>RXID01021423.1:0-442500 GCA_005019695.1 Trichopus zeylanicus subsp. travancoricus | reverse complement strand
AACAACAATTGCTACCAATACAACAACTACTGCTATTATGACTACTGCTGCCACAACTACTACTTATACTACTACTACGACTGCTACAATTGATATTACTCCTAGTATAGCTACTACTACTACAACAAATAGTGCTGCTACTTTTGCTGCTTTTGCTATGGCTTCTACAACGACTGTTCCTACTGCAGCTAATACTTCTAATACTACTACTGCAACTACATTTACTATTAGTGCTACACCTAATACAACTACTGCTACGACTACTGCTTGTACTACTACTGCTGCTACTGCTGTTGCAGCTACTACTATTACTACTACTACTACTACTACTACTATAGCTACTACTACTACTACTACTACTACTATTACTACTACTACTATTGCTGCTACAAGTACTACTACAGCTACCATTTCAACTACTACTTTTTCTGCTAATACGACTATTAGTACTACTACTACTACTTCTACTACTGCTACTAAAATTGTTACTAGTACTACTACCTTTACGACTGCTTTTAAAACTACATCTACCACTTCTTCGACAAATGCAACTACTTCCACTACTACTACTCTTATAACTGCTATTATTGTCACTGCTACTAGTACAGCCACAAATACTACTGCTACAACTACTACAGCTTCTACTACTTCTTCTACAACTACTACTCCTACTGCTACAACAACTATAACTACTACTACTACCATTGCTGCTGCTGCTGTTGCTGCTGTTGCTACAACTACTAAAACTACTACTACAACTATTACTACTACTACAACTACTAGTACTACTACTATAGCAACAACTACTAGTATTACTACTGCTACTACTTCTCCTCCTACTACAATAACAACTACTACTGCTACAACTATGACTCCTACTGCTTTTACTTCCCTTACTACTACTACCGCTACTAATATTACTTGTACTCATGCTATTACTACTCCTCCTCCTCCTATTACTACTACTACAACTACTACTACTGCTAGTATTACAACTACTATGGCTGCTACTACAATAGCAACTACTACTCCTTTAACTACTAGTACTACTACAACTACTGCTACTATTACTACTACAACTGTTATTACTTCTACAACAACAATTACTACAGCTACTACTATAGCTATTACTACTGCTAATGCAACTAGTGCTCCAACTACTACTATTCCTACAGCTAATGCTATTGCTGCTACGGCCATTACTGCTACTACTACTACTATTACTTTTGCTACTAGTACTACTACTACTCCTCTAACTACTACTACTTCTTTTATTACTGCTACTACTGCTACTACTATTGCTACAAAACTGCTTCTCTGACTACTACTAATACTTCTACTACTAGTACTGCTACTACTACTACTACAATTACAAATACCACTACTACTGCTTCTACTACTACTACTAATACTACTACTACTACAATTACAAATACCACTACTACTACTTCCACTACTACTACTAATACTACTACTACTGCACCGTTACTACTTCCCAACTACTACTACTACTACTACTACTACTACTTCTGCTGCTGCTAAAACAACCGCTACTACTGTTGCTGCTTCATTTCCTACTATTTCTACTACTGCTTGTACTACTACTGCAACTACTCTGCTATTAATTCTATTACAACAACTACTGCCACTTCTGCTACAACTACCTCCGCTACTACTAATGGTACTACTGCTGCTACTTCCACTACAACTACTACTAGTACTACAACTCATGCTACTACTTCTATTGCTACTGTAGAAACAACAACTTCTACTACTACTACGACTACTACTACTAATTTTGCCACTACTGCTACTACTACTACTATTACTACTACAATTATTATTGCTGCTACTATTACTATTACTACTAGAACTACGACTTCTACTACTACAACTACTATTGCAACAACTACTACTATTACTACTTTTCCCACAATAACAACTAGTACTACTTCTCGTACTACTACGACTATTGCTACTACTACTTCTGATACGACTACTACTATTGCTACAACTCCTGCTAATACTAATACTACGGCTACAACTACTACTACAACAACTACGACTACTATTGCAGCTACTCCTACTACAACTCTACCAGAACTACTAGTACTACTACTACAGCTGCTGCTGCTACTACTGATCTACTACTACTAGTATTAATACAACTACTATTAATATTATTATTGCTGCAACTACTACTAATACTACTTTTGCTATACTACGACCCCAGCTACTACTACTACTCCAACTACTACTGCTACTCCTAACACTCCAACTACTACTACAACTACCACTACTATGACTACCACAAGTACCACTACTACTACTGCTGCTACTACAACTACTACAACTACTACAACTACTACACGACTACTACTACTACTATGACTACAACTATTACTCTAACAACTACTACCTCTACTATTTCTACTACTCCTGCTACTTCTACTACTACACTACTACTACTGCTGCTACAACTACTGCCACTACTATTGCAACTATTACTAGTACTACTACTCCTGCTACTGCTACTACCACTTCTACTATTACTACTACTACTACTACAACAACTACTACTAGTAATACGATTACTACTGCTACTACTACTACTACTCCAACAACTACTTCTATTACTATACTAGTACTACCACTACCGCTACTACTACTAGTTTAACTACTCCAACTACTACTTCTACTAATCATTCCACTACAATTACAACTACTACGAATACTACTATTGCTACGGCTACTACACTACCACTACAACTATTACTACTATTGCTGCTGCTACTACTCTACTACTACCACCACCACAACTACTATTCCTACTACTACTGCTACTCCTACTACTATTACTAGTACTACTTTAACTACAACAACAACTACTATTACTACTAATACGACTAATACTATTTTTACTCTTACACCTACTATTGATAATGCCATTACTCCTGCGACTAGCACTCCTACTACTATTAATACTATACTACTACGACTCCTACTCCAACTACTACGACAACAACTACCACTACTTCTATTACTACTACTAATACTACTACTATAACTACTACTATGATTAATACTAATATTACTACTTCCATTGCGACTTCTGCTAACAGAACTCCAACTACTACTGCTACTCCTACTATTATTACTACTACTACTAATACGACCACTACTATTGCTGTTATAACAACTACTTCTGCAACTACTATTACTACTACTACTAATACGACATCAACAACTACAACAACTACTACTACTATTACAACTATTACTACTAATACAACAACAACAACAACCACTACTACTACTACTACTATTCCTACTCCCACTGCTTCTGCTTCTAATGCAACTCCTCCTACTACTACTACTACAATTACTACTACTACTACTACAATAACAACCACTACAACTACCACTACTGCAACTACTACAATTGCAGCTGCTATTACCACAACTGCTACTCCTACTACTACTTCCACTACCGCTACTACTACTTCTACTTCAACAACTACTATTACTACGACAAGGGCTACAACTCAAATACTCCTACTATTACTACCACCACCACCACTACTACTCCAACAGCTACTACAACTACTGCTACTACTACTACTACTACTTCTAGTACTAGTACACCTACTATAACTACTACTACAACTGCGGCTACAACTGCAACTACTACTACTTCTAATGCTATTGTTCTTACTACTACTATTATTACTCATGCTACAACAACTACTACTGCGACTACTAACACTACTAGTACCACATCTTCTACTATTACTACTACCGCTAGCGCTACTACTACTATTACTACTACTACTATTGCTACAACTGCTATTACTACGACTACGACATTTGCTTATATTGCTACTATTGCAACTACTAATAGTGCTACTACTACAACTACAGTAACAACAACAACTTCTACTATGAAAACTATTACTACAACAACTTCCACTAGTACTATTGCTCCTCTCCTCCTCCTACTACTATTGCTGCTACACTAACTATATCTACTACTACATCTACAACTACTACTTCTACTAGTACTACTACAACAACTACTACTGCAAGTACTACTACTACTACTACTACTACTACTACTACGACGCTAATGCAACTAGTACTACCTCTACTACTACTACAACTACTACTACTTCTTTTGCTGCTTCCACTACTACTGCTACTACTGTAGCAACAACTGTTACCAATACAACAACTACTGCTATTATGACTATTGCTGCTGCTACTACTACAATACTACTACTATGACTGCTACAATAGATATTACTTCTAGTATAGCTACTACTGCTACTTTCGCTACTACTACTACAACAAATAGTGCTGCTACTTCTATTGTTGTTGCTGTGGCTGCTACTACTACGGTTGCTACTAATGCTGATACTTTTAACACTACTACTACTACTACATTTACTATTAATGTTACTCCTAATACTACAACTACTACTATGACTTCTACTTGTACTACTATTGCTGCTACTGCTGTGGCTACTACTATTCTACTACTAATGCTATTATTATTACTACTACTACTACTACAACAACTACCACAACCACTACTACTACAACTACTACTTCTACTACTAGCACAATGATTACTACCACTACGACTGCTACTGCTACTACTACTATTACTTCACATACTACAACTACTACTTCTACTACTACAACTACTACTATCACTACTGCTACTGCTACTACTACAGTTGATATTGCTGCTTCTACAACAAATCCTTCTATAGTTGCAACTACTACCACTACTATTAATGTTACTCTTTGCACTATTACTCCTAATACTACTACTACTACTACTATGGCTACTACTACTTCTACTACTACTATTACCACTACAACTACTACTACTACTACTACTACCACTACTATTTCTAATACTACTATGACCACCACTACTACTCCTACTACTACTACTATTACTACTACTGCTACTACTAATGCTACAACTACTACTACTCTTGCTATCATTTCTACAACAACAACAACTACTACTACTACTACTAGCACTACTATTATTACTACTACTCCTACAACTACTACTACCACGACAACTATAATTGCTACAACTACTTCTACCGCTCCTAGTACAACTAGTACTACTACTATTATTGCTACAGTTGCTACTACTGCTACTACTACTACAATGACTATTACCTGTAGGACTGTTACCACTACTGCAACTACTACTACAACAATTACTCCTACTTCTACCACTGTTGCTGCTGCTATAGCTACTAGTAGCACTTCCCCTGCTAGTACCTCTACAACTACTCTACTTCTACTCCTAAACTACTACTACTACGGCTACTGCTCCAAGTCAACTTCTCCTATGGCTACTACTACTTCTACCACCACTACTGCTACTACTACAATTGCTACAGCTACTACAACTATTACTACTACCTCTACTACTACCACAACTACTACTACTACCGCTACTACTTTTACTACTACTATTACTACTCCTACTACTACTACTATTGCTACCACTAACACTACAAGTACAACAACTTCTACAATTACTACTACTGTTAGTGCATCTACTACTATCACTACTATTACTACTACTACTATTGTTACTACTACTACTACAACTGCTACTACCACTACCACTACTACTTATACTGCTGCTTCTATAGCTACTACAACTACCACTAATAGTGCTACTGCTACTACTACTATAACAACCAATACTACTAAAGATAGCATAACCACCACTACTATGAATACTACTACAACTATCAATAATATTACTACAACAACTTCTACTGCTACAACTACTACTATTACTACTACTACTACAACTACAGCTCCTACTATTGCTACCATGTATTGCTATGACTACTACTACTATTACATCGCCCACTGCTACTGCTACTACAACTACTACTACATCTACAACTACTTCTACCGCTACTACTTCTAGTATTACTACTACAACTGCTAATACTACTACAACTCCTCCTCCTCCTCCTCCTCCTCCTCCTACTACTACTACTACTACTACTACTACTACTACCACTACTACTTCTTCTTCTTCTTCTACTACTACGCTAATGCTACTAGTACTACAACTACTACTACAACAACAACTACTACTTCTACTGCTGCGACCACTACTATTGCTATTGCTACTATAACTACTGCTGCTACTGTTGCGGCTAACACTACTACTATAATTGCTACTACTAGAGCTACTTCAGCAACTGCAACTACTGCTATATCAGCTACTACTACAATGACAACTAGTGCTACTGCTGCTGCTACTACTACTAATATTGCAACTACTAATACTTCTACTGCTGCCACTGCTACCACTGTTACTACGAGTGACACTCATAGTACTACTACTACTAATACTACTACTACTGCTGCTGCTGCTGCTGCTGTTGCTGCTACTACTACTACTATTACTACCACAACAACAACAACAACAACAACTAATACTACTACTATTGCTACTACGAATACTCCTACTACACCTTCAGCTACTACTAATATTACTTCATATACTACAACTAGTACTCCTATTAATATAGCTACTGATATCGCTAATGCTGCTATTACTACTACTAATGTTGTTATTCCTCTACTACTACTTCTACTACAACTGCTACTACTGCCGCTAATATTAGTACTAGTAATAGTACTCCCAATACTACTACTATCGCTGCTATTGCTGCTGCTGCTGCTGCAACTACTACTACTACTTCTTCTTCTTCTTCTACTCTGCGACCACTACTATTGCTATTGCTACTACAACTACTGCTGCTACTACTATGGCTAACACTACTACTACAACTACTACTACTGGAGCTACTTCAGCAACTGCAACTACTGCTACATCAGCTACTACTACAATGATAACTAGTGCTATTGCTGCTGCTACTATTACTAATATTGCTACTATTAATACTTCTACTGCTGCTACTACTACCACTGTTACTACGAGTGCCACTCATAGTACCACTACTAATACTACTACTACTACTACTACTGTTGCTGTTGCTACTACAACAACTACTACTAATGCTACAACTACTACTATTACTACCACAACAACAACAACAACAACAACTACTACTACTACTACTACTCCTTCTACTACTGCTAATATTACTTCATATACTACAACTACTACTTCTACTACTATAGCTACTACTATCGCTAATGCTGCTATTACTGCTACTAACGTTGTTATTACTCTAGTACTACTTCTACTACTATTGCTTCTAGTTCTGCTAATGTTACTACTAGTAATAGTACTCCTAATACTACTACTTCTGCTACTGCTACTACTACTACTACTACTACGGCCAACACTACTGCTACTATTGCGACCACTACTCCTACTTCTGCTGCTAATAATAATGCAACTACTACCACTACTACTACAACAAAAACAACTACTACCGCTACTAATACAACAATAATAACTACAACTACTATTACTATAATTATTACTGCCACTTCCCCTCCTACAACTACTACTACTATTGCTACTAATACTACTATTACTACCACTACCACTACTATTACTACTACTGTTTCTACTACAACTAATGGTACTACTCCTACTATTACTACTACTGCTGCTGCTACTACTACTACTTCTACTACTACAGCTACTACTACGCTAATTCTACTAGTACTACCTCTACTACTACAATAACTACTACTACTTCTACTGCTGCTACGATTACTATTGCTATTGCTACTACAACTACTGCTGCTACTGCTACGGCTAGCACTACTACTACAACTGCTACTACTGGAGATACTTTTGCTATCGAAACTTCTGCTACATCAGCTATTACTGCAACAACAACTAGTACTACTGCTGCTGCTACCACTATTACTAATACTATTACTGCTACTACTGCTACTTTTGTTACTATGAGTGCTACTTATTATACTATTACTACTAATACTACTACTGCTACTGCTGCTGCTGCTATTGCTACTACTACTCCTACTAATGCTACTATTACTGCTATTACTACCAAAACAACAACAAGAAGAAGAAGAAGTACTACTACTGCTACTGCTGCTAATACTCCTACAACTCCTTCTGCTACTAGTAATATTACTTCATATACTACAACTACTACTTCTACTATTGCTAATGCTGCTGCTACTACTACTACTGTTGTTATTGCTCTACTCCTACTTCTGCTACTACTGCTACTACTGCCGCTAATGTTACTACTAGTAGTAGTACTCCTAATACAACTAGTACTACTGCTGCTGCTGTTGCGAATACTACTACTATAACAACAACAACTACTACTACTATTGCTACCACTATTACAACTACTGCTATCATTGCTTCTACAACTACTAATACTACTTCCCTCGCTACTTCTCCTACTACTACTACTAGTAGTACTACTACTTCTACTACTTCGTCTACAACTACTACTACTGCCAGAACTACAATGGCTGCAACTATTTCTACAACTACTATGACAACTAGTACAAAAATTATTACTACTACAATAGCTACTACAGTTACTACTGCTACTACTACTACTACTACTACTACAACTTATACAATTGTTGTTGCTCCTAAAACTACTACTATCACTTCTCATACTACTACCACTACCACTACTACTATTTCTACTACAACAACAACTACTACTACGGCAAGGGCTACAACTCAAATTTTCCTACTACTACTACCACCACCACCACTACTACTCCTATAGCTAACACAGCTACTGCTACAACTACTACTACTTCAAGTACTAGTACAGCTACTACAACTACTACTACAGCTGTGGCTACAATTGCTACTACTACTGCTGTTGCTGCTACTCTTCTTACTACTACTATTATTTCTCCTGCTACTTCTACCACTATTGCAACTACTAATACTATGAGTATAACATCTTCTACTATTACTACTACCGTTAGTGCTACTACTACTATTACTACTACTATTATTGCTATAACTGCTATTACTACAACTGTGACTACTACCTCCACTGCTACTAATGCTACTACTACAACTAATGTAACAACAACAATTTCTACTAAGAATACTACTATTACAATAACTGCTACTACTAGTACTACTACAACTATAACTACTACTACTTCTACTAATATTACTACACTAATACAACTAGTACTACCTCTACTACTACTACTACAACTACTAGTACTTCTTCTGCTGCTACCACTACTACTGCTACTACAACTAATGCTACTACAGCAGCAACAACTGTTACCAATACAACAACTACTACTATTATGCCTACTGTTGCTACTACTACTACCACTGCTACAACCGATATTACTTCTAGTATAGCTACTGTTGCTACTTTCCCTACTACTACAACAACAAATAGTGCTGCTACTTCTGTTGCTGTTGCTGCGGCTGCTACTACTACTGTTGCTACAGCTACTGATACTTCTAATACTACTACTGCTAATTAGTTACTATTAGTGCTACTCCTAATACTACAACTACTACTACGACTGCTACTTGTAGTAGTACTACTGCTGCTGCTGTTGCGGCTGCTACTATTACTACTACTAATGCTATTATTATTGCTTTAACAACTACTACTACAACTACTACTACTACTACAGTACCACAACCACCACCACCACCACTACTACTACCACCACAACAACTACTACTACTACTACCACAATGACTACTACCACCACGACTGATACTGCTACTACTACTATTACTTCACATACTACAACAACTACTTCTACTACTACAGCTACTACTATCGCTACTGCTAGAATAACTACTACTATTGTTGATATTTCTGCTTCTACAACAATAACTACTATAGCTACAACTACTACCACTGCTATTAATGTTACTCTTTGTACCAGTACTCCTAATACTACTTCTACTACCACTATGGCTGCTACTACCTCTACTTCTACTACTATTACTACAACTACTACTACTATTATTACCACTACTACTACTACTCCTACTACTACCACTACTATTACTACTACTGCTACTACTAATGCTACAACTACTACAACTCTTGCTATTATTACTACAACAACAACAACAACTATGACTAGCACTACTATTATTACTACTACTTCTACAACAACTACTACTGTGACAACTACAATTGCTACAACTATTCTACGACAGCTACTACAACTAGTACCCCTACTATTATTGCTATGTCTGCTACTACTGCTACTACTACTACAATGACTATTACCAGTACGACTGTTACCACTATTGTTAATACTACTATAACACATACTACTACTTCTACCACTGTTGCTGCTGCTGCAACTACTACTAGTACTTCCCCTACTAGTATCTCTATAGCTACTACTACTTCCAGTCCAACAACAACTACTAGTATGCCTACTAGTACAAGTCAACTTCTCCTACTGCTACTACTACTACCACCACCACGACTACTACTCCTACAATTGCTATAGCTACTGCTACTACTACTTCTACTTCTACTACTACCATAGCTACTACTACTGCTGCTACTACTTTTACTACTATTATTACTACTCCTACTACTACTGCTGCTGCTGCTTCTGCTACTACTACTACTGACACTACAAGTATGATAACTTCAAAAATTACTACAACTACTAGTGCAACTGCTACTATCACTACTATTACTACTACTACTCCTACTATTACCACTACTACCACTACTTATACTACTGCTTCTATAGCTACTACTGCTACTACTACCGTAACAACTAATACTACCAAAACTACTACAACCACCACTGCTATGAATACTACTACAACTAATACTGCTACTAATGGAACTACTACTACTACTACTACTACTACAACAAAAACTACTACTACTACAACAATAATAACTACAACTACAAGTACTACTATTATTACTCCCACTTCTCCTACTGCTACTACTGCTACTAATACTACTATTACTACCACAACATCTGCTATTGCTACTACTGATTCTACTACAACAAATGCTACTTCTCCTACTACTACTACTACTACTACTACAGCTACTACTACCTTAATGCAACTAATACCACCTCTACTACTGCAACAACTATTACAACTTCTATTGCTGCTACCACTACTATCGATATTGCTACTACAACTACTGCTGCTACTGCTATGGCAAACACTACTACTGTAACAACTACTACTGGAGCTAGTTCTGCTACCGCAACTACTGCTACATTAGCTACTACTACAATGACAACTAGTGCTGCTGTTGCTGCTACTACAAGTGCTAGTATTACTACTACTAATACTACTACTGCAACTAATGCTACTTTTGTTACTACGAGTGCCACTCATTGTTCTACTACTACTACTGCTGCTGCTGCGGTTGCTACTACTACTATTACTACTAATGCTACTGCGACTACTATTACTACCACCATAACAAGAACAACTACTACTACTGCTGCTGCTGCTGCTGCTAATACTCCTACCACTCCATCTGTTACTACTAATATTACTTCATATACTATAACTAATACTTCTACTACTATAGCTACAACTATCGATAATGCTACTGCTACTACTATTGCTGTTGTTATTGCTCTACTACTACTTCTGCTACAACTTCTACCTCTGCCGATAATGTTACTACTAGTAATAGTACTCCTAATACTACTAATACTACTACTACTACAACTATTGCTGCTGTTGCTACTACTACTACTACCAATACTACTACTACCACCACCACCACTACAACTCCTACTACTACTACCACTTCCCTTGCTACTGCTGCTACTACTAATGCAACTACTACTACTACTTCTTAGGAGAGGTAGCAGTAATAGTAGTAGCTGTAGCAGTAGTTGTAGTAGCAGAAGTAGTAGTAGTAGGAGAGGTAGTAATAGTAGTAGAAATAGTAGTAGCACTAGTAGTAGTAGTTGTTGTTGTAGTCTTTGTAGCAGTAGTTGCAGTAGTTGTAGCAACCATAGTAGTTGTAGAAGTAGTAGCAGTACAAGTGGTAGTTATAGTAACATCAACAATAGTTGCTGCTGTACAAGTAGTAGTAGTAGTCGTAGTAGTAGCATTAGTAGTAGTAGTAGAAGAAGTAGGAGCAGTGGGAGCATTTGTAGCGCTTGTAGTAGTAGGAGCTATAGCAGTAGTAGTACTAATAGTAGGAGCAAATGTAGTTGAAGTAGGAGCAGGTATGGAAGCAGTAGTAGTAGGAGTATCTATAGTAGCATTAGTGGTTGTAGCAGTAGTAGTTGTAGGATAGTAGTAGTAGTAGCAAGAGCAGCAGCAGTAGTAGTTGGAGTAGCAATACGAGTAGCAGTAGTAGTGGTAGTAATACTTGTAGCAGTAGCAGTAGTGGCTGCAGAAATAGTAGTAACAATCGTAGTAGTAGTAGTAGTAGTAGTAGTAGTACCCTTAATAGCAGCAGTAGAAATTGTTGTTGTTGTAGTAGTAGTAGTAGTAGTAAAAGTACAAGCAGTAGTATTATTAGTAGCGGTAGTAATTATTGTTGTAGTAGTAGTAAGAGTAGTTGTTGCAGTCGTAGTAGTAGTAGCAGCAACAACAACAATAGTAGTTGTAGTAGTAGTAGCAGCAGTAGTAGCAACAGTACTACCATTATTATTTGTGTTAGTAATAGCAGTAGCTGTAGTAGTAGTAGTAGTAGCAGCAGCAATAGCAGTAGTAGCATTAGTAGTTATAGTAGTAGTAGTAATAGTATTAGCTGTAGTGGTGGTAGTAGCAGCAGTAGTAGTTGTTGTAGTGGCAGTAGCAGTAGTAGTAGCAGTAGTGGTAGTAGTTGTAGCTGTAGTAGTAGCGGCAGCACCAGGAGTAGTACCAGCAACAGAATTAGCAATAGTAGTAGAAGTAGTAGTACTAGTTTCTGAAGATGTAGTAGTTGCAGTAGTGGTTGTAGTAGCAATTGTGTCAATAGAAGTAGCAGTAGTAGTGGTAGTGGCAGTAGTATTAGTTGTAGTAATAGTAGCAGTAGAAGCGGTAGTAGCTACAGTACATGTAGAAGTAGTAGTAGCAGTAGCAGTAGAAGCGGTAGTAGCTATAGTATGAGTAATAGTAGCAGTAGCATTAGTAGCAGCAGCAGCAGTAGTTGTAGTAGTAGTAGTAGTAGTAGTAGTACTAGGAGGTGGAGTAGTAGTAGTAGTAGTAGTATTAGTAGTAGTAGTACCCATTGTAGCAGTAGTAGCAGTTTTTGTTGTAGTAATAGTACACGTAGCAGTAGTAGTTGTAGTAGTACTGGTAGCCTTATTAGTAACAGTACTACCACTATTATTTGCATTAGTAATAGCAGTAGCCATAGTAGTAGTAGTAGTACTAGTTCTAGTACTAGCAGTAGTAGCAGTAGCATTAGTAGTAATAGTAGCAGAAGTAATAGTATTAGCAGTAGTAGTAGTTGTCGTAGTAGCAGTAGTAGTAGTAGTAGCAACTGCGGTAGTAGTAGTAGTTGCAACAGCAGCAGCAGTAGTAGCAGCAGTAGTAGTAGTCGTAGTGGGAGGAGTAGTACTTGTACTAATTGTAGTAGTAGAAGCAGTAGCAGTAGTGGTCGTAGTTGCAGTAGCCATACTAGCAGTAGGAGTTGTAGTAGAAGTAGCAATAGCAGTCGTAGTAGCAACAGTAGTTGTATTAGCAATAGTAGTAGCAGTGGCAGGAGAAGTAGTTGCAGTTGTAGCAATAGTAGTAGTAGTAGTAGCAGTAGGAGTGGTAGTTGTGGTAGCATTAGTAGTAGTACCAGTAGGAGGAGGAGTAGTACTAGTACTACGAGTAGTTATTATAATACTAGTAGTACTAGTAGTGGGAGTAGTGGCAGTAGTTGCAGTAGCAATAAAAGCTGTTGGAGTAGTAGCAATAGTGGCAGTAGCAATCATAGTCACAGTAGAAGTAGCATTAGCTGTAGTAATAGCAGTTACAGTTGGAGTACCAGTAGTAGTAATAGAAGTTGTAGTTGTAGTAGCAGTAGCAGTCGTAGTAGCATTAGTAGTAGTATTAGTAGCAGCAGTAGTAGTAGCAGTGGTATTTGTAGTAGCAATATTGGTAGCTGCTCTTGTAGTAGTAGTAGAAGCAGAAGCAAAAATAGTACCAGTAGTAGTCATAGAAGTAGTAGTAGTAGTAGCAGTAGTAGTAGCAGTTGTCGTAGTTGCAATAGTAGTTGTTGTAGTAGCAGCTATAGTAGTAGTTGTAGCAATAGCAGTAATTGTAACAGTAGTAGTAGTAGTAGTTGTGGTTGTTGCAGTAGTAGTAGTAGTAGTAGATGTAGCAGTAGGAGCAGTAGCACTAATAATAGTAGTAGTGGTGGTATGAGTAGTCGTAGTAGAAATAATAGTAGGAGTGCTAGATGTAGTTGTGGTAGTAGCAGTTGTTGCAGCAGTAGCAGTAGTTATCTTAGGAGTAATTGTAGTAGTGTAGTAGCAATAGATGTAGTAGCCTTAGTTGTAGCAATAGTAGTAGTGGCATTAGTAGTAGCAGCAGTAGCAACGTAGTAGTAGTAGTAGTAATAGCAGCAATAGAAGTTGTAGGAGCGGTAGCAATAGCAGTAGCAGTAGTAGTAGCAGTAGTAGCTATAGTACTAGTAGTGCCAGTAGTAGTGGCAGTATTTGTAGTAGCAATAGCAGCAATAGTTCGACTAGTAGTAGCTATAGTAGTTGTAATAGTTGTAATAGTAGTAGTAGTAGTATTGCTAGTAGTCACAGCAGTAGTAGAAAGAGGAATATTAGCAATAGTTGTAGTTGTTGTAGTAGTAGCAGTAGTATTTTTTGTAGTAGGAGTACTAGTAGCAGTAGGAGTAGGGAGTAGTTGTTGTTGTTGTCAGAGTAGTAGTCGGTGGAGGTGGAGGAGGAGAAGGAGGACAAGGAGGACGAGGAGTAGTAGTAGCAATAGTAGTAGTAGTAGTTTGAGTTGGTGCAATAGTAGTAGTAGTAGCAGAAGTAGTAGTAGTAACTATAGTAGTAGCAGCAGTAACAGTAGTAGTAGTAGTTGTTGTTTTTGTTGTTGTAGTAGTAGTAGTAGTAGTAGTAGCAGTAATAAGAGTTGTAGCAGCAGTAGCAGTAGTAGCTGTATTAGTTGTTGTAGTAGTAATATTAATAATAGTTGCAGTAGTAGCAGTAGTATCAATAGTAGCAATATTAATAATAGTAGTAATAGTATTATTTCTAATAGTTATAGTAATAACAGTAGTAGCAGCAGTATTAGTAGCAGTAGTGGTAGCAGTAGTAATAGTATTAGTCGTAGTCGTAGTGGCAATACAAGTAACTGTAGCAGTAGTACTAGTAGTACTACCGCTATTATTTCTACTACTACGACCACTCCTACTATTCCTACAGCTACTACTAATACTACAATTACTACTACTACTACTACTACTACTAGTAATAGCTACTTCTACTACAAGTACTGCTACTTCTATTACTACTACTACTACTACTACAATTACTACTGCTGTTTCTACTTTTATTACTACTACTATTTCTACAACTATTGCCACTATATCTGCTACTACTACTCCTATTGCTGCTGTTGCTACTACTGCTAATATTTCAACTATTACAATTGCAACTGCTACTACTACAATTACTACTGCGATTACTATTACAACTATTGCTACGAAGCCTACCATGACTACTCATACTACTGCTACTACTGCTACTCCTACAACTACTACTACTTGTAGTACCTCCCGTACTCCTATTCCTACTACTACTACTACTACTACTACTACTACTACTACAACTGCAACTATTACTCCTACTCCTACTACTACTACGACTACTCCTACTAGTACTACTACTACTACTTCTCCAACACCAATCCCCACTACTACTCTGACTACTACAACTACTACTACTACCACAACAACAACTACTACTACTGTTACTACTATTGCCATTACTACTGTTACTAGTACAACTACTACTCCATTTACTATTGTAACTACTGCTGCTCCTACTTCCACTACCACTACTACTTCTATTACTAGTACAACTGCTAGTACTACCATTGATACTACTATTGTTGATACTACTACTAATACTACTACTACCCCTACTACTACTCTCCTACTACTATAACTACTTTTGCTTCTGCTTCTGTTCCTGCTGCTCCTACTATTATTGCTGCTCTAACTACTACCAGTATACTACTATGACTTCTAATGCCACTACTACACCTACTCCAACTCATACTGTGAGTACTGCTCCTATTGCTACTACCACTGCCATGATAACTTCTACAACTCCTAATACTATTCCAATTCCTACTACTACTCCTACTACTGCTATTATTACCGCTCCAACTTCTACTACTACAGCTGGTACTGCTACTTCTTCTTCTTCTACTACTACTACAACTACTACTACTACTACTACTACTCTGCTAGTACAACTACTACTACTAGTGCTACTAGTATTACTACTACTATTAAGACTACTACTAATACTACTAATACTACTACTGCTACTACTGCTACTACTACTACTACAATTGCTACTACTACAATTACTACTACTACCACTCCAACTACTACTACAAAGACTACTTCTCCATTATCGAAAGTACAACTGCTACTTCTTCCACTCTGCTACTATGACTACTACTACAAATACTACTACTATTGTTACTTCTACTACTACAACTGCTGCTACTACAGCTCCTACTCCTGCTACTCGTACTCCTACTCCTACTACTGCTACTAGCGCAGTTGCTATTACTACTACTACTGCGGCTGTTTTTGCTACTATTGCTCTTAATACTACTACTAGAACAACAACAACAACAACTACTGCTATTATGACTACTACTACTATTACTACTAATACTACCACTATTATTACTGCTGCTGCTACTACTACCACGACATCTACTACCACTACTACCACCACTACTATTACGACTTCAACTACTACTACTACGGTTGCTACAATTGCTGCTCGTACCGCTACTACTGCTACTACTGCTACTACTATTACTACTACAACTAATAATACTACTACTACGACAACTACAACTACTACTACTATCACAATTGCTACTACTACTACTCCTACTATGCGTACTACTACTACTAATAGTAACATTACTACTGATACTACTACTACTACTTCTACTACTACTCCTTCAAGTACTAGCACTAACACTACTACTTCTAGTAGTAGTACTACTACAAGGACAATTGCTACTACCACTACTACTACTATCAGTACCACTACTACACCTACTGCTGCTGTTGCTGCTGCTGCAACTACTACTACTACTACTACTACTACTACTAGTTCTATTACTGCTACTATGACTACCACTCAAAATACTATTGCTATTACTAGTACTACTTCCATTAGCACTATTACTACTACTACTCCTGGTCCTACTACTACTATGACTACTACAACTACTATTGTCGTTACTACTACTACTACTAGTAGTAGTACTACTACCACTACTACAACTTTGCCTAAAATAACTACTACTGCTACAACTTCTACTACTACGACAACTGCTACTACTACTACTACAATTGCTTTTACAATTATTACTACTACTACTACTACTGCTATTAGTACACCTACTAATCCTTCCAACACTACTTCTGCAATTACTTCTGCTACTACTACTACTACTACTACTATTCTTGCTCCCAGTATAATGGCTACTACTTGTACTATTGCTAGTGCAACAACGACTACAACTATTACAACTCCTAAAACTTCTACTACTACTACTTTTTTTCCTAATACTAATACTACCACTATTGCTGCTACAACTACTTCAACTTCTACTACTACTGCTACTGCTACACGTACTACTACTACTACTACTATAGATACTGTCGCTACTACTACTACTACTCTGCTACTATTACTACTTCTGTTGTTGCTGCTACTACTACTACTACTGCTAATACTATTACTATGACTACTACTACTACTACTACTACTACTACTAGTACGACTACTCCTACTAGTACTACAATGACTAATACAACCCCTGTTACTACTATCCAACCCCTACCCCTACTACTACTTTGAATACTACAACTAAGACTACACCTACTACTGCTGCTATTACTGCTACTATTACTATTCCTACTATTACTACTATCCCTACTACTACTAGTTTTACTACTACTACTACTCGTGCTGCTACTACAATTTCTTCTATTACTAGTACAATGACCACTACTACTACTGCTACTGCTACTGCTACTACAACTACCACTACTACTACTACACTAGCTACTAGAGATATTGCTGCTTCTGCTGCTGCTGCATCTGCCACTACTACTACTACTACTACTACTACTACTACTACTACTACTACTACTACTACTACTACTACTACTACTAGTACTACTACTAGTACTACTAATACTTTTACTACTACTATTACTACTTCTACTACTACTACTACTACTATTACTATTGCAGCTACTGCTATTGTTACTGCTACTACTATGGGTACTAATATGACCACTTCCACTTCTTATACAACTGTTGCTAGTACTCCAATTTCTACTAATAGTATTACTACCGTTAGTACCGTCACTGCGGCTGCTACTACTACTATTACGACTACTGCTACTGCCAATGTCGCTCTTGCTGCTACTCGTACTACTACTGCAACTACTACAATTAGCACTACTATTACTGTTGCTGCTTCTACTACTAGTACTACTACTACTACTAGTAATACTTATACTACTTGTACAATTACTACTACTAATACTCCTACTTCTACTACTTCTAATACTAAAACTACTACTAGTACTACTACTACAACTACTACAATTAGTACTACAACTGATATTGCTGCTACTACTACTACTATTACTACTAGTATTAGTGCTACTCCATCCGTCACTGCAACTACTACAACAACTACTATTGCTACTCCCGCTACTACTACTACGATGACTGCTACTACTACTGCTACTACTACTTTAGTTAATACTACTACTAATGTTATTGATGCTGCTACTCCGACTAGTATAACAACTACCACTACTACTACTATGACTACTACACTACAACTACTACTGCTACTACTACTCCTCCTCCTACTACTACTAGTTCTACTACTGCTGCTACTCCTACTTCGACTATTAATACTACTACTACTACTACGGCTACCACTACTACAACTTCTATAATGACTCCCGCCACTATAACCACTACTAATTCAAGTGCAACTAGTACTACTACTATAGATAATACTACTACTCTACTGCTAGGAGTGCTACTACCACTTCTACTACTACAACTACTACCACTACTACTACCACCACCAATACACCTGCTACTACTGCTGCTACAATTAGTACTAGAACTACTACAGCTTCGACTACAACTAATACTACTACAATGGCTCCAGCTCCTACTACTACTACTAGTACTACTCCTACTGGTCCTACTCTAACAACTACTAAAATAATTACTATTGCAAACTACTACTGCTACTACTATAACTACTACAACAAAAATAATAGCTACTACTACTACTACTACAACAACAACAATAACTACTACTAGAGTTCCTACTACTACTACTTCTATTACCACAATTGCTACTCCTACTCCTTTTACTATTACCACTACTACTACTACTGCTCAAGCTCTTACTAATACTACTATTACTACTATTACTACTATTGCTCCAGATTCTATTACTACTACTACTACTATTATTGTCGTTGCTACTACTACTGCCACTACTACGACTACAAATACTATTATTGTTGCTGCTACGGCTACTACTACTACTACAGCTACTAACACTACTACTGCTTCTACCACTTTGACTACTGCTAATACTACTACTACTACTACCACAACAACCGGTGCTGCTGCTGCTATTCTGGCTACTACTACTACTACAACTATTGTTGTTGCTGTTGCTAATACTACTACTACTACTCCTACTACTATTGTTACTACTACTATAAGTGGTGCTGCTACTAGTACTATACTGCTATTGCGATTACTACTACTACTTCTGTTACTGCTGCTACTATTGCTCTGGCTGTTAATGCTGATGCTGCTATTTCTACAACTATAATGACTTCACCAACTATAACTATTACTGCTACTTCTACTACACCACTAATGCTACAACATCTACTACTACCACTACTAGTACTACTGGTATTACTTTTGCTACTACTACTACCACTTCTACTAGTACTACTACTGTTACTTCTATTACACTACTACTACTACTACTGCAGATGCCACTGCTACTGCTACATTATTGCTACTACTAATAGTTCTACTGCGGCTACTGCTGCTACTACTAGTGCTACTGCTACTACTACTAATACTAATACTACTATTGATACTATTACTGCTACCACTAATGCTACTACTACTACTCTTACTACTACTACAACTACTAGTACTATTACTATTATCAATAGCACTACTACTAATGCTACTACTACCACCACCACGACTACTACTATTAATACCACTACAACTATTACTACTACCACTACTATTACTACTTCTACTGCAACTACTACTACTCGTACTACTACTCCTTCTCCTGCTACTGCTATGACTACTACTACTACTACTACCACTACAACTACAAATACTACTTCTTCTATGACTTCGGCTACTACAATTGCTGCTTCTGCTGCTACTACTACTGCAACAACAATAACTTCTCCTACTAATACTACTACAACTACTGCAACTACTGCAACTACTGCAACTACTACTATTACTGCTACTTCTACTATCAGTTCTACTATGACTACACGACTACTACTTCCCCTACTGCTATTACTACTACTACCGAACTGTTGCTGCTGCTACTACCACCATGACTACTACTACTACTTCTACTACCACCACCACTACATTACCACTACTACTACTACCACCACCACCACCACCATCACCACCACCACTACTACTACTGCTACTGCTACTACTACTACTACTACCACTACTACAACTATAGCAACTACTGCTACTATTGCTACTTTTACTACTACTCCTGCAACTACTACTACTACTACTACTAGTACTACTGCTCTTATTGTTGCTAATGCTACTACTATTACTACTGTTACTTCTGCTGCTATAAATACTACTTTAACTAATACCACTTTTACAGTACTAGTATTCCTAATACTACTATTACTATAACTACTGCTGGTGCTTCTTTTTGTGCTAATACTACTACTACTACTATAATGACTATTGCTGCTAATGCTACTACTACTACTGCTATTACTTCTTTGATTACAACAACTACTACTTCTGCTACAATGACTACTAATACTACTACTATTGTTGCTACTGCTGTAACTACTACTATGAATGTTGTTGCCACTATGACAGCTACTACCACTATAATTGCTGCTAGAATCGCTAATACTACTACTTCTGCTATGGTTTCTCCTAATACTACACCTAGTACTAAAACTTCTCTTGCACCTATTCCTACTACTACTCCTATGCCTCCTACTACTACTTCAACTACTACTATTGCCATTACTACTACTACTCCTTTCGCTACTATTACTACTACAAATACTCTTATTACTACTACTACTATTAGTGCTACTACTGCTACTACTAGTACAACAACAACTACTACTATACCTACTACTTCTACTACTATTATTACAACTACTTCTACATCTGCTACTTCTGCTAGTACGACCACTGCTACTGCTACTACTACAATTGATGCTACTACTACTACTACTCCTCCTCCTCCTGTTACTACTGCTATAGGAGAGCCAGTAGTAGTAGTAGTTGTAATAGTAGTAGCAGTAGTATTGGTTGTTGTATTAGTAGCACTAGTAGTAGCAATAGTTGTAATTGTAGTAGTAGTAGTAGTCATTGTAGTAGTAATGGCAGATGTGGAAGTAACAATAAGAGCAATTATTGTAGTTGTAGCAGTAGTAGTATTTGTTGTAGCAATAATAATAGTAGTAGCAATAGGAGTAGATGTAGTAGTAGTTGTTATAGAAATTGCAGAAGCAGTAGAAGTAGTAGTAGTAGTAGTAATAGTAGTGGAGGAAGTGGAAGTAGTAATAGTACTACTAGTAGTAGTAGAAAAAGTAATTATAGCAAAAGTAGTAGTAGTAGTTGTACTTTTGTAGTAAAAGTAGTAGTTGTAACACTCATAGCAAGAGTAGTAGTAGTAGTAGTAGTAGTAGTAGTAGTAGTAGTAGTAGTAGTAGTAGTAGTAATAATAGTAGTAGTAATAGTAGTAGCAGTAGTAGTAGTAGTAGTAGTAGTAGTAGTAGTAGTAGTAGTAGAAGAAGTAGTAGTAGTAGTAGTTGTAGTAGTAGCATTAGAAGCAGTGGTAGCAGTATTTGCAGTAGTTATAATAGATGTAGAAGCAATAGTAGTAGTAGTAGAAGTCATAGCAGTAACACCAGTAGTAGCAGTTGTAGTAGTAGTAACAATAGTATTAGTTGGAGTAGCAATAGTTGTAGTCGGAGTAGTAGTAGTATTAGTAATAGTAGTAGGAGAAGAAGTAGTAATGGCAATAGTAGTCATAGCCAAAGTAGTAGTAGTAGTAGTGGCAACAGCAGCAACAATAGTACTACTAGTAGTAGCATTTGAAGTAGTTGTAGCATTAGTAGTAGTAGTAGTACTTGTTGCTATTGTTGTTGTAGGAGAAGTTGTTGTTGTTGTTGGAGAGGTAGTAGTAGTTGTTATTTTTGTAGCATTAGTATTTGTTGTTCTATTAGAAGCACTAAATGTAGCAGTAGTTGTAATAGTAGTAGTAGTAGTCATAGTAGTGGCAGTAGCAGTAGTAGCAGTAGATGTGACAATAATTGTCATAGTTGTAGGAGTAGTAGTATTTGTTGTAGCAACAGTAGCAGTAGTAGTAGATGTTGTAGTGGTTGTAGTGGTAATTGCAGTAGCAGTAGTAGCAGTTGTAGCAGTTGAAGTAGTGGAAGTAGTACTAGTAGTAGCGACCGTAGTAGAAGTAGTAATAGTACTATTAGTAGCAGTAGTGGTAGTAGCAACAGTAGTATTAGTTGGTGTAGCTATAATAGTAGTAGCTATATGAGTAGCAATAGTAAAAGTAGTAGGGGAAGTAATAGTAGCAGATGTAGTAGTTGTAGCCGTTGTAGTAGTAGTAGCAATATTAGTATTACTAGTAGTACTTGTAGTGGCAGTAGTAGTTGTAGCTGTAGTAGTAGTAGTAAAAGTAGTAGTAGTAGAATTAGTAGCAGTACTAGTAGTAGCAGTTGTAGCTATCAATGTAGTGGTAGCAATATTTACAATAATAGTAATAGAAGTAGAAGTAATAGTAGTAGGAGTAGTAGTAGTACAAGTAGTAGTTATAGCAGTAATACTAGTTGTTGCATTAGTAGTAGCAGCAACTATAGTATTAGTTGTAGTAGCAATAGTAGTAGTAGTAAGAGTAGTAGGAGAAGTTGTAGTTGTTGCAGTAATAGTAATATTAGTAGTAGCAGCTGCAGTAGTTGTGGTAGTGGTAGTAGTAGTAGTAGGAGTTCCCACAGTAACAAGAGCAACAGTAGTTGTTGTAGTAGTAGAATCAGTAGCGATAGTAGTAGTAGTAGTAGAAGTAGTTGTTCTAGTAGTAGAAGTAGTAGCTGTACTAGTAGTATCAGTAGGACTAGTAGAAGTAGCTATTAGAGTAGTCATAGTAGTCATAGCAGTAGTAGTAGTGTAAGTTGGGGTCATAGTGGTAGTATTAATAGTTGAAGTAGTAGTAGTGGGAATAGTAGTTGTATTAGTAAAAATAGGAGTAGCAGTGGTAGTAGTTGGAGAAGTTTTTGTGGCCATAGTAGTAGCAGTAGTAGTATTACTTATAGTAATAGTGGTAGTTGTAGGAGTAGTAGTGGTATTAATAGTAGTAGTTTTAGTAGTAGTGAAGTAATAGTAGCAATAATAGTAGTAGTAGAGGTTGTAGTAGAAGTATTAGTTGAAGAAGTGGCAGTAGTAATAGTAGTAGAAGTAGCAGAAGTAGTAGCCACATAGTAGCAACAATAGTAATCATTATGGTAGTAGTAGGACGAGTAGTAGTAGTTGTTGTTGTTGTTGTTATAACATCAATAGCCGTTGTAGCAGTAGTAATAGGAGTAGTAGCAGGAGTAGTAGTAGAAGCTGTAATAGTCGTTGTTGTTGTAGTAGTAGTAGCTATAGGCATAGTAGTAGTAGTAGTAGTAGTAGTAGTAGTAGTAGTAGTAGTAGTAGTAGTAGTACTTGTTGTTGTTGTGGTTATTGTTGTTGTTGTTGTACTAGAAGTTGTAGTAGCAGCAGTAGTAGTATTAGTTGAAGTAGTAGTAGGACCACTAGCCATAGTAGTAGTAGTAGCAGGAGGAGTAGCAGTAGTAGGAGAAGTTTTAGTAGTTGTAGTAGTAGCGGTAGTAGTAGTATTAGTAGTAGTAATAGTAGTAGTAGCAGAAATAGGAGTAGTAGTAGTGGTAGTAGTGGTGGTGGTAGTAGTAGTAGTAGTAGTAGTAATAGTACTAGTAGTAGTAAGCGTCCTAGTAGTAGTACTAGTAGTGGCTGTACTAGTAGTTGTTGTTGTGGTAATAGGAGTACTAGTAGTAGTAGTGGTAGTAGAAGTTGTGCAACAGCGTTAGTTGTAGTAGTAGCAGCAGCAGTAGTTGCAGTAGTATTAGTTGTAGTTGTAGTAGCAGTAGTAGTAGTACTAGTTGTTGTTGTCGTTGTTGTAGTAGTTATAGTAGCAGTAGCAGTAGGAGTCATAGTAGTAGAAGTAGTAGTAGTAGTTATTGTGGTGGTGGAAGAAGTTGTTGTAGCAGTAGCGGTAGCAGTTGTAATAGGAGGAGTAGTAGTAGTACCAATAAGAGTAGTAGTTGTTGTTGTTGTAGTTGTAATAGTATTATTTGTAGTAATTGTAGTAGTAGTTGGAGTAGTTGTAGAATTAGTAGTTGTAGTTACAGCAGTAGTGTAGTAATAGTAGCAAAAGTAGTAGTAGTAGAGGTAGTAGTAGAAGTAGTATTTGCTGCAGAAGCAATAGTAGTAGTTGTAGTAGAAGCAGAAGTAGTAGTACTAGTAATGACAATAGTGACTGATGTGGTAGTAGGAGGACTAGTTGTAGTAGTAGTACTTGCTGTTGTAACAAAAGCAGTAGTAGTAGTTGTGGTAGTAGTAGTAGTAGTTGTTGTTAATCTAGTATTAGAAGTAGTAGCTTTAGTAGTGGTAGCAGTAGGAGTAGTAGTAGTAGTAGAAGTAGTTGCAATAGTATTAGTAGTAGTAGATGAGGAAGTAGTAGTAGCAATAGTAGTAGTAGTAGTAGAAGTAGTAGGAGAAGTTTTAATAGTTATACTATTAGCAGTAGTGTTGTTGTTTGTAGTACAAGTAGTAGTTGTAGGAGTAGTAGTTGTTGTTATTATTGTAGTAGTAGTAGTGTAGTAATAGTAGCAGCAATAGTAGTAGTAGAGTAGTAGTAGAAGTTGTTGTTGCAACAGTGGTAGCAGTAGCAGTAGTAGTTGCAGTAGTAGTAGCAGTAGCAACAGTAGTAGTAGTCGTAGTAGTTGTGGTAGTAGGAGGAGGAGTAGTAGCAGTAGTTGTAGTTGTTATTGTAGCAGCAGCAGCAGCAGTTGCAGTAGTGGCAATAGTAGTAGTAGGTTTAGTAGCTGTAGTAGTAGGAGAAGTAGTAGCTATAGTAGTAGTAGCAGTAGGAGTAGTAGTGGCAGTAGGACTACTAGTAGTTGTTATTGCAGCAGTAGTAGTAGAAGTAGTAGCAGTGGTTGTTGTTGTATTAGTTAAAGTAGTAGTGGTAGCAACACTAGTAGTAGTAGTAGCAGCAGGAGTACCAGTGGTAGTAGTAGGAGAAGTTTTAGCAGTTGTAGCACTAGTGGTAGTAGTAGTAGTAATTGGTGTAGTAGTAGTTGTCATTGTTGGTGGAGTAGTACTAGTAATAGTAGTAGTATCTGTAATAGATATTTCTGTAGTAGCAGCACTTGTAGTAGTAGTAGTACTTGTAGTAGTACTAGTAGTAGTTCTAGTAGTAGTAGTAGGAGGAGTAGTAGGAGTAGTAGGATAAATAGTACTAGTAGCAATAGTGGTTGTAATAGTAGGGGGAGGAGTAGAAGTAGTAATAGTAGTAGTAGTTATAGTAGTAGAAGTAGTTGTAGTAGTAGTAGTAAGTTTTGTGCTAGTAGTAGAATTAGTACCCACATTATAGTAGTAGTAGCAGTAGGAGTAGGAGTAGGAGTAGTAGTAGTAGTAGTAGTGGTAGAAGTAGTTGTTGCAGTAGTAGTAGTAGTACTGGTAGTAGTTGTAGCAGTAGGAGTAGTAGCAATAGCTATAGGAGTAGTAGTAGCAGTTGGAGTTGTAGTAGTAGTAGTAGTAGCAGCAGTTGGAGTAGTAGCAGTAGTAGTGGTAGTTGTAGTAGTAGTAGTGGTAGAAGTTTTTGTTGTAGATTAGTAGTAGTAGTAGTAGTAGTAGTAGTAGCATTTGCAGTAGTGGTATTATTTGTAGTCATAGAAGTAGTTGTAGGAGTAGTAGTTGTTGTGGTAGTAGTGTAGAACAGTAGCTCTTTTAGTAGTAGTAGTTGTAGTATTAGTAGTAGTATTAGGGGGAGTAGTCGTTGTAGTTGTAGCAATTGTTGTAGTAGTAGTAGTAGTAATAGTTGTAGGAGTAGTAGCAGCAGTCATAATAGTAATAGTAGTAGTAGTAGTAGAAGCTGTTATAGTAATAGGAGTAGTAGTAGTAGCAGTAGTAGCCTTCATTGTAGTGGTAGTAATAGGAGTAACAGTAGTAGCAGTAGTAGAAGTAGTAATAGCAATAATAGTAGCAGTAGTTGTAAACGCATCAATAGCAATAGTACTAGAAGTAGGGGCAGTAGCAGTAGCAATATTAGTAGTAGTAGTGGTAGCAGCAGCAGTAGCATTTATAGTAATTTTAATAGTGGTAGTTGTCGTAGGAGTAACAGTAGTAATCCTACTAATAGCAGGAGTTGCAATAGTATTATTAGTAGTAGTTTTAGTAGGTGTAGCAGTAGTAGTAGTAGTTGTTGTAGTAGCAATAGTAGTAGTAGCAGTAGTTGCAATAATAGTAGTAGTAGTAGTAGCAGCAGTAGAGGTAATAGTAGTAGTTACAATAGTAGTAGAAGCTGGTGAAGTAATTTGAATAGTAGTAGTAGTAGCAATAGTAGTAGTAGGAGTAGCAGTTGTAGTAGCAATAGTAGTAGTAGCAGTAGTTGCAATAATAGTAGCAGTAGAAGTAGCAGTAGCAGTAGCAGTCATAGAAGTTGTTACAGCAGTCGTAGAAGCTGGTGAAGTAATTTGAGTAGTAGTAGAATTTGTGGTAGTAGTAGTAATAGTAGCAGTAGTAGTAGTTTTCGTAGTAGTAGAATATGTTGTAGTAGTAGTTGTAAATGTAGTAGTTGTAATAGTTGTAGGAGTAGCAGTAGTAGTTGTTGTAGGAGGAGCAATAGCAGTACTAGTAGTAGCAGCCAAAGTTGTCGCAACAGTAGTTGTAGTAGTATTAGCAAGAGTAGTAGTAGCAGTAGTAGTTGTTGTAGAAGCAATAGTTGTAGTACTAGTAGTTGTAGTAGTGGTGGTACCAGTGATAGTAGCCAAAGTAGTAGTTGTAAAACTAGTTGTAGTAGTGGTGGTATCAATAATAGTAGCAGCAGCAGTATTAGTAAAAGTAGTAGTAGCAGTAGTAGTAGCAACAATAGTAGTTGTAGTTACACTAGTAGCAACGACAGGAGGAGTAGTGGTAGTACTTGTTCTACTAGCAATATTAGAAATAGTAGTAGTAGTACTAGCACTAGTAGCAGTAGTAGGAGCAGTAGTAACAGTAGTAGCAGTAGGAGCAATAGTAATAGTAGTTGCAATAGCAATAGTAGCTGTTGAAGCAGCAGTAGTAGTAGAAGTGATAGTAGTTGTAGCAATAGTAGCAGTAGAAGTAGTAGTATCAGTAGCGGTAGTAATAGTAGTAGTAAAAGGAGTAGCAGTAGTTACGATAGCAGTCATAACATTAGTTGGAGTGGTAGGAGTAGTAGCAGCAGTTGTACTAGCAGATGTAATAGCAGCAGTAACAAGAGGAGGAGTAGTAGTAGTAGTAGAAGTAGTAGGAGTAGTACAAGTAGTAGTAGTTGTTGTAGTAGAAGTAGTACTTGTAGTTGTTGTAGCCGCAGCAGTAGGAGTAGTACCCGAAGCAGTAGAAAGAGTAGTTGTTGTAGTAGTAGCAATAGTAGTACTAGGAGAAGTTGTGGTAGTAGCAGTACCAGAAGTAGTGGTATTTGCAGTAGTTGGAGGAGGAGGAGCAATAGTAGTAGCAGCACTGGTAGCAGTAACAGCAGCAGTAGTAGTAGTGGTAATAGTAGTAGTAGTATTTGTAGTAGTAGTAGTAGTAGCAGTAATGTTGGTAATAGTAGTGGTTACTATAGAATAGTAAGAGCAGTAGTAACAGAAGCTTTAGTCGCAGTAGTAGTAGTAGTAGTAGTAGAAAAAGTTGTAGTAGCAGTAGTAGCAGCAGTACTAGTAGGAGCAGTAGTAGTGGCAAAAGTAGTAATAGAAGTAATAGTAGTAGAAGTAGCAGTAGTAGTAGTAGTAGCAAAAGCAGTGACAGTAGTAGTAGGAGTAGTTGTGGTAGTACTAGTAGCTGTAGGAGAAGCAATAGTAGGTGTAGCAGTAGGGGCAATACTTGCTATGGTAGTAATAGTAGTCGAAGTAGCCGTGGCAGCAGTAGCAATATTAGTAGTAGTAGTTTTTGTAGGAGTACCATTGGAAGTAGCAGTAGCAGTAGTTGTTGTACGGGTAGTCACAGCAGCTGCACTAGCATTTTGTAGTAGTAGGATTAGTAGTAGTAGCAGTACTAGGACTAGTAAAAGAGATTGTATTAGTAGTAGAAGCTTCCATAGTTGTAGTAGGAGAAGCTATAGTAGTAGGTGTAGCAGTTGTAGTAGTAGTAGTAGTAGCGATAGTAGTTGTAGTTGTAGTAGCACCTGTCGTAGTAGTAGTACAAGTAGTAGTCACAGTAGTAGTAGTAGTAGTAGTAGAAGTAGTTGTTGTTGTTATTGTAGAAGTAGTAGTAGAAGTAGTCGTAATAGTTGTTGTAGGAGTAATACTAGCAGTAGTAGTACAAGTAGTAGTAATAGTAGAAGTAGTAATAATAGTAGTCATAGCCGTAGTAGTAGTAGTAGTAGTCGTAAAAGTAGTAGTAATAGTTGTTGTAGTTGTAGTAGTAGTAGTCTTAGTACTAGTTGTTGTTATTGTTGTTATTTTTGTAGTAGTAGTAGTAGTAGTAGAAGTAGTACTAATAGTTGTAGTATTAGTAGTAGCAATAATAGTAGCAATAGCAGTGGCCGCAGCAGCAGCAATAGTAGTAGCAGCCGTAGTAGAAGTAGCTACAACAACAACAATAATAGTAGTTATCGTTGCTGTAGTAATAGTGGCATTTGCCGTCGTAGTAGTAGTAGTAGAAGCAGCAGTAGTAGACATAGAAGTAATAGTATCAATTGTACTAGTAATTGTAGTAGTAGTAATAGTACTAATCAAAGTTGTAGTTGTTGTTGTAGTAGCAGTATCAGTAGTTTTGGTTGTAGTATAAGGAGTTGGAGTCAGAGCAGTAGTAGGAGCAGTAGTAGTTGAAATAGTGGTAGTAGTAGTTGTTGTAGTAGTAGTAGTAGTGGTGGTGGTGGTAGTAGTAGTAGCCATAATTGTAGTAGTAGTTGTTGGAGTAGTAGTAGCGATAGGAGTTGGAGTAGTAGTACTGGTAGCAGTAGTAGTAGCGATGGTAGTAGTAGAAGTAGTAGAAGTAGAAGTCGGAGCAAGAATAGTTGTAGTAGTAGTAGTATCAGTAGTAGTAGTAGCAGTAGTAGTCATAGTGGTAGTAGTAGCAGTAGTGGGAGTAGTGGTCGAAGTAGTAGTAGCAGCAGTAGTAGTAGTTGTTGTTGTAGTAATACTAGTAGTTGTAGTGGTAGTAACAGAAGTAGTAGTAGTAGTAGCAGTAGCAGTAGCGGAAGGAGTTGCAGTTGTTGTTGTAGTAGTAGTAGTACTAACAGTACTAGTAGGTGTAGTAGTTGTAGCAGTAGTAATAGTTGTTGTAGTAGTAGCAGTAGCAGTAGGAGTAATAGTTGTAGTTGTTGTTGTTGTTGTTGTAGTAGTAGTAGTAATAGTTGTATTAGTATTAGTAGTAGTAGTAATAGTTGTTATTATTGTAAGGGTAGTCGTTGAAACAGCAGTAGCAATAGTAGTTGTAATTTAGTATTAGTAGTTGTAGTAGTAGAAGTACGAGTTGGAGTAGAAGTAGTAGGAGCAGCAGTAGTAGTAGTAGTAGGAGTAGTAGTTGTACGAGTAGTAGTAGTGGCAGTAGTAGGAGTAGTAGGAGTAGCAGTAGTCGTAGTTGTAGTAGTAGTAGTAATGGTAGTAGTAGTAGTAATAGTAATAGTTGTTGTAGTAGTTGGAGTTGTAGAAGTAGTTGTAATTGTATTAGTATAAGTAGTAAAAGAAGTTGTAGAAGAAGTAGAGTAGTAGTATTATTCGTAGTAATACTCGCAGTAGTAGTAGTAGCAGTAGTTGTGCTAGTAGTACTAAGACCACTAGTGGTAGTAGAAGTAGTAGTAGTAGGAGTAGTAGTAGAAGTAGCAGCCGCGGCAGCAACAGTAGCAGTAGTAAAATTTATAGTAGCAACTGCAACAATAGCGGGATTAGGAGTTATAGTAGGAGCAAGAGTAGTAGTAGTAGTAGCAAGAGTAGGAATAGGTGTAGAAATAGCAAAAATAGTCGGAATAGAAGTGAGAGTAGAAGTAGTAGGAGTAGGAAAAGTTGTAGTAGAGGTTGGTGTAGAAATAGCAGTAGTAGCAGCCCAAGTAGGAGTAGGAGTAGTAGTAGTAATTCTGCCGCTAATGCTACTACTACTACTACTTCTGCTGCTAGTATTACAACTACTAGAACCATTACTATTGCTTCAACTACTATTACTGCTGCTGTTGCTATTGCAACTTCCGCTATTACAACTATTGCTACAATTGCAGTAACTACTTATACCACTTCCACCACTAATGCTACAATTGCTACTACTTCCACTACTACTACTGCTTCTACTACTACTTCCATGGATACTACTACTACAACAGCAACAATTGCAACTACTACTACTACAACTACTATTACTTCTACAACTACTACTACAGCTACTACTGCAACTTCTACAACTACTATTACTACTGCTACTACTACTACCACATATACAGCTACTGCTACTACTACTACCGCTACTACTAATTCTACTATTTCTACAATTGCTAATTCTAGTGATACTACTACAGATACTACTACTACTACTACTACACCTGCAACAACAACCATAACTACTACTACTCCATCTACTCCTTCTATTATTGTTGTTACTGCAACTACAACTAATACTACTGCTACTACTACTGTGACTACTACTACTAATACAATTTCGATTGCTACTACTCTTACTACTGCTACATCTACTACCACTTCAACTACAGCTGCTACTACTACTACTACTACTTCTACTTCAGCTATTGCTCCTATTATTGCAACTGCTATAGCTACTGTTGCTACTACCGATGCTACTACTACTACTCTTGCTAATAGTACTGCTACTACTACAACTTGTACTACTACTGCTACTATTACTACTACTACTTCTACTACTACTACTACAGCTACTAATACTGCTACTACTACTGCTACTACTGTTACTACTCCTACTACTACTACTACTGCTACTATTATTATTACTACTACTTCTAATACTACTACTATTACAACTTATGCAATTGAAAATGCTGCTGCAACTAAAACTTCTACTAGATTACTACAATTCCTAATACGACTACTATGGATACTAATAGAATTACTACTACTACTACCACTATACTTTGACTACTAATACTTTTGCTACTACTCTTGCTACTACTGCTACTACTACTACAACTTCTACAACAACTACTACTGCTACTACTATTGCTAATATTATTTCTAGTTTTACTACTACTACTATTACTGCTACGACGACCGCCGCTACTGCTGCTACTACTACTCCTAATGCTACTTCTACTACTACTACTACTATTGTCCCTACCACTACTACTACCACTACAATTGCTACTACTACTAGTACAACTAGTATTGCTACTTCTACTCTGACTACTACTCCACCTCTGGCACCTATTCCTCCTACCACTCCGACTCCTACTACTTCTACTACGACTACTAGTGCTACTAGTACTACTACTACCACAATAACAACTTTTGCTATTATTACTACTACTCCTCCTATTACCACTACTACTGCTACTACAAATACTATTACTGTTACTACTACTATTATTATTTATACTACTACTACTACTACTACTGATACTGCTACTTCTACAATAGTTGCTACCACAACTACAACTACTACTGCTATTGCTACTCCTATTTCTACTACTAATATTGCTACTACTGCTACCAAAACTACTACTGCTACTTTGACTACTACTACTTCTACTACTACTACTACTACTACTACTACTACAACGGCTACTACTAATACTACTACTACTACAACACCTACTACTACTAGTACTACCCCAACGATAACAACCACTGCTGAAACTACTACTACTACTACTACTACTACCATTGCTACTACTATTGCTACTATTACTGCAACTACTACTGCTATTGGTACTACTGCTGTGGTGCTTGCTGCTGCTGTTCCTAATACGGCTGCTGCTACTACTACTACTACTGAGACAGCTACTACTTCTACTACTAAGACTACTTCTGCTACAACTACTACTATGACTGTTGTTACTGCAATTGCTACTACTACTACTAGTACTAATACTCCTACTTCTCCTGCAGCTACTACTGCTGCAACTACTACTACTACTACTTCTGCGACTATTACTACTACTGTTACTACTACTACTACTACTGCTGCTGCTGCTACTACTGCTACTACTATTACTGCTGCTACTGCTACTACTGCTACAACTATTACTGCTGCTACTACTACTATACTACAAAATGCTACTCCTCCTCCTCCTCGTCCTCCTACTACTACTACTACTACTTCTACTACTGCTACTACTACTACCACTACTTCTACTACTACTACTACTAGTACTACTAGTACTGCTACTACTACCACTACTCCTATAGCAATTACTGCTCCTACTACTACTACTACAGCTGCTACTGCAAAAATTAGTGCTACTACTACTACTTTTGTTACTATTACTATTACTACAACTGCAACTACTAGTACTAGTTGTACTATTACTGCTACTCCCACTACTACTACTACTACCACCACCACAACTACTATGGCTACTAATACTATTACTACTACTCTAAGTAATACTACTACAGCTGCTATTGTTGTTGTGGCTGCTACAACTACTACTACTACTATTGTTGTTCTTATTGTAGTTGCTACCACTGCTATTACTACTATGACTCCTACTACTACTACTATGACTCCTCCTACTACTACTACTGCTACTGCTACTGCTACTGCTTTTGCTGCTATAGCACTGCTACTACTTCTACTCGTACTACAACTACCTTTGATACTGCTAATACAACTACCACTACAACTACTACTACTGCTACTATTGCTACTACTACTATTACAACTAATGCAACTACTAGTGCTTCGATTGCTACTATTATGACTAATACTATTGCTACTACCACTACTATTAGAACTACCACTACTACTAGTACGACTACAATAACTACGACTGCTACCACTACTACCACTTCTCCTACTACTACTATAGTTGCTACTACTGCTACTACTACAACTATTGCTACTGCTACTATCGGTACCACCACTACTACTAATTCTACTATTGCTACTACAACTAGTACTTCTACTACTACTACTACTACTACCACTATTTCTATTACTACAGCAACGACAAGTACTTCTACTACTACTACTACCACTACTATTGCTATTACTACTGCAACTACTACTATTACTACTAATACTACTACTACTACTACTACTACTCATAATACCACTACTGCTACTACGGCAACTACTATTAATACTTCTACTACTATTGTTACTATTGCTACTGCTACTACTGCAATAGCTACAACTACAACTGCTACTACTACAACAACTATCGGTACAACTGCAACTATCGCTACTACTGCTGCTGCTGCTATTACTACAATGACTACTACGACTACAAATACTACTACTACTGCTGCTTCTACTACTGCTGCTGCTGCTGCTGCTGCTTCTACTACTGCTGCTGCTGCTGCTGCTGCTTTTACTACTACTACTGCATCTTCTCCCCCTTCGACTACTTCTGCTACTACTAAAGAAACTACTACTAATAATGCTACCACTACTACTATTACTACAACAATGTGTACTACTATTGCTGCTACTACTTCTATTTTCGCCACTATTGAGACTACTTTGACTACAACTTTTACTACAGCAACTACTACTACTACAACTCCTACTACTACTGCGACAACTACTACTATGATTACTACTACTACTGCTACTACTACGACTATTATAGCTAATGCTACTGCTACTACCATCAGTACTACTCCTCCTATTACTACTACTACTACTTCTACTAGCACCATTGCTACTACTACTCCAAATAATATACCAACTACAACTTTACTAATATTACTACTACAATAACTACTACTCCTACTGGTGCAACTACTACTACAGTTGCAACTACTTCCACTACTACTACTCCTAATCCTACTACTAATACTACTTCTACTACTATTACTATTAAAACTGCTGCTGCTACTACTCCTGCTACTACTACTGCTACTACTACTACTACTCATGTTACTACTACTACAACAACTACAACAACTACTACTTCTGCTACTACTACTTCTACCACTACTACTCCTGCTACTACAACAATTATTCCTACTACAACTTCTGCTAATACTACAATTACAATAACTACTACTACTACAACAACTACTACTACTAATACTACTACTGTTGCAAATATCACTACTACAACCACTCCTATTCCTGCTACTAATTTTACCACAACTATTATTACTGCTACTACTGCTATTACTACTGCTACTACTGCTACTGCTACTACTGCTACTACTACTTCTACTACTACTTCTCCTGCTACTACTACAACTATGACTACTACTACTGTTGCTGTTGCAACTACCATTACTACTACCAAAACTACTACTGCTTCTATTACTTCTACTGCAACTACGACGGCTACTACTACTACTACTAGCACTACTACTAATCCGGTTGCTATTGCTACTAATGCTGCTACTACTTCTATTACCACTACTACTACTACTAGGACTCCAACAACTACTACAACTACTACAACTAATACTATTACTACTATTACTACTACTGCTATTGCTACTAATACTACTATGACTACAACTACTGGGACTCCTCCTACTATAATTGCAATTACCAATACAACTACTTCCACTGCTACTACTAATACCACCACCACCACCACTACTACTACAAATACTACTACTATTACTACTGCTACTCCTACTATTACTACTACTATTACTACTACGACTGCAGCTACTTCTGTTTGTACAACTACTTGCCCTAATACAACACCTATTACTACTAATACCACTACTATTGCTTCAACCACTTCTATTACAATTACTCCTATCACTACTACTACTACAACTATCACTCATACTACTACTATTACTGCTGCTACTATTACTACTACTGCTACTACTGCTAGTGCCACTACCACTACTGCTACTATTACTACTGCTATTCCTACTACTCCTAATACTACTACTACTACTACTACTACTACTACTACTGTTACTACTACTGGTTCTACTATTAATGCCACTAGTAGTATGACCACTACGACTACTATAATAACAACTGCTACTACTGTTGCTTCTACCACTACTATAATAACTACTGCTACTTCTACTCAAACAATAACTACTACTACTATCAAAACTAATATTGCTACTACTACTGCTACTACTATGACTACTACTCCTACTATTACTACTACTACAAGTATGACTACTACACTCATAGTACTACTGCAACTACTACTACTACTACTACTACAACTACTCCTACTGCTGCTGCCACTTCTCCTACAAGTACTACTACAACTATTGCTACTATTGCTGCTGCTGCTGGTAGAACTACTACTATTACAACTACTACAACTACTACTGCTCCTGCTGCTACTACTACTGCTACTACAACTACTATTGCCTCTGCTACTATAGCCACTACAATAATAACTCCTACTACAACAAATACAACTACTACTTCTACTACTACTATTACTACTACTACTTCTGCTGCTACTGCGACTACTACCGCTTCTACCACTGCAACTACTGCTACTACTCTTACTACTACTACTACTACTGCGGCTACTACTACTACTATAACTACTACAACAACTACTGCTACTACCCCAACTACTGAAACTACTACTACTAATGCTACTACTACTGCTACAACAACTACTACCCTACTCCTGTTAGTGATACTACTGCCACTGTTGTTGCTACTGCTATGACTACTGCTAATGATGCTGCTGCGGTTATTACTACTACTACTGCAACTTCTTCAACTACTACGACTACTGCTACTACTACTACTACTACTTCTTCTTCTTCTACTACTGCTACAACTACTACTATTGCTGCTTCTTCAGATGCAACTACTATTGCTGCTACCACTACTAATACCACAACTACTACTCCTACTACTAATGCTGCTGCTACTACTATAATTACTACTACTGTACAATTACAATTGCTACTGCTTCTAATACTACTGCTACTTTTACTGCTACTGCTATGACAATAACTACTAATAGTTCTCTTACTACTACTACTTGCACAACTACTATTATTTTTAGTAATGATACTCCTACTACTTCTGTAACTACTACTACTTTAGCTACTATTATTGCAATTGCTACTCGTACTACTACCACTACTACTACAATAATAACTACTGCACCTACTACTACTGCTACACCTTGTACTCCTACTACTACGATTGTTGCCCCCACTACATCTACTAATATCTCTCCAACTACTACTACTAATGCTACTAGTACTCCCACTGCTACTGCTACTTCTACAGCTACTACTCTTGCTCCTACTACTTCTACTACTGCCACCACTACTACTGTGGCTCCTACTACTACAACTACTACTCTTGTTGCTACTACTACTACAACCTTTACTGCTACTACTGATACTCTAACTACTACTGCTACTACTACTAAATCTACTACTACCGCTATTGTTACTCCTACTACTACTATTGCTACTCCTACTATTTTTACTACTACTACTACTATTGTTGCTGCTACTACTCTTCTTGCCACTACAACTTTTGCTACTACTACTGCTACTTCTACTACTGCTGCTACAACTACATCTACTACTACTATCGATGCCTACTACTACTACTACTGCGCCTACAATTACTACTACTACTACTACTACTTTTATGGCAACAGTTGATGCGATTACTACTACTGCTACTACTACTGCTACTACTACGACTTCTGCTACTACTTCTACTACTACCATGGATGGTACGACTGCTATTGCTAGTACTACTACTACTTCTGTTACTACTACTGTTGTTGCTGCTATGACTAGGACAACTACAACTACTGCTACATCATCTATTTCTGCTACTTCCACTATAACTATAGCTACTACTACTTTAAACTACTACTATTGCTTCTACTACTATGACTACTACAACTATTACAAATACCACTACTACTAATGTTGCTGCAACTATTACTGCTACTACTACTTCTCCATCTACTACTACTACTACTATTGCTTCGACAACTACTTCTACTAGTACTTTCACTTATACCACTACTACTACTACTACCACTACTAATACTACTACTACTCATACTCCTACTACTACTTCTACTACTACTTTAGCTATGACAACTACTACTACAACAACTTCTACTCTTACTCCTACCACTACTACATCTACTATGACTACTACCACAAGTACTACAACTACCGCTACTACTTTCAGAACTATTTCTACTACTACTATTACTACTACTACTACTATGATGGCTACTACTACTACTACCTCTCCTCTACCTACTGCTAACACTACTACTACAACAACTAGTTCTACTACTTGTACTTTGACTCCTAAAACTACTTCTGCTAGTAGTATTACTACTAGTACTACTACTACTACCACCACTACTACCACTTTTGCCACTACTACTACCGCCACTAATACTACTACAACTACTAGTGCTACTACTACATCAACAATTATCACTATTACAATAACTGCTACTGCTACTACTACTATTGTTGCTAATAGTAGTAGTAGTACTACTACTACTATTACTACTACTAATGCTACTACTTCTACTTCAACTACTACTGCTACTACTATTTTTTCTACCGTTGCTACTTCTACCACTACTCCTGCTACTACTACTACTGTAAATACTCCAACTCTTGCTGCTACTACTCTTGCTACAACTGCTACTACTGCTGCTACTACTATAACTAATCCTACTCTTTCCACTACAATAACTATTGCTCCTACTAGCAATAATAATACAAATAGAACTCATACTACTACTCCTACTCCAACTCCTACTCGTACCACTACAATGATAACTACAACAACTACAACTATACAACTACTAATACTCCTACAACTACTGCTACTACTACTACTGTGACTAGTACTATAGGTACTACTAATACTATTACTACTATTACTACTACTACTCAAATTACTACTATTTCTACTACTACTACAACTCCTACAACTACTACTATTGTTGTTGCTACTACTCCAACTACTTCTATTACTACTATAACTATTGTTGTTGTTGCTCCTACTAATACTACTACTTCTATTACTGCTACTACTACTATTGCTGTAACAAAAGTAATAGGAATTGTAGCTATAGTCATAGTAGTAGTAGTAGGAGTTGTAGTTGTGGTAGTAGTAGTAGTACTAGTAGTAGTAGTTGTAGTAGTAGTACTGGTAGCAGTTGTAGCAGTTGGTGTTTCAGTAGCTGTATTACAAGTAGTTGTTATAACATTAGTAGTAGTTGTTGTAGTAGTAGTAGGAGTAGTATTAGGAGGTGGAGTTTGCGAGGGAGTAGTAGTAGTAGTAGTAGTAGCAGCAGCAGCAGCAGTAGTAGTGGTAGTACAAATCATAGTAGTAGTATTGGTAGTAGCCATTGTAGTAGTAGCAGAAGTAACCGCACCAGTAGTAGTAGTAGTCACAATTGTAGTGGTAGTTGTTGTAGCAGTAGCATTGGTAGTAGTAGTGGTAGGAAAAGGAGTAGGAGGGGGAGTAGTAGTAGTAGGAGTAGTAGTAGTTGTTGTTGTTATAATAGTAGTATTTGTATTAGTAGTAGGAGTAGTCGGAGGAGTAGTAGTAGTAGAAGTAGTAGCATTAGTAGTAGTAGTTATTGTTGTTGTACTAATAGTTGTTGTTGTTATTGTTGTAGTAGTATTAGTAGCAGCCATAGCAGTAGGAATTGTAGTAGTAGTAGTAGTTGCAGTAGTTATAGTAGTAGTAGTAGTAGTCCTAGTAGGAGTAGCATAAGCAATAGGAGTTGTAATTTTGGTAGTAGTAGCAGTAGGGGCAGTAGTTGTAATAGTAGTATTATTAGTAGTAGTAGTAGTAGTAATAGTAATAGTGATATCAGTGAAAGTAGTAGTACTAGTAGTAGTAGTAGTAGAAGTAGTAGTAGTACTAGTAGTAGCCAAAGTAGTAGTAGTAGAAGAAGAAGAAGAAGAAGTAGTAGTAGTAGTAGTAGTAGGAGCAACAACAACAATAGCAGTAGTAGTAGTCATAGTTGTCAATGTAGTAGCTATAGTCGTAGCAGTTGGAGAAGAAGACCAGTAGTAGCAGTTGAAGATGGAGAAGAAGAGTAGTAGTAGCAGCAGTAGTAGTTATAGTAGTAGCAATATTAGTTGTAATAGTAGGAGAGGTAGTAGTTAGTGGAAGCAACAGTAGTACTAATAATAGTAGTTGTAGTAGTGGCAATACTAGCTGTAGTGGTCGTAGTAGAAGTAGTAGCAGTTAGTAGTGGTAGTAGGCAAAGTAATAGAAGTATTAGTGCTAGTTGCAGTACTAGGGGAAGTTATAGGAGTAGTAGTAGTAGTAGTAGTTGTAGCAGGGGTTGTTGTAGTAGTGGAAGTAGTAGCAGTGGTAGTTGTTGTCGTAGTAGCAGTAGTGGTAGAAGTAGCAGTACTATTAGTAGTAGTAGTAGCAAGAATAGTGGTTGTTGTAGTAGTAGTAGCAGCAATAGTAGCAGTAGCAATTGGAGTAGCAATAGTATTAGTAGTTCCTGATGTGGAGCAGTAGGAGCCATAATTGTAGTCAATGTAGTAGTAGTAGTAGTAGTAGTAGGAGGAGGAGGAGGAGGAGGAGGAGGAGTAGTAGTAGTAGTAGTAGTCGCAATATCGGTAGTAGTTGTGGTTGGAGTAGCAGTAGAAGTGTTAGTAGAAGTTGTAGTAGAAGTAGTTGTACTACTAGTAGTAGTAGTACGAGGAGGAGTAGGAGGAGGGGGAGTAGTAGTAGTAGTAGGAATTGGTGTAGGAATCGAAGTAGTAGATGGAGTAGTCCTCAAAAAGTAGTAGTCGTAGTAGTAGTAGTAGTGCAGTGCTAGTAGTAGTAGTAGTTGAAGTAATTGTTCTAGTTGTTGTTGTAGTAGTGTTAATAATAATAGTACTTGTAGTTGTAGGAGTCATTGTAGTAGTAGCAATAGTAGTTGCGGTAGTAGTAGCCACAGCTATTGTATTAACAGATGGAGTAGTTGTAGGGGGAGCTGTAGCTGTAGTAAGCGTAGTAGTAGTAGTAGGTTGTAATAGTAGTCGCTATTGTAGTAGTAGTATTAGTAGTAGTTATGAAGTAGTAGGAGTAGTAGGAGTAGTAGTAGCAGTAGTAGTAGATGTAGTAGAAAAAGTAGTAGTAGTAGTCGTAGAAGTACTAGTAGTAGTAGTAGTAAAAGCAGTAGTGGCAATAGAAGCCGCAGCAGTAGTAGTAGTAGTAGAAGCACAAGTAGCAGCAGTAGTTGTTGTATTAGCAATAGTAGCAGTATGAGTAGTAGTAGTAGTAATAGTATTATTAGTAGTGGTATTAGCAGTAGTTATAGTAGTAGTAGTAGCAGTAGAAGCAGAAGTAGCAATGATAGTTGTAGTAGCAGTAATAGTAGCAGCAGTAGTAGTATACTAGTGGTATTTGCAGTTGCAGCAGTAGCAGTAGTAGTAGAAGTACTAATAGTACTCGAAGAAGTTGTAGCTGAAGTTGTAATAGTAGTAGTAGTAGTACTAGTAGTAGTAGCAGTAGTTATTGTTACACTACTAGTTGTAGCAGTAATAGTCGTTGTAGGAGAAGTTGTAGTAATACTAGTAGTAGTAGTAGGAGTAGTAGTGGTAGCAGTAGTACCTGTAGCTACACTAGGAGAAGAAGTTGTAGCAGTAGCAGGAGTAGTAGTCATAGTAGTAGTAGTAGTAGCAGTACCGGTAGTCATAGTAGTTGTAGCAGTAGTATTTAGCTAGTAGCAGTTGTAGTGGTAGAAGTAGTAGTAGCAATAGTAGCAGAAGTGGAAGTAGTAGTTTTCTATATAGTAGTAGTATTAGTAGCAGAAGTAGGAATAGTTGTAGTATTAGTAGTAGTAATAGTATTAGTTGTAGTAGTAGGAGTAGTAGTACAAGTAGCCGTAGTAGCAGTAGTAGAAGTAGTAGTAGTAGCAGCAGCAGTAGTTGTTGTTGTAGTAGTAGTAGTTATTGTAGCAATAGTTGCAACAATAGTAGTAGTAGTAGTAGTTGTTGTTGTTGTTGTAGCAGTAGTAGTAGTGGTGGTAGAAATAGTAGTAGTGGTAGTAGTAATAGTTGTGGCATGAATTGTAGCAGCAATAGTCACAGTAGTACTAGTGTTAGTAGTAGTACTAGTAGTATTAGCAGTGCTAGTAGTTGTAGTAACAGTAGTGTTAGTAGTAATAGGAGGAGGAGGAGATGTAGTAGCAGTAGCAATAGTAGCAGTAGTATTGGTAGTAGTTGTAGAAGTGGTAGTGTAGTAGTAATAGTAGTAGTAATAGCATTAGTTGTAGAAGTAGTAGTACTAGTAGTACTAGTGGCAGACGTAGTAGTAGTTATCGCAATAGTAGAAGTAGTAGCAGTAGTTGTAGCATTAGTAGCTGCGGGAACAGTAGTAGTAGTTATAGTAGTAATAGTAGTAGCATTAGTAGCAAAAGTTGCAGTCGTAGTAGTGGTAGCAATAGTAGGAGTAGTAGCCATAGTAGATGAAGTAGCAGTAGTAGCGGTTGTTGCAGTGGCTGTAGTAGTAGTAGTAGTAGCAGCAGTAATAGTTACAACAGAAGAAATAGTAGTTGTAGTAGTAGCAGTAGCAATACTAGTAGCTGTAGGAGTTATGGTAGTAGTTGTTGTAGCAGTATTAATTGTTATTGTAGCAATAGTAGTAGTAGCAGTAGTTATTCTAGTGGCAGTCAAATTAGTGGCGCCATTAGCGGTAGTCGTAGCAGTAGTAGTTGTTGTTGTTGTTGTGATTGTTGTTGTAGCAACAATAGCGGTGGTAGCAGTAGTAGTCTAAGTAATAGTAGTAGGAGTAGTTGTTCTAGCATTAGTAGTTGTAGTGACTGTCGAAGAAGGTGTAGCAGTAGTAGTAGCGGTAGTAGTATTAGCAGTCATAGCAGTAGTAGCAACTAGAGTAGTAGTAGTAGAACTAGTAATAGAACTAGAAGTAGCAGCAGTAGTAGTAATAGTAGTAGTTATAGTAATAGTAGTAGCAGTAGTAGTTGTTGTTGTTGTTATTGTTGTAGTAGCGGTGATAGTATTAGTTGCAGTAGTAGTAGTAGCAGCAGTAATTATAGTTGGAGAAGTAGTAGTAGCAACAGCGGTAGTAGCGTTAGTAGTTGCTATAGTAATCTTAGTGGTAGCAATAGCAGTAGCAGTAGTAGTAGTAGTAGAAATAGCAGCAACTGTAGTAGTCGTAGTAGTTATAGCAGTAGCCGTTATTGTAGTAGTAGTAGTAGTAGTAGAAGAAGTAGTACTTGCAGCAGTAATAGTAGTAGGAGTAGCCATAGTGATTGTAGCAGCAGCAGTAGTATTAGTACTAGTAACAGTAGTATTAGCAGTAGTAGTAGCAGTAGTATTAGTAGCAGTTGTAGAAGTTGTAGTATAGTAGAAATGGTTGGAGTAGTAGTTGTGGCAGTAGTTGTAGTAGTAGTAGCATTAGTAGTTGTAGTACCACTAGTAGCAGTTGCACTAGCAGTAGTTGTAGCAGCAGTAGTTGTCGTAGGAGTAGCGGTAGTCATAGTTGTAGTAATAGTTGTTGTGGTTGTAGCAATAGTAGCAGTAGTAGAAATAGTAGTAGAAGTAGTAGTAGTAGCAGTAGTAATTTTACTGGCAGTCAAATTAGTGGTAGTTGTACCGGCAGTAGTAGCAGTAGTACTAGTAGTAGTAGTTATTATTGTTATTGTTGCAACAATAGCAATAGTAGCAGTAGTAGTAGAAGTAATAGTAGTAGCAGTAGTTGTTGTAGCTACAGTAGTTGTTGTGGCGGTCGAATAAGTGGTTGCAGTAGTAGAAATAGTAACCATAGTAGCAATAGTGGTAGTAGTAGTAGCAGTCGTAGCAATAGTTGCAGCAGCAGCAGTAGTAGACATAGTAATAGAAGTAGTAGTAGTAGTAGTAGTAGTAGTAGTAGTAATAGTTGCAGTAGTAGTAATACTAGTAGTAGCAGTAGTAGTAGTAGCGGCAGTAGTATTAGTTGCAGTAGCATTAGTATTAGAAGTGGTAATTATAGTAGGAGAAGTAGTAGTAGTAACAATAGTTATAGCAGCAGCGGTAGTAGTATTAGTAGTTGCAGTAGTAGTTGTAGTAGTAGTAACAGCAACTGTAGTAGTAGAAGTAGTTGTAGCAGCAACTATAGTAGTAGTAGCAGTTGTAGTAGTAGCTGTAGTAGTATTAGTGGTAGTACTAGTAGCAGTAGCAGTATTTGCTATAATAGTAGTACTAGCAGTAGTACTAATAGTAGTAATAGTGGTAGTAGTGGTAGTTGTAGCAACAGTAGCAATAGTAGCAGTAGTAGCAATAGTAGTAGTAGAAGTCGTAGCAGAAATAGCAATAATAGTAGTAGTAGTAGGAGTAACTACAGCAGCAACAGTAGCAGTAGTAGCAGTAGTCGTAGTAGTAGTATTAGTAGTCGCAATAGTTATTGTAGCAATAGTAGCAGCAGAAGTAGTTGTAGCTGTAATAGTAGTAGCATTAGTATTAATCATAGTAGTTGTCAGAGCGGCCCTAGTAGTAGTAATAGTAGTAGTTGTAGTGGTAGTACTTGAAGTGGTAGTAGTAGAAGTACTTGTAGTTGTAGTTGTAGTACTAGTAGCAGCAGTTGCAGCAGTAGTTATAGTACTATTAGTAGTCATTTCATTAGCAGTCATAGTATCGATACTAGTAGTAGCAAAATTATTAGCAGTTGGAGACGTTGTAGTTGTAGTCGTAGTAGCAGCATTAGTAATAGTTGTAGTAGTATTAGTAACAGTTGTTGTAGTCATAGTAGTAGTAGTTGTAGTAGTTGAAGTAGAAGTTGAAGTAGCAGTAGCAATAGTTGGTGTACTTGTAGTAGAAGCAGTAGCAGTAGTTGTAGTAGAAGTGCAGTAGTAGTAGTTGTAGTAGTCACAGTAGTAGCAGAAGTTGTAGCAGAAGTGGTAACAGAAGTGGTAGTAGTATTACGAGTAGGAGTAGTAGTTGCAGTAGCAGGAGCTGCAGTGGTAGTGGTAGCAGTAGTTGAAGCAGTAGGAGCTCCAGTAGTATTTGTCGGTGTAGCAGTAGTAGTAGTTAGCGTGATATTGGTGGATGTAGTAGTAGTAGATGTAGGAGTAGTAGTAGTAGCAGGAGAGGTTGTAGTAGTCGAAGTAGTAGGAGTAGTAGTTGCAACAACAGGAGCTGCAGTAGTTGTGGTAGCAGTAGTAGAAGTAGTAGGCGCAGTAGTAGTTGTAGTAGTAACAATAGCAGTGGGAGCACTAATAGTAGCAGTAGTAGTAGTTGGTGTGATATTAGCGGATGTAGTAGCAATTGCAATCGTAGTAGTACGAGTAGCTGCAATAGCAGTTGTAGTAGGAGAAGTAGTAGTTGTTGTAGGAGCAATAGTGATAGTAGTTGTAGTAGTAGTTGTAGTAATAGTAGCTGAAGTAGTAGTGGTACAGTAGTAGCGGGAGTATCATTACTGAAAATAATAGTAGTTGTAGTAGGAGTAGTAGCTGCAGTACTACTAGTAGTAGTTGCTGTAGTGGTAGTACTAATAGTCGCAGCAATAGTAATAGTAGAAGCAGAAGTAGTAGTAGTAGCAGCAGTAGAAATTATTGTAGTAGTAGTAGCATTTGTCGCAGGTGCAGGAGTAGTGGTATTGGTAGTAAAAGCAGCGGTAGTAGTAGCATTTGCAAAAGGAGCAATAGCACTAACACTAACCCAACTACAACTTCTACTACTTCGACTACTACTCATACACCGACTGCCACTACTACTCCCACAACTACTATTACTGTTACTTCTACTAATACTACTCCTAATCCTAATACTCATACTACTACTGCTGCTACTACTACTTTTACTACTATTACTACAACTACTACTACTACTTCCAACACTCTTACTACTACTGCTACTACTGTTGCTGCTGCTATTACTACAACAACAACAACTACTACTACTACCGATACCACAACGGCTGCTACTACTCCTACTACTGCTAGTCTACTACTACCACTTCTAACGCTACTACTACTACTCCAACTGCAACTGTGACTACTGCTCCTACTACTACTGCCACTAACACTACAACTGCTACTACTCCTAATACTATTCCAATTCCTACTACTTCTACTACTACTACAACGACTACTACGACTGCTGCTACTACTACTACTACTACTACTACCACCACCACCACCACCACATATATAGCTACTGCTACTATTTCTGCTACTACTACAGCAACCATTGCAACTGCTACTACTACTACCACTGCTATTACTTCTACAACTGCTACTACAACTACTACTGCAACTTCTACAACTACTATTACTACTGCTGCTACTACTACCACATATACAGCTATTGCTGCTACTACTACCGCTACTACTAATTCTACTATTTCTACAATTGCTAATACTAGTGAGACTACTACAGATACTACTACTGCTACTACTACACCTTCAATAACAACAATAACTACAACTACTCCATCTACTCCTACTATTATTGTTGTTACTGCAACTACAACTAATACTATTGTTACTACTACTATGACTGCTACTACTACTACAATTGCCAGTGCTTCTACTCTTACTACTACTTCAACTACTACTGCTTCAACTGCAATTGCTACTACTACTACTACTTCTACTTCAACTACTTCTCCTATTACTGCAACAACTACAGCTACTATTGCTACTACCTGTGCTACTACTACTACTACAACTTGTACTACTACAGCTGCTACTACTGCTACTACTACTACTACTACTACTACTACAACTACTACAACTACTACTACTGCTACTGCTACTGTTACTATTGTTACTACTCCTACTACCGCTACTACTACTCCTCCTGTTACTGCTACTACTACTACTACTACTACTACTTCTACTACCACTTCTCCACCTACTACTACAACTATGACTACTACTGCTGCTACTGCAACTACCATTACTACTACCAAAACTACTACTGCTTCTACTACTTCTACTGCTTCTACGACGGCTACTACTGCTACTACTAGCACTACAATTACTCCGGCTACTATTTCTACTAATGCTACTACTACTTCTACTACGACTACTTCTGCTACTAGGACTGCTACTGCTACTACAACTGCTCCAACTAATACCACTACTACTACTACTACTATTGTTATTGCTACAAATACTACTACTACTACATCTATCGGGAATCCAACTAATGCTTCTACTGCTACTACTAATACCACCACCACCACCACTACTACTACAAATACTACTACTATAACTACTACTACTCTTATTGCTACTACTACAACTGCATCTACTATTACTACTACTACTACTATGACTACTACTACTTCGGTTGCTACAACTACTTGCCCTAATACAACACCTATTACTACTAATTCCACTACTTTTGCTTCAATTAATTATACTACTATTACTCCTATAACTACTACTACTACAACTATAACTCCTACTACTACTATTACTGCTGCTACTATTACTACTACTGCTACTACTACTGGAGCCACTACCACTATTGCTACTGCTACTACTTTTACTACTCCTACTACTACTACTACTGCTACTACTACTACTGTTATTATTACTACTACTACTACTACTGGTTCTATTATTAATGCCACTAGTAGTACGACCACTACGACTACTATAACAACTGCTACTTCTGCTACTTCTACTACTACTATAACAAGTACTGCTACTTCTACTCCTAAAACAACTACTACTACTATCAAAACTAATATTGCTACTGCTACTACTAGTACTATGACTACTTCTCCTACTATTACTACGACTACAACTACGTCTAGTACCCTCATAGTACTACTGCAACTACTATAACTACTACTACTACTCCTGCTGTTGCCACTTCTCCTACAAGTACTACTACAACTATTACTACTGTTGCTGTTGCTGCTGGTAGAACTGCTACTACTACTACAACTATTATTGCTCTTGCTACTACTACTACTGATACTACAACTACTATTGCTTCTACTACTATAGCCACTACAACAATAACTACTACTACAGCAAATACAATTGCTACTTCTACTGCTACTATTACTAGTACTACTACTGCTACTACTGCTACTGCTTCTACTACTGCAACTACTACTACTACTCTTACTACTACTACTACTGCGGCTACTACTACTACTATAACTGCCACAACTACTACTACTGCTGCCCCAACTACTGTAACTACTACTACTAATGCTACTAATGCTACTATTTCTACTACACCAACTACTACTCCTACTCCTATTAGTGATACTACTGCCATTGCTGCTACTACTGCTATGACTACTGCCAATGTTGCTGCCGCAGCTGTTGCTACTACTACTACGACATCTTCAACTACTATGACTACTGCTACTGCTACTACTACTTCTTCTTCGTCGTCAACTATTGCTACACCTACTACTATTGCTGCTTCTTCAAATACAACTACTATTGCTGCTAACACTACTAATACCACAACTACTACTCCTACTACTAATGCTGCTGCTACTACTATAATTACAGCTACTGTACTATTACAATTGCTACTGCTTCTTCTACTACAACTACTATGGCAACAACTATTAATAGTTGTCTTGCTACTACTACTCGCACAACTACTATTATTTTTAGTAATGATACTCCTACTACTTTTGTTACTACTACTACTTCAGCTAATACTATTGCAACTGCTACTCCTACTACTACCGCTACTACTCCTACAATAATAACTACTACGCCTACTACTACTACTACACCTTGTACACCTACTACTACGATTGCTGCCCCCACTACATCTACTAATATTGCTCCAACTACTACTACTAATGCTACTAGCACTCCCACTACTACTGCTACTTCTACAACTACTACTCTTGCTCCTACTACTTCTACTACTGCCACCACTACAACTGCAGCTACTGCTACTACAACTACTACTCCTGTTGCTACTACTACTACAACCTTTACTGCTACTACTGATACTCTAACTACTACTGCTACTAATACTAATTCTACTACTACCACTATTGTTACTCCTACTACTACTACTACTACAACTACTACTGTTGTTGCCGCTACTACTGTTGCTGCTGCTACTTTTGCTACTGCTACTGCTACTACTACTGCTACAACTACATCTGCTACTATTGATGCCTGCTACTACTACTACTACTACGCCTACAATTACTACAACTACTATTACTACTACTACTACTTTTATAGCAACAGTTGATGCTATTACTACTACTGCTACTACTACGACTTCTGCTACTACTTCTACTACTACTATGGATGGTACGACTGCCATTGCTAGTACTACTACTACTTCTGCTACTATTTCTACTATTGCTGCTGCTACTACTACAACAATTACAACTAATGCTACATTAGCTATTTCTACTACTTCTACTACAACTACAACTACTACTACTTTCAACTACTACTACTGCTTCTACTACTGTGACTACTACAACTATTACAAATACTACTACTACTAATGTTGCTGCAGCTATTACTGCTACTACTACAACTTCTCCAACTCCTGATACTAATGCTACTATGACTATTGCCACTGCAGCGACTACTAATACTACCACCACTGCTGCTGGAACTACTGCAACTACTATTATGGCTACAACTATAACTACTTCTTCTACTACAACCAGTACTACTACTACCACTACAAGAACTGCTATTAATACTGCTAGTGCAGCTATGGCACTACTACTATTACTATTAATGTTGCTACTAATACTACTACTACTACTATCACTACTACTACAGCTACAAGTACTACTACAACTAGTACTAATACTACTACTACAGATGCTGCTCCTATTGTTACTGCTACTACTACTACTACTATTACCACTACTAGTACTACTGCTGCTACTATTGCTACTGCGACTACTGCAACTATCGCTATAGTTGCTACAACAACAGCAACTACTGCTGCTATTATCACGACTACTAATGCAACTACTACAACTGCTACAACTATGCTACTGCTACAACTAATACCACTACTACTACTACAGCTACCACTACAACTGCTACAACTGCTACTACTACTGTTGCTACTGCAATGACTATTACAACAACTACTAATGGTACTATGGCTATTGCTGCTACTACTACTACTTTTCATACTATAATTACCACAGCTACCACTACTGCTACTCCAACTAATACTACTTCCGCTACTACTACTACTACCACTACTAGTATTACTACTACTACTACTATTGCTACTACTGCTACCACTACAACTACTATTACTACCACCACTATTAAAACTACTTATAGTTATATTGCTACTTCTACTGCTACTACTGCTTTGCAATTACTGCTACTACTACTGCTATAGCTATTATGATTACAACTGCTACTACTGCTACCACTTCTTCGACTGCCACTACAACTACTATTGCCACAAAAACTACCGCTACTACTACTACTGTTGCTACAACAACAACATTAACAACTACTATTGCTACTACTACTACTGCCACTACTACTGCCACTAAATTGATTGCCACTAAAATTACTACTGCTACTGCTACTATTGCTACAACAATAATAACTACTACTACAAATACTACTACCACTACTCCTATGGCTACTATTATTGCTGTAGGTATAGCTACTACAACTGCTACTTGTGCTAGTACAACAACAACAACTACTAGTACTACAACTACTACCACTGCTACCATGAATATTACTACTAGAACTTCTACTGCTTCTGCTACTACTATTACTAGTGCTACCACCTCTGCTACTACTACAACTGCTACTCCTTTTATTACTACTGTTGCTACTACAACCACAACTACTACTAGCATTGCTACAATGATTATTAATGCTGTTACTACTACTACTACTACCACTCCTTCAGCTATAACTATTATTGCTACTACCACTACTACTACTACTGCTACGATTGCTATGATTGCTACTACTGCTACTTTAGCTACTATGGCTACTACTGCCACCACTACTATGGCTACTACTTCTGCTACTAATGCTACTGCTATTACTACTATAACTACTCCTACTGCTATTGCAGCTACTAATGCTACAACTACTGCTACTACTTCTTTTACTACTATAACTACTGCTACTTCTGCCACTAATGCTACTAGTACTACTACTGCTACAACTACAGCCACAACTGCTACTACAACTATTCCTACTACACTACAACTTCTACAACTGCTACTAATACTGCTACTGCTAATACTACGTTTACTAGTACTAGTACTAGTACGACTACTACTCCTACTATTGCTACTATCACTACAACTACTCCAGCTGCTACTACTTCTGCAACTACTACTTCTACTACTACTACCACCACTACTACAATGACAGCTACTACTATAACTGCTACAACTACTACAGTTACTTCTACTTCTGCTACAAATGCTGCTATTATTACTACTATAACTGCTACCACTGCTATTGCTGCTATTGATGCTACAACTATTGCTACTACTTCAACTACTGCTAGAACTGCTGCTACTTCTACCACTAATGCTACTAGTACTACTACTGCTACAACTACTGCCACAACTACTACTACAACCATTTTACTACACTACAACTTCTACAATTGCTACTACTACTGCTAATACTACTGTTACTACTACAACTGCTGCTGCTGTTGCTGTTGATACTATCACTACGGCTACTCCTCCTACTACTACTGCTTCAACTACGACTTCTGCTACTACTACTACAACTACTACAACAAAAGCTACTGCTATAACTACTACAACTACTATAGTTGCTGCTACTTCTGCTACTACTGCTGCTAATACTATGCTACAACTATGACTACTATAGCAACTACTAACGCTACTACTTCTCCACCTATAACTACCGCTGCTGCTACTACTACTGTAACTAATACTATCGCCGCTACTACAACTACTACTACTACTACAACTACTACTACTATTACTACTACTATTACTACAACTACTACTATTACTACTACTGCTGTTGCTACTTCTAGTTCTATTACTAGTTCGACTACTACTACTATAGTTGCTACTACTGCTATGACTGCTACTACTACTGCTGCTACTACGGTTGCTACTACTACTACGGCTAACCCTTCTTCAACAGCTACTCCTACTACTATTACTTATACTACTACTATTACTTATAATACTACTATTACTACAGCTATTGTTGCTACAACAACAATCACAACAATAACTACTACTACTACTGCTACCACAACCGCTAATGGTACCACTAATTTCACTGCCACTAGAATAACTACTGCTATTGCTACTATTGCTACAATAACAATAAATACTAGTACAACAACTACTACCATAACTCCTACAGCTACCACTACTACTATAGCTACTAGTGCTACTAATAGTACCACTACTACTACTCCTGCTACTACTACTATTCCCACAACTACTACTTTTGCTACTACTACTGCAATGACTACTACTACTACTACGACTAATACTACTTCTACTACTACCTCTACTACTACAACTACTGCCACAACAACTACACAACTACTACAACTACATCTACACTACTACTACCACTATTGCTCATACTACTACTACTACTTCTCCTACTACTACTACTACTATTGCTTTGACAAATACTTCTACTAGTACTTTCACTACTACCACTACTACTACCACCACTACTACTAATACTACTACTACTCATACTCCTACTACTACGACTACTATTACTACTACTACTACTACTACTTGTACTCTTACCCCTAATACAACTACATCTACTACGACGACTACCACAAGTACAACACTACCGCTACTACTTTCAGTGCTATTTCTAGTACTACTATTACTGCTACTTTTCCTCTACCTACTGCTAACACTACCACTACAACAACTAGTTCTACTACCTGTACTTTGACTCCTAAAACTACTCCAATAACTACTTCTGTTACTAGTATTACTTCTACTACTACTACTCGTACCACTGCTAGTACTACAAGTACTACTACTACTACAACTACTACTACTTCTGCCACTACTACTACTGCCACTAATACTACTACAACTATTAATGCTACGACTACATCAACAACTACTGCTATTACAACTACTACTACTGCTACTACTACTACTACCACTTCTACTACTACTACTACTACTACTACTACTACTACTACTACTACTACTACTACTACTACTACTACTACTACTACTACTACTACTACTACTACTACTACCCCTACTACTAGTAGTATTACTACTACTAATGCTACTACTTCTACCTTGACTACTACCGCTACTACTGTTGTTGCTACCATTGCTACTGCTACTATTACTGCTACTACTACTACTACTGCAACTACTCCAACTCCTGCTACTACTACTACTTACTACAACTGCTACTACTGTTACTACTACTACAACTACTCCTACTCCTGCTACTACAATTACTACTGCTCCTACTAGAAATAATAATACAAATACAACTCGTACTACTATTCCTACTCCAACTCATACTCATACCACTACACTGACAACTACGACAACTACAACTATACAACTACAAATACTCCTACAACTACTACTACTACTACTACTGTAACTACTACTATAGGTACTGCTAATACTATTACTACTATTACTACTATTACTACTACTACTCAAATTACTACTACTTCTACTACTAATACAACTCCTACAACTACTACTATTGTTGTTGCTGCTACTACTACTATGACTATTATTGCTAGTACTCCAACTAATACTACTAGGGGTAGTAGTTGTAATAGTAGTATTAGCAGTACTTGTAGGAGTAGTAATAGTAATACTGGTATTAGTAAAAGTAGCAGTACTAGTAGTAATAGTAGTAGAAGTAGTAGTATTAATAGTAGTAGTAGTAGAAGTAGCAGTAGTAGTAGTAGTAGTAGTAGTAGGAGCAACAGCAACAATAGCAGCAGTAGTAGTCGTAGTTATCGAAGTAGTAGCAATTGAAGTTGGAGAAGAAGAGTAGTAGTGGCAGCAGTAGTAGTTATAGTAGTAGCAATATCAGTTGTAGCAATAGTAGTAGGAGCAGTAGGACTAGTTATAGTAGTAGGAGAAGTAGTAGTTAGTGGAAGCAGTAGTAGTACTAATAATAGTAGTTGTGGTAGTGGTAGTACTAGCAGTAGTGGTCGTAGTAAAGCAGTAGCAGTAGTAGTGGTAGTAGGCAAAGTAATAGAAGCATTAGTGCTAGTTGTAGTAGTAGGGGAAGTTATAGTAGTAGTAGTAGTTGTAGTAGTGGTTGTTGTAGTAGTGGAAGTAGTAGCAGTGGTAATTGTTGTTGTAGTAGCAGTGTTATTAGTAGTAGTAGTAGCAAGAGTAGCGGTTGTAGTAGTAGTAGTAGCAACAATAGTAGCAGTAGCAATGGGAGTAGCAATAGTATTTGTAGTTCCTGATGTGGAGCAGTAGGAGCCATAATAGTAGTAGTTGTAGTAGTAGCAGTAGTAGCAGTAGTAGTCGTTGTAGTAGTAGTAGTAGTAGGATCAGGAGGAGGAGGAGTAGTAGTAGTAGTAGTCACAATATCGGTAATAGTAGTAGTGGTTGGAGTAGTAGTAGAAGTGTTAGTAGAAGTTGTAGTAGAAGTAATAGTAGTAGTAGGAGAAGGAGGAGGAGGAGGAGGAGGATGAGTAGCAGTAGTAGTAGGAATTGCCTTAGGAATCGAAGTAGCAGATGGAGTAGTCCTCAAAGGAGTAGTAGTCGTAGTAGTAGTAGCAGTGCAGTGCTAGTAGTAGTTATTGTTGAAGTAATTGTTCTAGTTGTTGTTGTAGTAGTGCTAATAGTAATATTAGTCATAGTGGTAGTTGTAGTCGTCGGAGTCGTTGTAGTAGTAGCAATAGTAATTGTGGTAGTAGTAGCCACAGCTATTGTGTTAACAGATGGAGTAGTTGTAGGGGTAGTTGTAGCAGTAGTAAGAGCAGCAGTAGTAGTAAGGTGTAATAGTAGTAGCAGTGGTAGTAGTAGTATTAGTAGTAGTTGTGAAGGAGTACTAGGAGTAGTAGGAGTAGTAGTAGTAGTAGTAGATGTAGTAGCAGAAGTAGTAGTAGTAGTGGTCGTAGAAGCACTAGTAGTAGCAGTAGTAAAAGCAGTAGTGGCAGTAGAAGCCGTAGTAGTAGTAGTAGTAGTAGAATCACAAGTAGCAGTGGTAGTAGTTGTATCAGCAATAGTAGCAGTATGAGAAGTAGTAGTATAATAGTATTAGTAGTAGTAGCAGTAGCAGTAGTTATAGTAGTAGTAGTAGCAGTAGAAGCAGAAGTAGCAATGATAGTTGTAGTAGCAGTAATAGTAATAGTAGTAGTTGTATACTAGTGGTATTTGCAGTAGTAGTAGAAGTACCAGAAGTAATAGTAGTAGAAGTACTAATACTACTAGAAGAAGTTGTAGCTAAAGTCGTAATAATAGTAGTAGTAGTAGTAGTAGTGGTAGTAGTAGTAGCAGCAGCAGCAGCAGTAGTTGTTGCACTAGTAGTTGTAGCAATAATAGTCGTTGTAGGAGAAGTTGTAGTAATACTAGCAGTAGTAGTAGGAGTAGTAGTGGTAGTAGTAGTACCTATAGCTGCACTAGGAGAAGTAGTGGTAGAGTAGTAGTAGTAGTCGTAGTAGTAGTAGTAACACCAGTAGTTACAGTAGCAGAAGTAGTTGTAGCAGTAGTTTTTATCTAGTAGCAGTTGCAGTGGTAGAAGTAGTAGTAGCAATAGTAGCAGAGGTGGTGGTAGTAGTAGTAGTAGTAGTAATGGTAGTAGTATTCTATGTAGTAGTAGTCTTAGTAGCATAAGTAGGAGTAGTAATAGTATTAGTTGTAGTAGTAAGAGTAGTAGAAGTAGTAGCAGCAGCAGTAGTAGTAGTTGTTATTGTAGTAGTAGTAGTTATTGTAGCAATAGTAGCAGCAATAGTTGTAGTAGTAGTAGTTGTTGTTGTTTTTGTAGCAGTAGTAGTAGTGGTAGTAGTAACAGTTGTAGCATGAATCGTAGCAGTAATAGTCACATTAGTACTAGTAGTAGTAGTACTAGTAGTATTAGCAATGCTAGTAGTTGTAGTAACAATAGTGTTAGTAGTAGTAGTAGGAGGAGCAGATGTAGTAGCAGTAGCAATAGTAGCAGTAGTATTGGTAGCAATTGTAGAAGTGGTTGTGTAGTAGTAATAGTAGTAGTAGTAGTAGTAGCATTAGTTGTAAAAGTAGTAGTACTAGTAGTATTAGTGGCAGAAGTAGTAGTAGTTATTGCGATGGTAGAAGTAGTAGCAGTAGTTGTAGCATTAGTAGCAGCGAGAATAGTAGTAGTAATTATAGTAGTAATAGTAGTAGCATTAGTAGCAAAAGTTGCAGTCATAGTAGTGGTAGCAATAGTAGCAGTAGTAGCCATTGTAGCTGAAGTAGCAGTAGTAGCGGTCATTGCAGTAGCTATAGTAGTAGCAGCAGCAGCAGCAGTAACAGTTGCAACAGAAGAAGTAGTAGTTGTAGTAGTAACAGCAACAATAACAGTTGCAACAGAAGAAGTAGTAGTTGTAGTAGTAGTAGTAGCAGTATTAATAGTCATAGTAGCAATACTAGTAGTAGTTATGGTAGTAGTAGCAACAGGTGTATTAGTGGGAGTAGCAGTTGTAGTAGTAGCAGAGGTGGTAGCAACAATACTAGTAGTAGCAGGAGTAGTAGTAATAGTAGAACCAGTAGAAGTTCAAGTAGTAATATTTGTAGTAGCAGTGGTAGTAGCGATAGTTGTATCGTTAATAGTTGTAGTACCACTAGTAGCAGTTGCAGTAGCAGTAGTTGTAGCAATAGTAGTTTTCGTAGGAGTAGTGGTAATCATAGTTGTAGTAATAGTTGTTGTGGTTGTAGCAATGGTAGCAGTAGTAGCAATTGTAGTAGAAGTAGTAGTAGTTGAAGTAGTAATTTTAGTGGCAGCCAAATTAGTGGTAGCTGTACTGGCAGTAGTCGTAGTAGTACTAGTAGTAGTTGTTGTAATTGTTATTGTTGCAACAGTAGCAGTAGTAGTAACAATAGTAGAAGTAATTGTAGTAGCAATAGTTGTTGCAGCAATAGTAGTTATTGTGGCAGTCGAAGAAGCGGTAGCAGTAGTAGTAGTAGAAACCATAGTAGCAATTGTAGTAGTAGTAGCAGTTGTAGCAGTAGTAGCCGCAGCAGCAGCAGTAGTAGTAGAAGTAGTAATAGAATTAGTAGTAGTTGTTGTAGTAGTAGTAGTAGCAGCAGTAGTTGCAGTAGTAGTAATACTATTAGTAGTAGTAATACTAGTAGTAGCAGTAGGAGTAGTAGCGGCAGTAGTATTAGTTGCAGTAGCATTAGTATTAGAAGTGGTAATTATAGTAGGAGAAGTAGTAGTAGTAGCAGTAGTTATAGCAGCAGCAGCAGTTGTATTAGTAGCTGCAGTAGTAGTTGTAGTAGTAGTAGCAGCAACAACAGTAGTAGAAGTATTTGTAGCAGCAACAGTAGTGGTAGAAGTATTTGTAGCAGCAACTATAGTAGTAGTAGCAGTTGTAGCAGTAGCTGTAGTAGTATTAGTGGTAGTACTAGTAGCAGTAGCAGTATTTATCATAGTAGTAGTAGTAGCAGTAGTACTAATAGTAGTAGTAGTGGTAGTAGTGGTAGTTGCAGTAGCAGTAGCAATAGTAGTAGTAGTAGCAGTAGCATTAGTAGCAGTCATAGTAGAAATAACAATAATAGTAGTAGTAGTAGCAGTAACTATAGCAGCAGCAGCAATAGTAGTAGCAGTAGTTGTAGTAGTAGTATTAGTAGTCGCAATAGTTGTTGTAGCAACAGAAGAAGCAGTAGCAGTAGTAGCAATAGTTTTAGCTATAGCAGTAGCAACATTAGTAGTAATAGTAGTAGTCGTCGTAGCGACACTAGTAGCAGTAATAGTAGTAGTTGTAGTGGTAGCACTTGAAGTGGTAGTAGTTGAAGTAGTTGTGGTTGTAGTCGTAGTACTAGTAGCAGAAGTTGTAGCAGTAGTGGTCGTACTATTAGTAGTCATTTCATTAGTGGTAGTAGTATCAGTAGTAGTAGTAGTAAAAGTATTAGGAGTTGGAGATGATGTAGTAGTAATCGTAGTAGCAGCATCAGTAATAGTTGTAGTAGTATTAGTAATAGTTGTTGTACTCGTAGTGGTAGTTGTTGTAGTAGTTGAAGTAGAAGTAGAAGTAGCAGTAGCTGTAGTTGGTGTAGTAGTAATAGAAGCAGTAGCGGTAGTTGAAGTAGAAGTAGCAGTAGTTGTAGTTGTAGCAGAAGTGGTAGTAGTAGTTGTAGTAGTCACAGTAGTAGCAGAAGTAGTAGTAGAAATAGTAGCAGAAGTGGTAGTAGTAGTAGTAGGAGTAGTAGATGCAGCAGTAGGAGCTGCAGTCGTAGTGGTAGCAGTAGTAGAAGCAGTAGTAGAAGCAGTAGGAGCTGCAGTAGTACTTGTAGTAGTAGCAGTAATCGTTGGTGTGATATTGGTGGATGTAGTAGTAGTAGGAGTAGTAGTAGTAGTAGTAGAAGCAGTAGGAGTAGTAGTTGCAACAACAGGAGCTGCAATAGTTGTGGTAGCAGTGGTAGAAGTAGTAGGAGCAGGAGTAGTAGTTGTAGTAGTAACAGTAGCAGTGGGAGTACTAGTAGTAGCAGTAGTAGTAGTTGTTGTGATATTAGCGGATGTAGTAGCAGTAGCAATCGAAGAAGTACAAGTAGTAGTAGTAGCAGTTGTAGTAGGAGTAGTAGTAGTTGTTGTAGGAGCAGTAGTGGTAGTAGTTGGAGTAGTAGTTGTAGTAACAGTAGCTGAAGTAGTAGTACTCACAGTAGCGGGAGTATCATTATTAAAAATAATAGTAGTTGTAGTAGGAGTAGTAGCTGCAGTACTACTAGTAGTAGTTGCTGTAGTGATAGCAGTAATAGTAGCAGCAATAGTAATAGTAAAAACAGTAGTAGTAGCAGTAGCAGCAGTATAAATTATTATAGTAGCAGTAGCATTAGTCACTGGAGAAGGAGTAGTGGTATTGGTAGTAGTAGCAACAATAGTAATAGCATTTTTAGAAGGAGCAATAGCACTAACACTAACCCAACTACAACTACTACTACTCCGACTACTCCAACTCGTACAATGATTGCCACTACTACTCCCACAACTACTATTACTCTTACTTCTACTAATACTACTCCTAATCCTAATACTCCTACTACTACTGCTACTACTACTACTTTTACTACTATTACTACTCCAATTACTACTACTTCTTCTAACACTCTTACTACTGCTGCTACTACTGTTGCTGCTGCTATTACTACAACAACAACAACTACTACTACTACTGCAATTACAGCTACTACTACTACTAATACCACAACGGCTGCTACTACTCCTACTACTACTAGTCTACTACAACTACTCCAACGGCAACTGTGACTACTACTCCTACTACTACTGCCATAATCATTACAACTGCTACAACTAATACTATTCCAATTCCTACTACACTACTACTACAACGACAACAACAACTACTACTACTGCTATTGCTGCTGCTACTACTATTAGAACTACTACTACTACAACTACTATACTACTAGTACTACTACTACTACTGCAACTTATAATTCTAATACTACTACGACATATAATACGACTATTACAACTACTACTGCTATTGCTGCTGCTGATAATAATACGACTGCTGCTGTTACTAAAACAACAACTACTACTACAACTACTACTAGTAGTACTACTATTGCTGCAAATATTACTACCACTAGTACTACTACTACTCCTACTACTACAACTACAAGAACTACTACAACTACATCTACAGCTATTTCAACTCGTACTCCTACTACTGCTACTACTACTACTACTTCTACTATTATGACCACAACTATTCCTACTCCTACTCCTCCTCCACCTCCTACTACTACTACTATTTCTACTACTATGACAACAACTATTCCTACTCCTACCCCAACTCCTACTTCTACTACTACTACAAGTACTGTTGGTATCATTACTCCAACAGCTACAACTCCTATATTCCTACTACAACTCCGACTACAACAACTATCACAACTACTACAATGACAAGAACAACAACTACTACTACTACTACGACTACTACAACTAATATTACTACTACTGCTGCTACTACTACTGCTACTGATACAAGAACAACTACTATTATAACTACTACTATTCATACTACTGCTACTACTACTACTCTACTATTACTACTACTACTACCTCTACTACTATTCCCTCTCCTACTACTATAGCTACTACTACTACTATTACTACTACTACTACTACTACATTGCTACTACTACTACCACTGGTACTACTACTCCTACTCACACTCGTACCCCAATTACTACAACCTCTACAAGGACTACAAACCTTACTACTACTCCTACTCACACTCCTACTCCTACTATTACTACTACTACAACTACTCTGACTATACTACTACTCCTACTACTAATACTACTACTTCTACGACTACTACTCCTAACACTCCTACTGCTACTACCACTACTACTACTACTAATACTACTACACCTACTACTACTACTACTCCTAACACACCTACAACTTCAACTACTACTACTACAACACTCCAATAATGACTACTACTACTACTACTACTACTACTACTACTACTACTGCTACTACTACTACTACTACTGCTACTACTACTACTACTCCCACTAATAATACAACTACACCTACACCCACTACTACTACTACTCCTCTTCGTACTAATAAAACTACTCCAAACACTCCATGTACTGCTACTACTACTACTACTACTTCTATTACTATTGCTACTGCTACTACTACTACTACTACTACTACTACTACTACTACTGTTCCTACTACTACTACTACAGCTACTACTACTCCTCCTCCTCCACCTCCTCCTCCTCCTACTACTCCTACTATACCTCCTACTTCTACTACTACTCCTCCACCTGCTACTACTAATACTCCAAATCCTACTACTAATACTAGTGTTAGTAGTACCACTACTGCTACAACAACAATAACAACAACAACAACAACTCCTACTGCTACTACTACTACAACTAGTATAATTGCTACTACTACTACTCCAACTACTATTACTACTAAGACTAACACAACAACTACTACAACTACTACTACACCTACGGCTACTACTACTCCAAACACTACTAAAACTTCTATGAGTACCTACTTATCCTAACAATCCTGCAACTTCTATGACTATAACTCCTACTACTACTACTTATACTACTACACTCCTACTACTGCTATCACTACTACTAGTACAGCTGCTACTACAACGACTACTAGTACTACTGCTACTTCTACAACAATTACAACTACTCCTACTACTACTTCTACTTGTACCACTACTACTCATGCTAATACTACTACTCCAAACAATACTACTACTACTGTTGCTGCTGCTGCTGCTAATACTGATATAACTACTACTACTACTACTACAACTATTGTGCTGCAGCTGCTGCTACTACTTCTACTACTTCTACTAGTACTCCAACTGCTATTACTACTACTACAACTATTGCGCTGCTGCTTCTACTACTACTTCTACTACTTCTACTACTACTACTACTACTCCTACTACTACTACTACTACTACTACTACTACTACTACTACACCTGCTACTACTAATACTACTACAACTTCTACTACTACTACTACTACGACTACTACTACATTACTATTAGGACAACTGCTACTATTACTACTTCTTTCGCTACTGCTATTACTACTGCAACTATTACTCCTGCTGCTGCTGCTGCTACCACCACAACAACAACAACAACTACTGCGACTATTTCTACTAGTGCAACTACTGCCACTGCTACTTCTACTACTACAACTGCTATTGCTACTACTATTGCTCCTGCTACTACTACTATTCCTACTCCTGCTGCTACTCATGCCACTACCACTATTGATCCTGCTTCTCCTGCTACAGCTATTCCTACAGCTGCAACTGCCATTAGGACTCTGCTCCTACTACTACTACTACTACAACAACGACCGCTACTGCTACTTCTTCTAATATGGTTCCTGCTGCTCCTACTGCCACTCTTGCTACTACTCGTACTACTACTGGTACTACTGCTTGTACTGCTACGACTACTACTACTACTACTGCTGCCACTGCTGCTACTATTACTACTACTACCAGTACTACGGCTACTACTACTACTACGGCTGCTACAATAGTTGCTACTACTAGTACGACTACTACTACAACTATTACTATCGCTACGACTACTATTACTACTACTACAACAACAACAACAACTATTACTTCTACTACAGCTGTGGCTACTACTACACTACTACTACAGCTACTACTACTGTTGTTGCTGTTGCTACTACTACTACTGCTCCTACCACTTCTCCTACAACAACTACTACTACTTCTGCTACTGCTTCTACAACTACAACAACAACAACAACTACTAGTACTACTACTTGTAATAATACAACTACTGCAGCTGCTGTTGCTGCTACCGCTACTAATACTACTACAACTGCTGCTACTACAATTGCTACTAATGATGTTGCTACAACTTCGACTACTACGACTACTACTCCTATTACTACTTCTACGACTACTACGATTTATACTTCTACCACTAACACTACTACTTCTGTTGAAACAGTTGCTGCTACTAGTATTACTAATACTGCTACCACAACAACAACAACAACAACAACAACAACAACAACAACAACAACTACTACTACTACTACTATTACTACCGCTACTACTCCTACTCCAACTCCAACCTCCTCTACCACTCCTATAACTACTACTACCCCTACTCCAACTACTGCAACTACTTCTACTACTACTACTACTACTACTACTACTACTACTACTACTACTCTACTACTACTACCACTGCTACTACAACTTTTGCTACTACGACTACTACTGCAACTACTACTACTACTGGTACTACGACTACTACTACAACTACTTCTACTATTGGTACAATTCTAACAACTATGACTCCTACAACTGCTAGTACTACTACTAAAAATACTAGCACTACAACTACTACTACTCCTCCTCCTCCTATTACTATTTGTACTCCTACACCAACTCCTACTTCAAGTCCTACTGCAGCTCTAACTCCTACACCTACTACTACTGCTGCTACACCCCCTACCACTACTGCTACCGCAACTACCACTCCTACTCCACCCACTACTATTATTATTGCTGCTACTAGTATAGCTACTACCACAACTACTACTACCACTACTACCACTATTACTACCACCACAACTAATAATACTACTGCTACTACTATTGCTATTACTACTACTACTACTTCTACTACTATTACAATCGCTAGTATTACTAATTCTACTCCTACTGGTACAACTTCCACTAATACTAACACTACTACTATTACTTCTAATACTAATACTCCCACTACTTCTACTACAACAACAACAACTACTACTACAACTTCAACCAATGCTACTACTAGTGCTCCTACTACTACTACTACTACTAATACTACAAATCCTACTACTACTCCAACTCCAACTTCTACTCCTACTGTTGCTACTACAACAAGTACTACCACTACACAACAACAGCTACTAGTTCAGATGTTACTATACTATAATGACTCCAAAAACTACTACTAATACAACTACTCCTACTGCTACTACTACTACTACACTCCGACTACGACTACTACTACAACACTCCTACTATGACTACTACTACAAGTACTACTACTACTACTACTACTACTTCTTCTTCTTCTTCTTCTTCTTCTTCTACTACTACTACTACTCCTCCTCCTCCTCCTCCTCCTACTAATACTACTACTAGCACTACAACTATTACCACTACTACTACTACTATTACGACTACTACTACTACTACTACTCCTCCTCTTACTACTATTACCACTATTACTACAACTATTACTCCCGCTATGACTACTACTATGAATACTAGCACTACTACTACTTCTACTACTACTGCTACTGCTATTACAACTCCAACTACTACAACCCCTACTACTACCCCTACTATTATGACTACTGCTACTACTACTACTCCTCTTACTACTATTACCACTACTACTACAACTATTACTCCCTCTATGACTACTACTATGAATACTAGCACTACTGCTGCTTCTACTACTACTGCTACTGCTATTACAACTCCAACTACTACAACACCTACTACTACCCCTACACCAACTCATACCACTACTACTGCTACTACTACTACTCCTGCTACTACTACTCGTACAACTCCAACAGCTTCTACCACTCCTATAACTACTACTACCCCTACTCCAGCTACTCCAAATCCTGCTGTTGCTACTACTACTACTACAACCACTACTACTACTACTACTCCAACTACTAAAACTACTACTACTTCTACTACTTCTACTTCTACTACTGGTACAATTCTTACCACTACTGCTCCTACAACTACTAGTACTACTACTAAAAATACAAACGCTACAATAACAACAACTACTACTCCTATTACTACTCGTACTCCTACACCAACTCCTACTTCAACTCCAACTACTACTCCTACTCCTACACCTACTGCTACTACTGCTACACCCCTACCACTACTGCTACCGTAACTACAATGCCTACTCCACCTACTACTATTATTATTGCTACTACTACTACAGCTATTACCGCACCTACTACTACCACAACTAATACTACTACTACAACAACTAGTACTACTAGTACTACTTGTACTACTATTACAATTGCTAGTATTACCACTCCTACTACTACTGGTACAACCTCCACCAATACTATCACCACCAATACTACTACTACTACTTCTAATGCTAACACTCATACTACTCAAACTATAACAACAACTGCTGCTACTACTCCAACTCCTACCAATTCTACTACTAGTGCTCCTACTACTACTATTACTAATACTACAAATCCTACTACTACTCCAACTCCAAATCCTACTCCTACTGTTACTACTATGAAAACTACTACTACTACTACAATAATAGCTACTAGTGTTGATATTACTATACTACAACTACTCCTACACTACTACTAATACTACTACTCCTCCAGCTACTTCTACTACTACATATGACTACGACTACTACTACTACACTCCTACTATGACTACTACTACTACTACTAGCATTATGACTATTACCACTACTATTACTACTACTACTACTTCTCTTACTACTACTACTACTACCACTACTGCTACTACTACTCCTACTCCTACTATGACTACTACTACAAATACTAACACTACTACTGCTTCTACTACTACTGCTGTAGCAACTACAACTCCAACTACTACAACACCTACTACTACCCCTACTCCAACTCCTACCACTACTACTGCTACTACTACTACTACTACTACTACTAGTACTACTACTACTACTAAAATTACCACCACCACTACTACTACTAGTATTTCCACTACTACTATGACTACTAGCACAATTGCTACTACTACAACTCATGCTAATACTGACATTACTACTACTAATACTGACACTACTACTAGTTTGACTACTACTACTACTACTACTACTACTACTACTACTACTACTACTCCCACTACTACTACTACTACTACTCCAACTACTCCAACTACTTCTGCTACAACTACTCCTACTTCTTCTACTACACCTACTCCAACCACAACTATGCCTACTACTTCTACTACTTGAACTCCTACTACTACTACTGCTACTACTACTACCACTAGTACTACTACAACGACAACAACAACAACAACAAGTACTACTTCTACAACTACGGCTACTTCTACCACTAGTACAATTGCTACTACAACTACTCCTACTACTAATACTAACACTACTACTACTTTACAAGGATAACAACTACTAATTCCAACATTCCTCCTCCTTCTACTACTACTACTACTTCTACTACTACTACTCCTACTACTCCTCCTGCTTCTGAAACTTCTATGACTACCTACTAATCCTAAGACTCCAACAACTTCTACGACTATAACTCTTACTACTACTACTACTGCTGCTGCTGCTGTTGCTGCTGTTCCCACTGTGATTATGACTACTACAATTATGGCTACTCCTACTCCTACTCCTCCTCCTACTACTACTATGCTCCTACTACTACAGTTATTGCTGCTGATATGGTTGTTGCTATTAATACTAATACTGCAACAACAACAACAACAACAATAACTACTACAACTACCACTATTGCTGCTATCGCTCCTACTACTACTACTATCACTACTACTTCTTCTTCTACTGCTACTCCTGATACTACTACTGCTACTGCTGCTTCTACTACTAATACTGCTACTACTTCTACTGCTGCTGCTTCTACTACTAATACTGCTACTACTTCTACTGTTGCTGCTGCTGCGCCTACTACACAATAGTTACATCTACCACTACTAGTACTAATACAACTCCTACAACTACTTCTATTACTACTACTACTACTCCTACTACTACTGTTCCAACTACAAATGCTATTGTTGCAGCTCCTACTACTGCTATTACAACTACGACTACTGCTATTCCTACTCGTACTCCTACTACTGCTACTACAACTTCTCCTATTACTCCTACAACAACTACTACTACTCCTCGTACTCCAACGCCTACTGCTATTACTGCTCCTCCAACTACTACTATGCCTTCTACGATTCCTACTCCAACTCATACTACTACCATTGTTACAACTTCCATAACTACTAGTACAACAATAACAACAACAACAACAACAACCACTACTACTAACACTACTACCACAACTACCACTACTACTACTATAACTACTACTACTACTATTACTACTCCTACTTCTACACCTACTCCGACTACTACTCCAACTAGTTCAACTACTGCTACTGCTACTACTGCTACTACTAGTACTATTACTACTACCACTATTACTACTGTTGTTGTTGTTGCTACTACTACTACTGTCGCTACTGCTGCTACTGCCACTACTGCTACTATTACTATGATAACTACTGCTACTACTACTACGACTACTACTGTAGTACAACTACAACAAGTACTACAACTACTCCTACTACTACTACTACTACAACAACTACTGTTGTAGCTACTCTACTACTACTACTACTCCTACTACTTCTCCTACTACTACAACTATTGCTACATTTACTATTGCAACTATTGTTACTACTGCTTCTACTAGTACAACTACAAGGAGTAGTACTACTATGCTACTTGTAATACTACAACTACTGCTGCTGCTACTGCTGTTACTGTTGCAACTGATGCTGCTGCTACTAGTACTACTACTGCTAGTTCTACTACTACTTATACTACTACTGCTACCACAACTATACTACTATAGCTCTAAATAATAACTACTACTGCTACTGACTACAACAACAACTACTCCTACCACACCGATTACTACTACCACAACTATTACTATGTTTTATACTATTATTACTACTACAGCTACTACTATTGCTATTGTTGCTATATCTATTACTACTTCTACTGCTTCTACTTCTACTACCACTATGACTACTACTACTACCACTACTGCTACTACTAATGCTACTACTACTACTCCAACTCCTACTGCTTCTATCTGTCCTACTACTCCTACTACCCCTACTCCAACAATAACAACAACTACTACTAAAACTGCTACTACGACCACAATAACAACCACAACTACTGCTATTACCTCAACAACTACTAATAATAAAACTACTACTACTACTACTCCTCCTACAATACTCCTATTCCTACACAAACTCCTACTACTGCACCATCTCCTAAACATATAGCTACTACTACTACTACTGCTCCTACTACTACTACAACTGCCACTCCTACTCCTACTCCTACTACTACTGCTATTACCATAATAACTATTACTATTATTACAACAACTACTACTACTATAACAACATCAACTACTATAACTACTACTACTACTACAATTGCTGCTACTACTATTACGACACCTCCTACTGCTAGTACTACTCCTATTACTCCTACGACTGCCACCACCACTACTATTACTATCACTACAACTCCTACCACTACAACAACTACGACCCCAACTACTACTTCTACTACAACTCCTACAAATACTACTACTACTACTACTAGTACTACTACTACTACTACACCAACTCCTACTACTACTACTACACCTACTACTACTACTAGTACTAGTACTAGTATTGCGACGAGTACAACAGCAACAACTACTACTACTGCTATTACTACTGCTACTACTCCTCCTAATACTACAACTCCTACTACTACTACTGCTGTTGCTGCTTCTACTATTACTACTACTACTACTAATGCTACTATTGCTATCACTACTACTACTACTGCTACTACAAAAATTATTCCTATAGCTACAGCTATTCCTGCTACAAATGCTACTACTAATACAACAACAACTACACCTACTACTACTGCTACTACTACAACTATTGCTAATGGTACATCAGCTGCTATTACCACTACAACAACTATAACTCCAACGATTACTCCTACTAAAACTCTGACTAATACTATAATTACTACAACAACTACTGCTGATGCTGCTGCTACTACTATTGTTACTACTACAAATGTAATTGTTGCTGCTACTACAATTGCTACTACTACTATTACTACTTCCACTACTGCTACTACTATCACTACTAGTACTACCACTACTATTTCTATTACTACTACTACTACTACTATTCCTACTTCTACAACTGGTACTACTGCTGGTCCTGCTAGTAATACTCCAACTACTACAACACCTACTATAACTCCAAATCCAACTCTGACTCCTACTATGTCTCCTACTATTTCCACTACTACAACTACTACTAATTTGACTACCCCTACTCCAACAAGGAATACTACTCCTAATAATGCTACACCTATTACTACAACAACAACAACAACTACCACTAGTGCTACCACTGTTGCTGTTGTAGGTACTTCTACAACTGTTACTTCTACTACTACGACGACAACTACTACAACTATAACTATTACAAATACTTCCACAACAATAACAACAACTACTACTATAACTACAACTACGCCTACTCCTACTACTGCTACTACTAGTACTCCAACTACTACTACTACAAATGCTACTACTACTCCTACTCCAACTCCTACTCCTACTATTATTCCAACCACTACTACTACAACAACAACAAAAACAACAACTACTTCTACTATTACTATACTACTACTCCTACTACTAATAATACTTCTCGCACTGCTATAACTAACCCTAACGCTCCTAATACTGCTGCTACTGCTACTACTGCTGCTGCTGCAGTAACTACTACTACTACTACAACAACAACTACTACTGCTACTACTACTAACATTCCGAAGTCCGACAACTTCAACTACTACTACTCCAACTACTACAACTAATACACTCCTACTAGTCATAGAAGAAGTAGTAGCTGTAGTAGTAACAGTAGTAGCTATAGTAGTAGCAGTAGTAGTAGCACTAGTAGTAGTAGTAGCAATAGAAGTAGTAGCAATAGTACTAGCTATAGAAGTAGTAGCGTTAGTAGTAGCAATACTAGTAGTACTACTGCTACGACTGCTGCTGCTGCTACGGCTACGAGTGCTACTGCTACTTCTACTACTTTCACGGCTATGAGTGTTGCTGCTAATTCTACTAGTACTATAACTACTACTACTCTTACTGCTACCACTACTACTACAAATGAACGATAACTACTTTTGCTACATGACTAAAATAGAAAATAAAAAATAAAAAAGTTAAGGCGCTGAAATTATAGAAAAAGGGAGTCTGCTCACCGATATCGGCCATAAAAGGTCCAAGGCATAGTAAATGAGAAGCTATACAACTCAATTCCAGCATAATTACTCTTATATGGCTGGCCCTTTTGGGTACTTGAACATTTCCCAAATGTTCTGGTGCATTTGGACAAAAAATTTTCCATCATCCTCCCTTTTCGAGGACTCATTAAAATACTTCGGATAGTACCACAATTTGTTCTACTACTACTACTACTACTACTACTACAACTATGACTACTACTTCTAGTACTACTACTACTAATACTACTACGTGGCTACCAGTACTACTATTGCTACTACTACTACTATTATCACTGCTACTATTGCTACAACTACTGCTACTGTTATTATTGCTACTACTACTACTACTGCTACTGCTACTACTACTACAACAGCTACTACTATTACGGCCACTACTGCTACTAGTACTATTGCTACTACTTCCACTACTACTACATCTACTACTACTACAACTGCTTCCACTATTGCTACATCTACCACTACTACCAAATATACGACCACTACTGCTACTACTGCTACTACTACTACAACTACTAATGCTAATACTACCTATTGCTACTTCTACTTCGACTACTGCTACTACTACTACTTCTTCCACTACTGCTACTGCTGCTGCTACTACTGCCACCACTGCTGCTACTTCTACTACTGCTGCAACTACTAATGCTATTACAACAGCTGCTACTACCACTACTACTACAATTACAACTACTATGACTACTACTACAATTACTACTACTACTACTAGTACTTCCAGTTCTTCTTCTTCCGCTTCTTCTTCTACTATTGGTATTGCTATTGCGGCTGCTACTACTACTATTGCTGTTGCTACTGCTGCTACTGCTATTGTTGTTGTTGCTGCTGCTATTGCTGTTGCTGTTGCTTCTATTACTAGGACAACTGCTACTACCACAACTGCAATTAATATGATTAATACTACCACTACTACTGCTACACCTTGTACTCCTACTACTGCGATTGCTGCCACCACTACATCTACAAATATTGCTCCAACTACTATTACTAATGCTACTAGTACTCCTACTGCTACTGCTACTTCTACAACTACTACTCCTGCTCCTACTACTTCTACTACTGCCACAACTACTACTGCGGCTCCTGCTACTAGAACTACTACTTCTGTTGCTACTACTACTACAACCTTTACAGCTACTACTGTTACTCTAACTACTACTGCTACTACTACTAATTCTACTACTACCGCTATTGTTACTCCTACAACTACTACTACTGCTCCTACTATTTTTACTACTAATACTACTGTTGCTGCACTACTCCTATTGCCACTACTACTTTTGCTACTACTACTGCTACAACTACATCTACTACTACTATCAATGCCTGCTACTACTACTAGTACTACTTTTATGGTAACAGTTGATGCTATTACTACTACTGCTACTGCTACTGCTACTACTACGACATATGCTACTACTTCTACAACTACTATGGATGGTACGACTGCTACTGCTAGTACTACTACTACTTCTGCTACTACTTCTACTACTACTGCTGCTACTACTATGACAACTACAACTACTACTACATCAACTATTTCTGCTACTTCTACTATAACTACAACTACTACTACTTTCAACTACTACTACTACGTCAACTACTATGACTACTACAACTATTACAAATACTACAACTACTAATGTTGCTGCAACTATTACTGCTACTACTACTTCTCCTCCTCCTCCTACTACTACTATTGCTTCAACAACTACTTCTACTAGTACTTTCACTACTACTACTACTACTACTACTACTACTACTACCACTACTAATACTACTACTACTACTACTACTTTAGCTAGGACTACTACTACTACAACAACTTCTACTCTTACTCCTACTACTACTACATCTACTACGACTACTACCACAAGTACTACAACTACCCCTACAGCTTTTAGAACTATTTCTACTACTACTATTACTACTACTACTACTTCTCCTCCTCCGACTACTACTACGATTGCTTCAACAACTACTTCTACTAGTACTTTCACAACTACTACTACTATACTACTACCACTACTAATACTACTACTACTACTACTACTTTAGCTACGACTACTACCACTACAACAACTTCTACTCTTACTCCTACTACTACTACATCTACTACGACTACTACCACAAGTACTACAACTACCCCTACAACTTTTAGAACTATTTCTACTACTACTATTACTACTACTACTACTATGATGACTATTACTATTACTACTACTACTTCTACTACCTCTGCTCTATCTATCTAACACTGCTACTACAACAACTAGTTCTACTACTTGTACTTTGACTCCTAAAACTACACCTATAACTACTTTTGCTACTAGTATTACTTCTACTACTACTACTCATATTACTGCTAGTACTACTACCACTACTACCACTACTACTACTTTGGCCACTACTACTACCGCCACAAATACTACTACAACTACTAGTGCTACTACTACATCAACAACAACAACTACTGCTGCTGCTGCTACTACTACTACTACTACTACTACTACTACTACTACTACTACTAATACTACTACTACTATTACTACTACTACTACTACTGCTACCCCTACTACTACTACTATTACTGCTACTAACGCTACTACTTCTACTTCGACTACTACCGCTACTACTGTTGTTGCTACCATTGCTACTGCTCTACTACTACTACTACTACTGCAACTACTCCAACTCCTGCTGCTGCTACTACTTACTATCACTGCTACTACTGCTGCAACTACTATAACTACTCCTACTCCTGCTACTATAATTACTACTGCTCCTACTACCAATCATAATACAAATACAACTCGTACTAGTACTCCTACTCCAAGTCCTACATATACCACTACACGGACATCTATAACAACTACAACTATACAACTACTAATACTCCTACAACTACTGCTACTACTACTACTATGACTACTACTATAGGTACTGCTAATATTATTAGTACTATTACTACTATTATTACTACTACTCAAATTACTACTACTTCTACTACTGCTACAACTCCTACAACTACTGCTATTGTTGTTGCCGCTACTACAACTACTTCCATTACTACTATGACTATTATTACAGCTGCTCCTACTAATACTACTACTACTACTATTGCTATAGCAGAAGTAATATGAATTATAGCAGTAGTTATAGTAGTAGTAGTAGTAATAGTATTAGTAGGAGTCCTAGTTGTGGTGGTAGTAGTAGTATTAGTAGTAGTAGTTGTAGTAGTAGTACTAGTAGCAGTTGTAGCAGTTGGTGTTTCAGTAGCCGTAGTAGTAGTAGTTGTTATAGTATTAGTAGTAGTAGTTGGACTAGTATGAGGAGGTGGAGTTGGCGTGGGAGTAGTAGTAGTAGTAGTAGTAGCAGCAGCAGCAGCAGTAGTAGGGGTAGTAGATATCATAGTAGTAGTAGTAATAGTACTAGTATTGGTAGTAGCCATTGTAGTAGTAGCAAAAGTAGCCGCAGTAGTAGTAGTAGTAGTAGTAGTAGTAGTAGTCACAGTTGTAGTCGTAGTTGTTGTAGCAGTAGCATCAGTAGTAGTAGTGGTAGGAGTAGGAGTAGGAGGAGGAGAAGTAGTAGTAGGAGTAGTAGTAGTTGTTGTTGTTGTTGTAATAGTAGTATTTTTAGTAGTAGTAGGAGTAGTCAGACGAGTAGTACTAGTAGAAGTAGTAGCATTGGTAGTAGTAGTTGTTATTGTAGTAGTAATAGTTGTTGTTGTTATTGTCGTAGTAGTATTAGAATTAGCCATAGCAGTAGGAATTGTAGTAGTAGTAGTAGTAGTTGCAGTAGTTATAGTGGTAGTAGTAGGAGTCCTAGTTGGAGTAGCATAAGCAATAGGAGTTTTAGTTTTGGTAGTAGTAGCAGTAGGGGTAATAGTTGTAATAGTAGTATTAGTAGTAGTAAGAGTAGTGATAGTAATAGTGGTATTAGTAAAAGAAGTAGTAGTAGTAGTAGTAGTAGTAGTAGTAGTAGAAGTAGTAGTACTAGTACTAGTAGTAGTAGAAGTAGTAGTAGTAGAAGAAATAGTACTAGTAGTAGTCGTTGTTGTAGTAGGAGCAGCAGCAACAATAGCAGTAGTAGTAGTCGTAGTTGTCGTAGTAGTAGCTGTAGTCGTAGTAGTTGGAGAAGAAGAGTAGTACTAGCAATTGAAGTTGGAGAAGAAAAGTAGTAGTAGCAGCAGCAGTAGTTATAGTAGTAGCAATATTAGTTGTAGCAACAGTAGTAGGAGCAGTAGGAGTAGTTGTAGTAGTAGAAGAAGTAGTAGTTAGTGGAAGCAACAGTAGTGCTAATAATAGTAGTTGTAGTAGTGGCATTACTAGCAGTAGTGGTCGTAGTAGAAGTAGTAGCTGTAGTAGTGGTAGTAGGCAAAGTAATAGAAGCATTAGTGCTAGTTGTAGTAGTAGGGGAAGTTATAGTAGTAGTAGTAGTAGTGGTAGCAGTAGTAGTAGTAGTTGTAGTAGTGCTTGTTGTAGTAGTGGAAGTAGTAGCAGTGGTAGTTGTTGTAGTAGCAGTACTATTTGTAGGAGTAGTAGCAAGAATAGCGGTTGTAGTAGTAGTAGCAGCTGCAATAGTATCAGTAGCAATAGGAGTAGAAATAGTATTAGTAGTTCCTGATGTGGAGCAGTAGGAGCCATAATAGTAGTAGCTGTAGCAGTAGTAGTAGTCATTGTAGTAGTAGTAGTAGTAGGAGGAGGAGGAGGAGGAGTAGTAGTAGTCGGAATATCAGTAGTAGTAGTGGTTGGAGTAGCAGTAGAAGTGTTAGTAGAAGTTGTAGTAGAAGTAGTAGTACTAGTAATAGTAGGACGAGGAGGAGGAGGAGGATGAGTAGCAGTAGTAGTAGGAATTGGCATAGGAATCGAAGTAGTAGGTGGAGTAGTCCTCAAAGGAGTAGTAGTCACAGTAGTAGCAGTGCTAGTAGTTGTAGTAGATGAAGTAGAAGTAGAAGTAGAAGTAGCAGTAGCAGTAGTTGAAGTAGAAGTAGCAATAGTTGTAGTTGTAGTAGAAGTGGCAGTAGTAGTAGTTGTAGTAGTCACAGTAGTAGCAGAAGTAGTAGTAGAAGTAGTAGTAGAAGTGGTAGTAGTAGTAGGAGTAGGAGTAGTAGTTGTAATAGTAGGAGCTACAGTGGTAGTGGTAGTAGTAGTAGAAGCAGTAGAAGCTGCAGTAGTAATTGTAGTAGTAGCAATAGTTGTGGTTGGTGTGATATTTGTTGATGTAGTGGTAGTAGGAATAGGAGTAGTAGTAGTAGCAGGAGAGGTTGTAGTAGTAGCAATAGTAGGAGTAGTAGTTGCAACAGCTGGAGCTACAGTAGTTGTGGTAGCAGTAGTAGAAGTAGTAGGAGTAGTAGTAGTAGTTGTAGTAGAAATAGTAGCAGTGGGAGTACTAGTAGTTGGTGTGATATTAGCAGATGTAGTAGCAATAGCAATCGTAGTAGTACGAGTAGCAGCAGTAGCAGTTGTAATAGGAGTAGTAGTAGTTGTTGTAGGAGCAGTGGTGGTAGTAGTTGGACTAGTAGTTGTAGTAATAGTAGTTGAAGTAGTAGTAGTCACAGTAGTAGCGGGAGTATCATTACTAAAATAATAGTAGTTGTAGTTGGAGTAGTAGCGACAGTACTACTAGTAGCAGTTGATGTAGTGGTAGCACTAATAGTAGCAATAATAGTAAGAGTAGAAGCAGCAGCAGCAATAGTAGTAGTAGCAGTAGAAATTGTTGTAGTAGCAGTAGCATTAGTCGCAGGAGCAGGAGTAGTGGTATTGGTAGTAGTAGCAGCAGTAGTAGTAGCATTTGCGAAAGGAGCAATAGCACTAACACCAACCCAACTACAACTATTACTACTCCGACTACTCCTACTCGTACACCGACTGCCACTACTACTCCCACAACTACTATTATTGTTACTTCTACTAATACTACTCCTAATCCTAATCCTCCTCCTCCTCCTACTACTACTACTACTTTTACTACTATTACTACTCCAACTACTATTACTACTTCTAACACTGTTACTACTACTGCTACTACTATTGTTGCTGCTATTACTACAACAACAACAACTACTACTACTGCTGATACCACAACACCTGCGACTACTCCTACTACTACTAGTCTACTACTACCACTTCTAACACTACTACTACTACTCCAACTGCAATTGTGACTATTGTTGCTACTACTACTGCCACTAACACTACAACTGCTACTACTACTAATACTATTCCAATTCCTATCACTACTACTACTGCTACAACGACTACTACTACTGCTACTATTACTACTACTACCACCACCTATACAGCTACTACTACTATTTCTGCTACTACTACAATAACAATTGCAACTGCTACTACTACCACTACTATTACTTCTACAATTGCTACTACAGCTACTGCTGCAACTTCTACAACTACTATTACTACTGCTGCTACTACTTCCACATATACAACTACAACTCCTACTACTACCGCTACTACTAATTCTACTATTTCTACAATTGCTAACACTAGTGATACTACTACAGATATTACTACTACTACTACACCTGCAACAACAACAATAACTACTACTACTACTCCATCCACTCCTACTATTATTATTGTTACTGCAACTACAACTAATACTACTGCTACTGCTACTGTGACTACTACTACTACTACAATTGCCAATGCTACTTCTCTTACTACAGCTACAGCTACTACTGCTCCAACTGCAACTGCTACTACTACTACTACTTTTACCTCAGCTACTACTACAGCTACTATTGCTACTACCGGTGTTACTACTGCTACTCTTGCTAATATTATTGCTACTACTACTACTACTTCTACTGCTGCTACTACCACTACTACTACTCCTACTACTGCTACTACTACAACTAATACTACTCCTACTACTGCTACTACTACTGTTACTACTCCTACTACTGCTACTACTACTATTACTACTGCTACTACTACAACTCTTGCTACTTCTACTACTACTACTACTACTACTATTAATACTACAACAACTTCTTCTACTACTACTTCTTTTGCTGCTACTACAACTATGACTACTACTACTCCTGCAGCTGCAACTACCATTACTACTACCAAAACTACTACTGCTTCTACTACTTCTACTGCTACTACGATGGCTACTACTAGTACTAGCACTACTACTACTCCGGCTACTATTGCTACTAATGCTACTACTACTTCTACTACCAGTACTACTACTACTTGGACTCCTACTGCAGCTACAACTACTGCAACTAATACTACTACTTCTACTACTGTTGCTGCTATTGCTACTAATACTACTACAATTACAACTACTGGGACTCCTCCTACTATAATTACAATTACCAATACTACTGCTTCTACTACTACTACTAATACCAACACCACCACTACTACTACTACAAATACTACTACTATTACTACTACTGCTACTACGACTACTATTACTACTATTACTACGACTACTATTACTTCTGTTGCTACAACTACTTTCCCTAATACAACACCTATTACTACTAATTCCACTACTATTGCTTCAACTAATTCTACTACTATTACTCCTTTAACTACTACTACTACAACTATGACTCCTACTACTACTATTATTGCTGCTACTATTACTACTACTGCTACTACTGCTAGTGCCACTACTACTACAGCTACTACTACTACTGATACTCCTACTACTACAACTCCGACTACTCCTACTACTCCTACTACTACTACTATTACTTCTGCTATCACTGCTACTACCATTACTACTACTTCTTTCGCTACTCCTACTACTCCTACTACTACTGCTACTACTGCTGCTACTACTACTATTATTATTACTACTACTACTACTACTATTGGTTCTACTATTACCATCACTACTAGTACGACCACTACGACTACTATAACAACAACTGCTACTAATGCTACTTCTGCTACTACTATAACAACTACTGCTACTTCTACTCCAACAACAACAACAACTACTATTAAAACTAATATTGCTACTACTACTGCTACTACTATGACTACTTCTCCTACTATTACTACTATTACAACTACGACTACTACCCTCATAGTACTACTGCAACTAGTACTACTACAACTACTCCTGCTGCTGCCACTTCTCCTACAAGTACTACAACAACTATTGCTACTATTACTACTGCTGCTGGTAGAACTACTACTACTACAACTACTACAACTACTACTGCTCCTGCTACAACTACTACTGCTACTGCAACTACTATTGGTTCTACTACTATAGCCACTACAACAATAACTACTACTACAACTAATACGACTGCTACTTCTACTGCTACTATTACTAGTACAACTGTTGCTACTACAGCTACTGCTACTGTAGCTACTGCTTCTATGACTGCAACTACTGCTACTACTCTTACTATTACTACTACTGCGGCTACTACTACTACTACAACTGCTACAACAACTACTACTACTGCGCTAACTACTGAAACTACTACTACTAATACTACTAATGCTACTATTGCTGCTACAACAACAACTACTCCTACTCCTGTTAGTGATACTACTGCTATGACTTCTGCCAATGTTGCTGCTGCGGCTATTGCTACTACTATTGCGACTTCTTCAACTACTAAGACTACTGCTACAACTACTACTAGTATTTCGTCTTCTATTTCTACTACTGCTACAACTACTACTACTACTTCTTCAATTTCTACTACTGCTACAACTACTACTATTGCTATTTCTTCAAATGCAACTACTATTGCTACTACCACTACTAATACCACAAGTACTACTCCTACTACTAATGCAGCCACTACTACTATAATTATTGCTACTGTACTATTACAATTGCTACTGCTTCTACTACTACTACTACTGCTACTTTTACTGCTGCTACCATGGCAACCACTACTAATAGTTCTCTTGCTACTACTACTCGCACAACAACTATTATTTTTCGTTATGATACTCCTACTACTTCTGTGACTACAACTACTTCAGCTACTACTATTGCAATAGCTACTCCTACTACTACCGCTACTACTCCTACAATAATAACTACTACACCTACTACTACTGCTATACCTTATACTCCTACTATTATGATTGCTGCCACCACTACATCTACTAATATAGCTCCAACTACTACTACTAATGCCACTAGTACTCCCACTGCTACTGCTACTTCTACAACTACTACTCCTGCTCCTACTACTTCTACTACTGTCAGCACCACTACTGTGGCTCCTGCTACTACAACTACTACTCCTGTTGCTACTACTACTATAACCTTTACTGCTACTACTGATACTCTAAATACTACTGCTACTACTACTAATACTACTACTATCGCTATTGTTACTCCTACTACTACTACTACTGCTCCTACTATTTTTACTACTACTACTACTACTACTGTTGCTGCTACTACTCCTATTGCCACTACTACTTTTGCTACTACTACTGCTACTACTACATCTACTACTACTATCGAAGCCTATTACTACTACTACTACTACTACTACTACTTTTATGGCAACAGTAGATGCTATTACTACTACTACTACGACTTCTGCTACTACTTCTACTACTACTATGGATGGTACGACTACTACTGCTAGTATTACTACTACTTCTGCTACAACTTCCACTACTACTACTGCTACTACTATGACAACTACAACTACTGCTACATCAGCTATTTTTGCTACTTCAACTATAACTACAACTACTACTACTACTGCTGCTACTACTATGACTACTACAACTATTACAAATACTACTACTACTAATGTTGCTGTAGCTATTACTGCTACTACTACAACTTCTCCAACTCCTGATACTAATGCTACTACTACTACTGCTACTGCAGTGAGTAGTAATACTACCACCACTGCTACTCGAACTACTGCAACTACTACTATGGCTACAACTACAGCTACTTCTTCTACTATAACCAGTACTACTACTACCACTGCAAGAACTGCTATTAATACTGCTAGTGCAGCTATGACACTACTACTATTACTACTAATGCTGCTACTAATACTACTACTACTACTATCACTACTACTACAGCTACTAGTACTACTACAACTAGTACTAATACTACTACTAGAGATGCTGCTACTATTGTTACTGCTACTACTGCCACTACTATTACCACTACTAGTACTACTGCTGCTACTACTACTACTACAACTATCGTTATAGCTGCTACAAAAACTACTGCTACTGCTGTTACTACTACTACTCCTACTACTGCTATTATTACGACTACTAATGCCACTGCTACAACTAATACCACTACTACTACTACAGCTACCGCTACAACTATTACAACAGCTATAGTTGCTACTAATACTGCTACTTCTGCTATTGCTGCTGCTGCTGCTACTACAACGACTACAACAACAACTACTAATGATACTATGGCTATTGCTGCTATTACTGCTACTACTACTAATTTTCATACTATAATTACCACAACTACCACTACTGCTACTCCAACTAATACTACTTCTGCTACTATTATTGCTGCTACTACTAGTATTACTACTACTACTACCACTACTACAACTACTTCTAGTTATATTACTACTTCTACTACTGCTACTACTGCTTTGCGATTATAGCTATAGCTACTATGATTACTACTGCTACCACTTCTTCACCTGCCACTACAACTACTATTGCTACAAAAACTACAGCTACTACTACTACTATTGCTACAACAACATTAATAACAACAACAACTACTGCTGCTGCTGCCACTACTGCTTCCACTAACTTGATAGCCACAAAATTACTACTGCTACTGCTACGACAACAGTAACTACTACTGCAAATACTACTACCACTACTCCTATGGCTACTATTATTGCTGCTGCTACAGCTACTACAACTGCTACATGTGCTACTACAACAACAACTACTACTAATACTACAGCTACTACCACTACTGCCATTAATATTTCTACTAGAACTTCTACTGGTTCTGCTACTACTATTACTAGTGCTACCACCTCTGCTACTACTACAACTGCTACTCCTTCTATTACTACTGTTGCTACTACTATCACAACTACTACTAGTATTGCTACAATGATTATTAATACTATTGTTACTACCACTACTACCACTCCTTCAGCTACAACGATTATTGCTACTACCACTACTACTGCTGCTGCTAGGACTACTATTACTACTGTTACTGCTACATTAGCTACTGTGGCTACTACTGCCACCACTACTCTGACTACTACTTCTGCTACTAATGCTGCTGCTATTACTACTATAACTGCTACTACTGCTACTGATGCTACAACTATAGCTACTACTTCTACTACTGCTATAACTATTGCTACTTCTGCCAATAATGTTGTACTACTACTACTACAACTACAGCCACAACTTCTCCTACAACTATTCCTACCATACTACAACTTGTACAACTGCTACTAATACAATTGCTACTGCTACTACTAATACTACTTTTACTAGTACTAGTACTACTACTACTACAACTCCCAATACTGCTATTATCACTACAACTACTCCAGCTGCTACTACTTCTGCAACTACTACTTCTACTACTACTACCACCACTACTAAAACGACAGCTGCTTCTATAAATGCTACAACTACAATAGTTGCTTCTACTTCTACTACAAATGCTGCTATTATTACTACTATAACTGCTACCACTGCTATTGCTGCTACTGATGCTACAACTGCTTCTACTATTTCAACTACTGCTAGAACTGCTGCTATTTCTGCCACTAATGCTACTAGTACTACTACTGCTACAACTACTGCCACAACTACTACTCCAACCATTTCTACTATACTACAACTTCTACAACTGCTACTAATACTACTGCTACTACTACTGCTAATACTACTGTTACTAGTACTAATACTACTGCTGCTGCTACAATAACTATGGCTACTCCTACTACTACTACTGCTGCAACTACTACTTCTTCTACAACTACTACAACTACTACAATAACAGCTACTGCTATAACAACTACGACTACTACAGTTGCTGCTACTTCTGATACTACTATTGCTACTGCTACTGCTACCACTATGACTACTACTGCAACTACTAACGCTACTACCGCTGTTGCTACTACTACTGCGATTACTACTACTTCTCCAACTATAATTACTGCTGCTACTACTACTACTGCAACTAATACTATCACCGCTACTACAACAATAACAACAACAACTACTACTACTACTATTACTACAACTGCTACTATTACTACTACTGCTGCTACTTCTAGTTCTATTACTAGTTCTACTACTACTACTGTAGTTGCTACTACTGCTATGACTGCTAATACTACTACCGCTACTACTACTGTTACACCTTCTTCGACAGTCACTACAACTACTACTGCTAGAACAACTACTCCTACTACTATTACTTAGACTACTACTGCTACCACCGCTATTGTTGCTACAACAACAATCACAACAACAACAACTACTACTACTACTACGACTACCGCTAATGGCGCCACTAATTTGACTGCCACTAGAATAACTATTGCTACTGCTACTATTGCTACAATAACAATTAATACTGCTACAACAACTACTACCACAACTCCTACAGCCACTACTACTACTATAGCTAATAGTGCTACTACTAGTACCACCACCACCACTACTACTACTACTACTATTCCTACAACTACTACTCCTGCTACTACTACTGCAAAGACTACTACCACCACTCTGACTACTACTACTTCTACAACTACCTCTACTATGACCACTACTACCACAACTATTACACAACTATTACAACTACATTTGCACTACTACTACCACTATTGCTCATACTACTATTACTACTACTACTACTTCTTCTCCTACTACTACTACTACTACTATTTCTTCGACAACTACTTCTACTAGTACCTTCACTACTACTACGACTACTACTACTACCACCACTACTAATACTACTACTACTCATACTCCTACTACTATGGCTACTATTACTACTACTACTACTACTTTAGCTATGACTACTACTACTACAACAACTTCTACTCTTACTCCTACTACTACATCTACTACGACTAGTACCACCAGTACTACAACTACCGCTGCTACTTTCAGTCCTATTTCTAGTATTACTATTACAACACTACAACTATGATGACTACTACTACTACTACTACTACTATTACGACTACTTCTCCTCTGCCTACTGCCAACACTACTACTACAACAACTAGTTCTACTAATTGTACTTTGACTCCTAAAACTACTCCTACAACTACTTCTGCTACTAGTATTACTTCTACTACTACTACTCGTATTCCTACTAGTACTACTAGTACTACTACTACTACTACTTCTGCCACTACTACTATCGCCTCTAATACTACTACAACTACTAGCGCTACTACTACATCAACAACTACTACTACTGCTGCTACTACTACTACTACTACTACTACTACTACTACTACTACTACTACTACTACTACTACTATTACTACTACTACTACTACTACTACTACCCCTACTACTACTACTATTACTTCTACTAATACTACTACTTCTACTTTGACTACTACTGCTACTGCTGTTGTTGCTACCGTTGCTACTGCTACTACTACTACTGCAACTACTCCAACTTCTGCTGCTACTACTACTTACTACAACTGCTACTATCGCTGCTACTACTATAACTACTCCTACTCCTGCTACTACAATTACTACTGCTCCTACTAGAAATAATAATACAAATACAACTCGTACTACTACTTCTACTCCAACTCCTACTCATACCAGTACACCGACAACTACAACAACTACAACTATACAAATACTAATACTCCTACAACTACTGCTACTAGTACTACTGTTACTACTACTATAGGTACTGCTAATACTATTACTACTATTACTACTATTACTACTACTACTCAAATTACTACTACTTCTACTACTAATACAACTCCTACAGCAACTACTATTATTGTTGCTGCTACTACACCTACTTCTATTACTATTACGACTATTATTGCTGCTGCTCCTACTAATACTATTACTACTACTATTGTTGTAGCGGAAGTAATAGGAATTGTAGCTGTAGTTATAGTATTAGTAGCAGTAATAGTAGTAGTAGGAGTCCTAGTTGTGGTAGTAGTAGTATTAGTAGTAGTAGTTGTAGTAGTAGTACTAGTAGCAGTTGTAGCAGTTGGTGTTTCAGTAACGGTAGTAGTAGTAGTTGTTATAGTATTAGTAGTATTAGTTGTAGTAGTAGTAGGAGTAGTATTAGGAGGTGGAGTTGGCATGGGAGTAGTAGTAGTGGTAGTAGTAGTAGCAGCAACAGTAGTAGTGGTAGTACAAATTATAGTAGTAGTAGTAATAGTAGTAGTATTAGTAGTAGCCATTGTAGTAGTAGAAAAAGTAGCTGCTATAGTAGTAGTAGTAGTAGTCACAGTTGTAGTGGTAGTTGTTGTAGCAGTAGCATCAGTAGTAGTAGTGGAAGGAGTAGGAGTAGGAGTAGTAGTAGTAGTAGTAGGAGTAGTTGTTGTTGTAATAGTATTATTTGTAGTAGTAGTAGGAGTAGTCGGAGGAGTAGTAGTAGTTGTAGTTATTGTAGTAGTAATAGTTGTTGTTGTTATTATTGTAGTAGTAGTAGTAATAGCCATAGTAGTAGGAATTGTAGCAGTAGTAGTAGTAGTTGCAGTAGTTATAGTAGTAATAGTCCAAGTAGGAGTAGCATAAGCAATAGGAGTTGTAGTTTTGGTAGTAGTAGCAGTAGGGGTAGTAGTTGTAATATTAGTATTAGTAGTAGTAGGAGTAGTAATAGTAATAGTGGTATTAGTAAAAGTAGTAGTAGTAGTAGTAGAAGTTGTAGTAGTACTAGTAGTAACAGAAGTAGTAGTAGTAGAAGAAGTAGTAGTAATAGTAGTAGGAGCAGCGGCAACAATGGCAGTAGTAGTAGGAGCAGTTGTCATAGTAGTAGCTGTAGTCGTAGTAGTTGGAGAAGAAGAGTAGTATTAGCAATAGTAGTAGTAGCAGTTGAAGTTGGAGAAGAAGAGTAGCAACAGTAGCAGTAGTAGTTATAGTAGTAGCAATATCAACTGTAGCAATAGTAGTAGGAGCAGTAGGACTAGTTGTAGTAGTAGGAGAAGTAGTAGTTAGTGGAAGCAACAGTAGTACTAATAATAGTAGTTGCCGTAGTGGCAGTACTAGAGTAGTGGTCGTAGTAGCAGTAGTAGTCGTAGTAGGCAAAGTAATAGAAGTATTAGTGCTAGTTGTAGTAGTAGGGGAAGTTATATTAGTAATAGTAGTAGTAGTGGTAGCAGCAGTAGTAGTAGTTTTAGTAGTGGTTGTTGTAGTAGTGGAAGTAGCTGTAGTGGTAGTTGTTGTTGTTGTAGTAGTAGTGATAGTAGTAGCAGTACTATTAGTAGTAGTAGTAGCAAGAGCAGCGGTTGTAGTAGTAGTAGTAGCAGCAATAGTAGCTATAGTAATAGGAGTAGCAATAGTATTTGTAGTTCTAGATGTGGAGCAGTAGGAGCCATAATAGTAGTAGCTGTAGCAGTAGTAGTAGTGGCAGTAGAATTCATTGTAGTAGTAGTAGGAGGAGGAGGAGGAGTAGTAGGCCCAATATCGGTAGTAGTAGTGGTTGGAGTAGTGGTAGAAGTGTTAGTAGAAGTTGTAGTAGAAGTAGTAGTACTAGTAGTAGGAGGAGGAGGAGGAGGACGACGACGAGTAGTATTAGTAGTTGGAATTGGCGGAGGAATCGAAGTAGTAGATGTAGTCCTCAAAGTAGCAGTAATCGTAGTAGTAGTAGTAGTGTAGTGCTAGTAGTAGTTGTTGTTGAAGTAATTGTTCTAGTTGTTGTTGTAGTAGTGCTAATAGTAATATTAGTAGTAGTGGTAGTTGTAGTTGTAGGAGTCATTGTAGTAGTAGCAAAAGTAGTTGCGGTAGTAGTAGCCACAGCTATTGTGTTAACAGATGGAGTAGTTGTAGGGGGGGTTGTAGCAGTAGTAAGAGCAATAGTAGTAGTACGTTGTAATAGTAGTAGTAGTGGTAGTAGTAGTATTAGTAGTAGTTGTGAAGGAGTAGTAGGAGTAGTAGGAGTAGTAGTAGTAGTAGTAACAAATGTAGTAGTAGAATTAGTAGTAGTAGTGGTCGTAGAAGTAGTAGTAGTAGTAGTAGTAAAAGCAGTAGTGGCAATAGAAGCCGTAGTAGTAGTAGTAGTTGTAGAAGAAGAACAAGTAGCAGTAGTAGCAGTTGTATTAGCAATAGTAGCAGTACGAGTAGTAGTGGTAGTAATAGTATCAGTAGTAGAAGTAGTAGCAGTAGTTATAGTAGTAGTAGTAGCAATAGAAGCAGAAGTAGCAATGATAGTTGTAGTAGCGATAATAGTAGTGGTAGTAGTAGTATACTAGTGGTACTTGCAGTAGCAGCAGCAGTAGTAGAAGTACTAATAGTACTAGAAGAAGTTGTAGCTGAAGTTGCAATAGTAGTAGTAGTAGTACTAGTAGTAGCAGTAGTAGTAGTTGTTGCACTAGTAGTTGTAGCAGTAATAGTCGTTATAGGAGAAGTTGTAGTAATACTTGCAGTAGTAGTAGGAGTAGTAGTGGTAGCAATAGTACCTGTAGCTGCACTAGGAGAAGTAGTAGTAGCAGCAGCAGGTGTAGTAGTTGTAGTAGTACCGGTAGTTAAGTAGCAGAAGTAGTTATAGTAGTAGTATTTAGCCAGTAGCAGTTGTAGTGGTAGAAGTTGTAGTAGCAATAGTAGCAGAAGTGGTAATAGTAGTAGTAGTAGCAGTATTAATGGTAGTAGTATTCTATGTAGTAGTAGTATTATTAGCAGAAGTAGGAGTAGTGGTAGTATTAGTAGTAGTAATAGTATTAGTTGTAGTAGTAGGAGTAGTAGTTCAAGTAGCAGTAATAGCCATCGTAGAAGTAGTAGTAGTAGTAGTTGTTGTAGTAGTAGTAGTTATTTTAGCAATAGTAGCAGCAATAGTAGTAGTAGTTGTTGTTATTGTTGTTGTTGTAGCAGTAGTAGTAGTGGTAGTAATAACAGTTGTAGCATCAATAGTAGCAGCAATACTCACAGTAGTACCAGAAGCAGTAGTAGTACTAGTAGTATTAGCAGTGCTAGTAGTTGTAATAACAGTACTGTTAGTAGTAATAGTAGGAGGAGGAGATGTAGTAGCAGTAGCAATAGTTGCAATAGTATTGGTAGCAGTTGTAGAAGTGGTAGTGTAGTAGTAATAGTAGTAGTAGTAGTAGCAGCATTAGTTGTAGAAGTAGTAGTACTAGTAGTATTAGTGGCAGAAGTAGTAGTAGTTATTGCAATAGTAGAAGTAGTAGTAGTTGTTGTAGCATTAGTAGGAGCAAGAATAGTAGTAGTACTTATTGTAGTAATAGTAGTAGCATTAGTAGCAAAAGTTGAAGTTGTAGTAGTGGTAGCAATAGTAGCAGTAGTAGCCATAGTAGTTGAAGTAGCAATAGTAGCGGTCATTGTAGTAGCTGTAGTAGTAGTAGTAGTAGTAGCAGTAACAGTTGCAACAGAAGAAGTGGTAGTTGTAGTAGTAGCAGCAGCAGTATTAATAGTCATAGTACCAATACTAGTAGTAGCTATGGTAGTAGTAGCAAAAGTAGTATTAGTGGTAGCAGTAGTTGTAGTAGTAGCAGAGGTGGTAGCAGCTATAATAGTAGTAGCAGGAGTAGTAGTAGTAGCAGAACCAGTAGAAGTTCAAGTAGTAATATTTGTAGTATCAATGGTAGTAGCAATAGTTGTAGCATTAGTAGTTGTAGTACCACTAGTAGTAATTGCAGTAGCAGTAGTTGTAGCAGCAGTAGTTGCCGTAGGAGTAGCGGTAGTCATAGTTGTAGTAATAGTTGTTGTGGTTGTAGCAATAGTAGCAGTAGTAGCAATAGTAGTAGAAGTAGTACTAGTAGCAGTAGTAATTTTAGTGGCAGTCAAATTAGTGGTAGATGTTCTGGCAGTAGTAGTAGTAATACTAGTAGTAGTTATTATTATTGTTATTGTTGTAACAGTAGCAGTAGTAGCAGCAGTAGTAAAAGTAATAGTAGTAGCAGTAGTTGTTGTCGCAATAGTAGTTGTTCTGGCACTCGAAGAAGTGGTAGCAGTAGTAGCAGTAGTAACCATAGTAGCAATTGTAGTAGTAGCAGTCGTAGTAGCAGTAGCAGCAGTAGCAGTAGTAGTAGAAGTAGTAATAGAATTAGTAGTAGTAGTAGTAGTAGTAGTAGCAGCAGCAGTAGCAGTAGTTGCAGTAGTAGTAATACTATTAGTAGTAGTAGTAGCGGGAGTAATATTAGTTGCAATAGCATTAGTATTAGCAGTGGTAATTATAGTAGGAGAAGTAGTAGTAGTAGCAGTAGTTATAGCAGCAGCGGTAGTAGTATTAGTAGTTGCAGTAGTAGTTGTAGTAATAGAAGTAGTTGTAGCAGCAACTATAGTAGTAGTAGCAGTTGTAGTAGTAGCTGTAGTAGTATTAGTAGTAGTACTAGTAGCAGTAGCAATATTTGCCATAGTTGTAGTAGTAGCTGTAGTACTAATAGTCGTAGTAGTTGCAGTAGCAGTAGTAGCAATCGTAGCAGAAATAACAATAATAGTAGGAGTAGTAGCAGTAACTACAGCAGTAGCAGCAGCAGCAGTAGTATTAGTAGTCGCAATAGTTGTTGTAGCAATAGTAGCAGCAGCAGCAGCAGTAGCAGTAGTTGTAGCTATAGCAGTTGCAGCATTAGTAGTAATAGTAGTAGTCGTCGTAGCGGCACTAGTAGTAGTAACAGTAGTAGTTGTAGTGGTAGTACTTGAAGTGGTAGTAGTAGAAGTAGTTGTAGTTGTAGTCGCAGTACTAGTAGTAGTAGTTGCAGCAGTAGTGGTAGTACTATTAGTAGTCATTTCATTAGCAGTAGGAGTAGTAGTAGTTCTTGTAGGAGCAGTAGTGGTAGTAGTTGGAGTAATAGTTGGAGTAACAGTAGCTAAAGTAGTAGTAGTCACAGTAGTAGCGGGAGTATCATTACTAAAAATAATAGTAGTTGTAGTAGGAGTAGTAGCTGCAGTACTACTAGTAGTAGTCGCTGTAGTGGTAGCAGTAATAGTAGCAACAATAATAATAGAAGAAGCAGTCGTAGTAGTAATAGCAGCAATAGAAATTGTTGTAGCTGCAGTAGCATTAGTCGCAGGAGCAAGAGTAGTGGTATTGGTAGTAGTAGCAGCAGTAGTAGTAACAGTTGCAGAAGGAGCAATAGCACTAACACTAACCCAACTACAACTACTACTACTCCGACTGCTACTCGTACAACGACTACCACTACTACTGCCACAACTACTGTCACTATTACTTCTACTAATACGACTCCTAATCCTAATACTCCTACAACTACTGCTACTACTACTATTTTTACTACTATTACTATTACTACTACTACTTCTAACACTCTTACTACTATTGCTACTACTGTTGCTGCTATTACTACTACAACAATAACTACTACTACTACTGATACCACAACGGCTGCTACTACTCCTACTACTACTAGTCTACTACTACCACTTTTAACGTTGCTACAACTACTCCAACGGCAACTGTGACTACTGCTCCTACTGCTACTGCCACTAACACTACAACTGCTACTACTCCTAATACTATTCCAATTCCTACTACTACTACTACTACTACTACGACGACTACTACTGCTGCTACTACTATTAGAACTACTACTATTGTTATTGCTACTACTACTACTACAACTACTATACTACTACTACTACAACTACTACTACAACTTATAATTCTAATACTACTACTACATATAATAATACTATTACAACTATTGCTGGTATTGCTGCTGCTGCAACAACTACTATTGCTGCTGCTACTGCAACAACTACTACTACTACTATGACTACTACTGCTGCTACTACCCCTACTGCAGCTGCTACTACTACTACTGTAACTACAAATATTATTACCACTAATACTACTACTACTCCTACTGCTACAACTAAAAGAACTACTACAACTACATCTACTACTATTTCAACACCTACTCCTACTACTGCTACTACTACTACTACTTCTACTACTATGACCACAAATATTCCTACTCCTACTCCTACTACTACTACTACTACTATTCCTACTTCTACTACTACGACAACAGCTATTCCTACTCCTACCCCAACTCCTACTTCTACTACAACTACTGGTAGTGTTGGTATCACTACTCCAACAATTACAACTCCTATATTCCTACTACAACTCCTACTACAACAACAACTACTAATATTACTACTACTACAACAACAAGAACAACAACTACTACTACTACAACTACGACGACTACTACTAATATTACTACTACTGCTGCTACTACTACTGCTACTGCTACAAAAACAAATACTACTATGACTACTACTACTCATACTACTACTACTACTACCTCTACTACTATTCCATCTCCTACTACTATAGCTACTGCTACTCCTAGTCCTACTACTCCTACTACTACTACTACGACTCCTACTATTCATACTCCTACTCCAACTACTACTGCTACTACAACTACTAATACTGCTGCTACTAATACTCCAACAACTACAACTCCCACTGCAAGTCCTACTCCAACTACTACTGCTACTATAACTACTCGTACTGCTGCTACCACTACTACAACAACTACAACTCCTACTACTACAACTATTGGAACTACTACAACTACTACTACTACACTACTACTACTACTAATACTACTAATATTACTACTACTACTACTACTACTACTCCTACTGCTAGTACTACAAGAAAAACTACCACTACAGTTACTACAATTCCAGCAACAACTGCTACTACTACTACTACGTCTATTAGTATTCAACCTCCTGCACCTACTACAGCTACTACTACTACTCCTACTACTACAACTACTACAACTACCACAATTCTCACTCTTACTCCAACTCCTACTGCTACTTCTACCACTTCTCCAACAACTACAACCCTCACTAGTACTCCTAGCGCAACTCCGGCTACTACTACTACTACTACTAATACTATTATTACTACTACTACCAGAACTAATACTAATATTACTACTGCTGCTACTGTTGCTACTACAACTACTTGTACTACTATTACTTTTGCTACTAATACTACTGCTACTACTACAATAACAACAACAACAACAACAACTACTACTACTACTACTACTACTACTACGTCAACTACTGCTCCTACTCCTACTGCCACTCCTACTACTACTATACCTTCGACTTCTACTACAACTACTACATCTACTACTACCTTTACTACTACTGTAGCTACTGCTATTAACACCAGTGCTGCTACTACCGTTACTACTGCTACATCTACTACTCTCACTACTGAAACTACTACTACTACTACTAGTGCTACTACTAATGTTGCTGCTGCTATAGTTGCTATAACAACTACTAGTACTAGTACTACTACTTCAACTTCAACTATTGCCCCTACTACTACAGCCACTCCTACTACTACTACAACTTCAACTACTACTACAACTACTACATCTACTACTACCATTACTACTACTACATCTACTGCTATCACTACTGAAACTACTACTACTAATGTTTCTACTTCTGTAACTGCTACTTCTACTACTACAAATACTACTACTACTACTACTATTACTATCACTTCCGCTACAATCACTACTACTACTGCTGCTCCTACAACTCCTACCCCAACTATTACAACCTCTACAAGGACTACAAACCTTACTACTACTCCTACTCACACACCTACCCTACTATTACTACTACCATGAGTACTACTACTACTCTGACTATACTACTACTCCTACTACTAATACTACTACTTCTACGACTACTACTCCTAACACTCCTACTGCTACTACCACTCCTACTACTAATACTACTACAACAACTACTGCTACTCCTCCTAACACACCTACAACTTCAACTACAACTACTACTACACTCCAATAATGACTACTACTACTACAACAACTATTACTATCACTACTACTATCACTACTACTACTACTACTACGACAACTACTACTACTACTATTACTAATGCTCCCACTACTAATACAACTCCTTCACCTACTATTACTACTACTACTACTCCTTTTACTAATAAAACTACTCCAAATACTCCATGTACTACTACTACTACTACTACTACTACTACTATTGCTACTGCTACTACTACTTTTACTACTACTACTACTACTACTACTACTACTACTACTACTACTGCTGCTGCTGCTGCTCCTACTCCTTCTACTATAGCTACTACTACTACTCCTCCTCCACCTCCTCCTACTACTACTACTCCTACTATAACTCCTGCTTCCACTACTACTCCTCCTCCTACTACTACTCCTACTCCAACTCCTACTACTACAACTGGTGCTAGTAATACCACTACTACTACAACAACAATAACAACAACAATAACCACTCCTACTACTACTTCTACTAGAACTACTTCTACAACTAGTAGAATTGCTACTACTACTACTCCAACTACTATTACTACTAATACTAACACAACAACAACTACTACTACTACACCTATGGCTACTACTACTCCAAACACTCCTAAAACTTCTATGACTAGCTACTTATCCTAAAAATCCTACAAATTCTATGACTATAACTCCTACAACTACTACTTCTACTACTACACTCCTACTACTACTATCACTACTACTAGTACAGCTGCTGCTACTTTGACTACTACTACTACTGCTACTTCTACAACAACTACAACTACTCCTATTACTACTTCTACTTGTACCACTACTACCACTCGTACTAATACTACTAGTCCAATCAGTACTACTGCTGCTGCTGCTACTTGGACTACTACTACTACTGCTACTTCTACAACAACTACAACTACTCCTACTACTACTTCTACTTGTACCACTACTACCACTCGTACTAATACTACTAGTCCAATCAGCACTACTACTACTGCTGCTACTACTGCTGCTGCTGCTAATACTAATATAACTATTACTACTACTACAACTATTGCGCTGCTGCTGCTACTACTACTTTTACTACTTCTACTAGTGCTCCAACTACTACTACTACTACCACTACTACGACAACTATTGCGCTGCTGCTACTACTACTACTTCTACTACTTCTACAAGTACTCCATCTACTACTACAACTACTACTACTACTACTACAACTACTACTACTACTACTACTACTACTACGACTACTACTACTACTACAACGACTACTACTACTACTATTACCACCACTAATACTATTACTACGACTACTACTACTACAACAACTAAGACTACTACTGTTGTTGTTGCTGCTACTACTACTACTGCTCATACCTCTTCTCCTACAACAACAACTACTGCTACTTCTGCTACTCCTTCTACAACTACAACAACAACAACTACTACTACTACTACTAGTACTACTTGTAATAATACTACAGCTGCAGTTGCCGTTGCTGCTGCCGCTGCTAATACTACTACAATTGCTGCTGCTACTACTGCTACTAATGATGTTGCTACAACTTCGACTACTACGACTACTACTCCTATTACTACTTCTACGACTACTACGATTTATACTTCTACCACTAACACTACTACTTCTGTTGCAACTATTGCTGCTACTACTATTACTAATACTGCTACCACAACAACAACAACAACTACTACTACCACTGCCAATACTACTACTGCGACAACAACAACAACAACAACAACAACAACAACAACAACTACTACTACTACTACTACTACTACTACTACTGCTGCTACTGCTACTCCTACTCCAACTCCAACCGCTTCTACCACTCCTATAACTACTACTACCCCTACTCCAACTACTCCAACTCCTACTAATACTACTACTACTCCAACTACTACTACTACTACTACTACTACCACTACTACTACTACTACTACTACTACTACTACTACTACTACCATCACCACTGGTACTACTACTATTGCTACTATGACTACTACTACAACTACTTCTACTACTGGTACTACGACTACTACTACAACTACTTCTACTACTAGTACAATTCTAACAACTACTACTCCTATAACTACAAGTACTACTACTAAAAAAACTATCAGTACAACAACTACTACTCCTCCTATTACCATTCATACTCGTACACCAACTCCTACTTCAAGTCCTACTACTACTCTAACTCCTGCACCTACTGCTACTACTACTACACCCCCTACCACTACTGCTACCGCAACTACCACTCCTACTCCACCCATTACTACTATTATTGCTGCTACTAGTACAGCTACTACTGCACCTACTACTACCACTACTACCACTACTACAACCACCACAACTAATACTACTACTCCTACTACTACTACTACTTCTACTACTATTACAATCGCTAGTATTACCAATCCTACTCCGACTGGTACAACTCCACTAATACTAACACTATTACTACTTCTAATACTAACACTCTTACTACTTCAACGACAACAACAACGACTACTACTACAACTTCAACCAATGCTACTACTAGTGCTCCTCCTATTACTACTACTAATACTACAAATCCTACTACTACTCCAACTCCAACTTTTACTCCTACTGTCGCTACTACAACAAGTACTACCACTACATAACAACAGCTACTAGTACTGATATTAGTATACTACAACGACTCTTACAACTACTACTAATACAACTACTCCTACTGCTACTACTACTACTACACTCCGACCATGACTACTACTACTACACTCCTACTATGACTACTACTACAAGTACTACTACTACTACTACTACTACTACTACTACTACTACTACTACTACTACTCCTGCTGCTACTGCTGCTGCTGGTGCTACTACTACTACTTTTACTTCTACTACTACTACTCCTCCTCCTCCTCCTCCTTCTACTACTACTACTAGCACTACGACTATTACCACTACTACTACTACTATTAGCACCACTACTATTACTACTACTACTCCTACTACTATTCCTACTACTATTACCACCACTACTACAACTACTACTCCCGCGATGACAACTACTATGAATACTAACACTACTACTGCTTCTACTACTACTGTTATTGCTACTACAACTCCAACTACTACAGCAGCTACTACTATCCCTACTCCAACTCCTACCGCTATTGTTGTTACTACAACTACTCCTGCTACTACTACTCCTACAACTCCAACCACTTCTACCACTCCTATAACTACTACTACCCCTACTCCAACTACTCCAAATCCTACTGCTACTACTACTACTACTCCTACAACCACTACTACTGCTACTCCAACTACTACAACTACTACTACTTCTACTACCTCTGCTTCTACTATTAGTACAATTCTTAGAACTACTGCCCCTACAACTACTAGTTCTACTACTAAAAATACTAACGTTATAATAACAACAACAACTACTCCTATTGCTACTCGTTCTCCTACACCAACTCCTACTTCAACTCCTACTACTACTCCTACTCCTACACCTACTGCTACTACTGCTACACCCCCTACCACTACTGCTACCGTAACTACAACTCCTACTCCACCTACTACTATTATTATTGCTACTACTACTACAGCTATTACCGCACCTACTACTACCACTACTACTGCTACTACAGCTACTACCACAACTAATATTACTACTACTAGTACTACTTCTACTATTATTACAATTACTAGTATTACCACTCCTACACCTACTCGTACAACCTCCACCAACACTATCATCACCAATACTACTACTACTACTACTACTTCTAATACTAACACTCATAATACTCAAACTACAACAACAGCTGCTACTACTACTCCAACTCCTACCAATGCTACTACTAGTGCTCCTACTACTACTTTTACTAATACTACAAATCCTACTACTACTCCAACTCCAAATCCTACTCCTACTGTTACTACTACGACAACTACTACTACTACTACAACAACAGCTACTAGTACTGATATTACTATACTACAACTATTCCTATAACTACTACTAATACTACTACTCCTCCAGCTACTACTACTACTACTACTACACTCTTACTACAACTACTACTACTACGCTCCTACTATGACTACTACTACTACTACAACAACAACAACAACTACTACTACTACTAGCACTATGACTATTACCACTACTACCACTACTATTACCACTACTACTACTTCTCCTACTACTACTACTATTACGACTACTACTACTCCTCCTCCTACTCCTGCTATGACTACTACTACAAATACTAACACTACTACTGCTATAGCAACTACAACTCCAACTACTACAACACCTACTACTACCCCTGCTCCAACTCCTACCACTACTACTGCTAGTACTACTACTACTACTAAAACTACCACCACTACTACTACTACTACTACTATTTCCACTACTACTATGACTACTAGTACAATTGGTACTACTACAACTCCTACTAATACTGACATCACTACTACTAATACTGACACTACTACTAGTTTGACTACTACTACTACTACCACCACTACTATTACTACTACTACTCACACTACTGCTACTACTACTAATACTCCAACTACTTCTGCTACAACTACTCCTACTTCTTCTACTACACCTACTCAAACCACAACTACGCCTATTACTTCTCCTACTCGAATTGCTACTACTACTGCTACTACTACTACTACAATGACAACGACAACAACAAGAAGTACTACTTCTGCTACTACTACTACTACTACGTCTACTACTAATACAATTGCTACTACTACTCCTCCTGCTACTAATACTAACACTACTACTACTCTACAATGACAACAACTACTAATTCCAACATTCCTCCTCCTTTTACTACCACTACTACTTCTAGTAGTACTACTCCTACTACTATGACTACCGACTAACCCTAACACTCCAACAACTTCTACAACTATAACTCCTACTGCTGCTGCTGCTGCTGTTGCTACTAAGATTACGACTACTGCAATTACGGCTACTCCTACTCATCCTCCTCCTACTACTACTACTACGCTCCTACTACTACTGCTGCTGTTGCTGCTATTAATACTAATACTGCAACAACAACAACAATAATAACTACTACAACTACCACTTGCTGCTGCTGCTCATACTACTACTACTACTACTACAACTTCTACTGCTACTTCTGCTACTACTACTACTACTAATACTGCTACTGCTTCTACTATAGCTGCGGTTGGTCCTACTACACAACAGTTACATCTACCACTATTAGTACTAATACAACTCCTATAGCTACTTCTATTATTACTACTACTGCTACAATTCCAACTACAAATGTTATTATTGCAGCTCCTACTACAACTACTACAACCCTGACTACTGCTATTCCTACTCCTACTCCTACTACAGCTACTGCTACTTCTCCTATTACTCCAACAACCACTACTACTACCCCTCGTACTCCAATGCCTACTGCTATTACTGCCCCTCCAACTACTACTACGCCTTATACGACTCCTACTCCAACTATTACTATGCCTACTATGATTCCTGCTCCAACTCATACTACTACCATTGCTACAACTTCCACAACAACTAGTACAACAATAACAACAACAACAACTACTACTCCTCCCACTACTACCACTACTAGTACAACAACAACTACTACTACTACTCCTCCTACTCCTACACCTACTCCGACTACTACTCCAACTAGTTCAACTACAGCTACTGCTACTACTGCTACTACTAGTACTATTACTACTACTACTATTACTACTGCTGTTGCTGCTACTACTACTACTACTGCTGCCACTACTGCTACTACTGCCACTACTACTACTATTACTGCGACAACTACTACTACTACTCCTACGACTACTACTGTAGTACAACTACATCTAGTACTACTACTCCTCCTCCTCCTACTACTACTACTACAACTGCTATTGTAGCTACTGCTACTACTACTACAGCTCCTACTACTACAACTATTATTACATTTACTATTGCAACTATTGTTACTACTGCTTCTACTAGTACAACTACAAGTAGTAGTAGTACTACTGCTACTTGTAATACTACAACTGCTGCTGCTGCTGCTGTTGCAACTGATGCTGCTGATACTGGTACTACTACTGCTACCACAACTATACTACTACAGCTGCTACAATAATTACAACTACTACTACTAATACTACTACTACTACCACTGCAACTACCACAACAACTACTCCTACTACACCGATTACTACTACCACAACTATTACTATGTTTTATACTATCATTACTACTACTGCTACTACTATTGCTGTTGTTGCTATATTTATTGCTACTACTGCTGCTTCAACTTCTACTACCACTATGACTACTACTACTACTAATGCTACTACTACTCCAACTCCAACTCCTACTGCTTCTATCTCTCCTACTACTCCTACTACCCCACTCCAACAACTACTTCTACTACTACTAAAATTGCCACTACATCCGCAATAACAACTACAACTACTGCTATTACCACAACAACTAGTAATAATAAAACTACTACTACTACTCCTCCTACAATACTCCTATTCCTACACGAACTCCTACTACTACTCCTATTACTGCACCGTCTCTTAAACATATAGCGCTACTGCTACTACTCCTACAACTCCTACTACTACTACAACTACCACTTCTACTCCAACTCCTACTACTACTGCTACTACCACAATAACTACTACTACTATTACAACTACTACTACTCCTACAACAACATCAACTACTATAACTACTACTACTGCAATTGCTACTACTACTACTACTATTACAACACCTCCTGCTGCTAGTACTACACCTATTACTCCTACTATTACCACCACCACCACTACTACTACTATCACTACAACTCCTACCACTACAACAACTACGACCCCAACTACTACTCCTAGTTCAACTCCTACAAATACTACTACTACTCCTACTAGTACAACTACTACTACTCCAACTCCAACTGCTACTAGTACACCTACTACTACTACTATTACTACTAGTACTAGTATTGCGGCGAGTATTACTACTACTGCTGCTGCTGCTGCTGCTACTACTACTACTCGTCCTAATACTACAACTCCTACTACTACTGTTGCTGCTGCTTCTACTATAACTACTACTACTACTAATGCTACTATTGCTATCACTACTATGACTACTGCTACTACAACAATTATTCCTGCAGCTACTACTATTCCTGCTACAAATGCTACTACTAATACAATAACTACTACACCTACTACTGCTGCTACTTCTACAACTATTGCTACTGGTACATCTACTGCTATTACCGCTACAGCAACTACAACTCAAACGATTACTCCTACTAAAACTCTGACTAATACCATAATTACTACAACTGCCACTACTGCTGCTGCTACTACTATTGTCACTACTACAAATGCAACTACTACTGCTACTACAATTGCTACTACTGGTATTACTACTTCCACTACTGCAACTGCTACTACTACTATTACTACTAGTACTACCACTACTATTTCTATTACTACTACTACTTCTACTACTATTCGTACTTCTACAATCGCTACTACTGTTGCTCCAGCTAGTAGTATTCCAACTACTACGACACCTACTGTAACTCCAACTCCAACTCTGACTCCTACTATGTCTCCTACTTTTGCTACTACTACAACTACTACTAATTCGATTACCCCTACTCCAACTCGGAATACAACTCCTAATAATGCAACACCTACTACTACTACAACTACTGCTACTACCACTAGTGCTACTACTACTGCCATTGCAGGTACTTCTACAACTGCTACTTCTACTACTATATCTATTACAAATACTTCCACAACAACAACTACTACTACTATAACTACTACTACTCCTACTACTAATACTGTTACTACTAATACTCCAACTACTACTACTACTACTACTACTACTACAAATCCTACTACTAGTCCTACTCCAACTCCTACTCCTACTATTATTCCAACCACTACTACTACTATAACAACAACAACTACTACTACTACTGCTACTATTACTATACTACTACTCCTACTACTAATACTACTACTCCCACTACTATAACTAACCCTAACACTCCTAAAATTGCTGCGACTGCTACTGCTGCAACTACTACTACTACTACCACTACTACTGCAGCTGCTGCTACTACTAATAGTCTGACAACTTCAACTACTACTACTCCAACTACTACAACTACCACTACACTCCTACTATGACTACTACTACTATAAGTCGTTGAAGAAGTAGTAGCTATAGTAGTAACAGTAGTAGCTATAGTAGTAACAGTAGTAGTAGCAATAGAAGTAGTAGCAATAGTAGCAACTGTAGAAGCAGTAGCGTTAGTAGTAGCAGTACTAGTAGTACTACTGCTACGACTGGTGCTACAACTACTACTACGGCTACGAGTGCTGCTGCTACTTCTACTACTTTTACAGCTATGAGTGTTGCTGCTAATTCTACTACTACTACTACTACTCCTCCTCCTACTACTACCACTACTACTACTACAAATGAACGATAACTACTTTTGCTACTTGAGTAAAATAGTAAATAGAAAACAAAAAATTTAACTCTCTGAAAATATAGAAAAAGGGAGTCTGAGCACCAATATCCGTCATAAAAGGTCCAAGGCATAGTAAATAAGAAGCTATACAACTAAGTTCTAGCATAATTACTCTTATATGGCTGGCCCTTTTGGGCACTTGAACATTTGCCAATTGTTCTGGCACATTTGGACAAAAAAATTTTTCGTCATCCTCCCATTTTGAGGACTTATTAAAATACTTCGGATCGTACCATAATCTATTTTACTAATACTACTACTACTACAACAACAACTATAACTATTGCTTCTAGTACTACTACTACTACAACAACAACTATAACTATTGCTTCTAGTACTACTACTACAACAACAACTATAACTATTGCTTCTAGTACTACTACTACTACAACAACAACTATAACTATTGCTTCTAGTACTACTACTACTACTACTACGTGGCTACCAGTACTACTACTAATATCACTGCTACTACTGCTACTTCCACTACAGCTACAACTACTGCTATTGCTATTACTGCAACCACTACTACTACTGCTGTTGGTACTACTACTACAACAGCTACTACTATTACTGCCACTACTGCTACTAGTACTATCGCTACTACTTCAACTACTACTACTACTACCAAATATAGGACTACTACTGCTACTACTACTGCTACTACTACAACTACTAATGCTAATACTACCTATTACTACTTCTACTTCGACTACTGCTACTTCTGCTACTTCTGCCACTACTGCTACTACTGCTGCTACTACTGCCACCACTTCTGCTACTTCTATTGCTGCTGCAACTACTAATGCTATTACAGTAGCTGCTAGTACTACGACTACTACTACCTCTTCTTCTTCTTCCGCTTCTTCTACTACTACTGCTATTGCTGTTATTGCTGCTACTAGTATTACTTCTACTTCTTCTGTTACTAGGACAACTGCTACTACCACAACTGCCATTACTACGATTAATACTACCATTCATGATACTACTACTATTATGATTGTAGCTGCTGCTACTGTTTGTACTACCACCACCACTACTACTACTACTCCTACTACTACCATCGCTACCACTACTACTACTACTAGTACTACTACTATTACTACTACTACTTCAATAAGTACTACTTCCACTAATACTACTACAACGACTCCAACTCGTACTGCTACTTCTACTCCTACAACTAATACTATTACTACTCATACCACAATTACAACTACTACTACCACTACTGCTACTTCCACTACTACCACTACAACTACTACAACTACCACTATTATGACTACTACAACAACTACTACTATTACAACAATTATTACTCTTGCTACTACAACTACTATGACTAATACTACTACTACCGCTACAATTTTGACTGCTACTACAACTACAACTACTGTTGCTGCTTCTGCTACTACAACTACAACTACTGTTGCTTCTTCTGCTACTACAACAAAACAACAACAACAACTACTACTGCTACTACTATGAGAACTACTACTACAATTGCTAGTACTATTATTACTACTATTACTACCACTAGTACTAATACTACAATAAATACTACAGCTGCTACTACTGATACTACTACAACTACTACTACTTCTGTTACTACTACTGCTCTGCTGGTGGAGGGGGTTCTGCTATTACTACTACTACAACAATTACTGCTACTAGTACTGTTTCTATTATAACTATTGCTATAATGGCTGTTGCTACTACTACAACTCCCCTACTATTACTACTCCAACAACTACTACTGCTGCTGCTACTACCACTACTACTATTACTAATATAACAACTGCAGCAACTACTACTACTACGGCTGCTCCTACTACAACTGTTATGACTACTACCACTATTACTACTACTTCTACTGCTAATACAACAACTATCGCTAGTGTTGTTACTACTACTACTACTACTTTTCCTACTGCTGCTACTACTGCTACTACTACTACTGCTGCTACCACTACCACCACCACCACCACCACCACCACCACTACTACTACTACGACTATTGCTGTTGCTGCGACTGCTGCTACAGCTGTTGTTATTACTACTACTATTTCTGTAGTTGTTGTTGCTAATACAAATACACCAACTACAACTACTACAGCTACTAGTACTACTGCTGCTGCTGCTGCTGCTACTGTTGTTGCTCCTTATTATTGTTTTTGATGCAACTACCACTCCTACTTCTACTACTATTACAACTTCTACAACTACTGCCACTACTAATGCTACTGGTTCTACTACTTCCACTACTAGTACTACTAGTACTTTTGCTACTGCTACGACTACTACTACTGCTGCTACTAATACTACTACTCCTACTACTACTCCTATTGCTACTGCTGCTACTACTCCTACTCCTACTAGTACAACTAGTGCTACTGCTTCTACCACTACTTTTGCCTCTGCAACAAGCACTCCTACTCCTACTACTACTCCTCCTACTAATACAACTATTACTACAACTACTACAGCTACGACTTCTACTCCTACTATTACTACTACTACATTTGCTACTACTACTACTACTACTATTACACCTATTACTACTACTCCTACTACTACTACTATTACACCTATTACTACTACTCCTACTACTACTAATATTATGACTACTATTGTTACAAATACATCTACTAATGTTACCACCACCACCACTACTACTACAACTGCTACTCCAACTACTGCAATTATAACTATTATTGCTACTACTACTACTAATCCTATTACTACTACTAGTTCTACTATTACTGCTACTAAAGCTACTATTTCTATATCTACTCCTATCACTCCTCCTACTACTCCTACTACTACTACTACTACTACTACGACCACTTCTCCTATTCCTACCCATATTACTACACCAACTCCTATTACAACAACAACAACTACTACTACTACTACTCATACTACTACTACTACAACTACTGTTACTCCTCCTCCTCCTCCTCCTACTACTACTTCCACTACAACAACAACTACTACTACTACTAATGGTACTACTCATACTATTGCTACTTCACCTCTTAATGCTACAACTACTACCCTACTTCTACTTCAACGACAACTACAACTGCTATTGCTAATACTACTACTCCAACTCCTACCCCGGCTGCCACTTCTACTACTACGACTACTATTACTTCTTTTGCTACTAATACTTCTACTAATCCTAATACTCCTATTACTACTACTATTACGACTACTACTCCTTACACTCCTACTACTGCTACTGCGATTACTACTACTACTATTGCTACTGCTACTACTACAACAACTTCTGCTGCTATTAATACCACAACTACTACTCGTACTACTACTACTAATACAACTACTACTACCACTATTACTACTCCTACTGTTAATACTTCTATTACTTCTACTACTACTCTGCCTCCTTTTACTATTAATAATACTACTATTGTTGCAATAGCTTTTATTACTACTACTACTGCTGCTGCTCGAGCTTCTATTCGCACTACTGTTACTGTCGCTGATGCGGCTACTACTACTACTACTCCTACTACTTAACCCACTACTACTGCTGCTGCTTCTAATACTCCTACAACTACTACGACTTCTATCGCTACTGCTGCTGCTACAACGGTTGCTACTACTGCTACTACTCCTCGTACTACAACTGTTACTACTACTACAACAGCCGCTGCTACTATTACTATACTGCTACTACTACAAATTCTACTTCTGCTGCTACTGCTACTGTTGCTCCTGCTATTGTTGTTATTGTTGCAACTACTACAACTACCACTACTTCACCTACTACAACTATTATTGCTACGACCACTACTACACTACTAATTCTACTGCATCTACTACAACCACTACTAGTACTATTGGTATTACTTTTGCTTCTACTACCACCGCTTGTACTATTGCTAATGTTGTTACTGCAATTACAACAACTACTACTTACTAGTACTACTGCTACCGTTGATATTGCTACTGTTGCTACTAATATTACAACTGCTATAGCTGCTACTACTACAACTTCTAGTGCTACTACTGCTACTACTGCTACTGATACTACTACAGTTACCACTATTGCTGCTACCACAACTATAACTACTACTACTGCTACTCCTACAGCTATCACTACTACTACTACCGCTACTACTACTACATCTACTACTATTGCAACAACAACGACTTTGACTACTACTGCTGCAGCTACTAATACTACTTCCACCACCACCACTACTACTTCTATGGTTGCTGTTGCTGCGGCTACTACTACAACTACTGCTACTACTACTACTATTATTGTTACAACAACTGCTACTGCTTCAACTACTACGACTACTATTGCTACTACAACTACTACAGCTTCGACTACTACTTCTACTACTACGACTAATGCTACTTCAGCTACTACTACTATTGCCACTACTACTGCTACGACCGCTACTACAACTACTACTATTCTACTACTACTACTGCAGGAACTTCTACTAGTACTTCAGCTAATACTTCTATGGCTACAACTACTACTACTTTTGCTACTACTACTACTGCTACTACTACTACTATGACTACTACTATTAATACTACCACTTATATTAGAAACACTATTATTGCCGCTACAGCCGCTACCACAACTACTACTAGTTCTACTACTACTAATACTACTACAACTACTACTACTACTATTAATACTACTACTACTACTACTAATACTACAAGTACTACTTCAATTACTACCCCTACAACTACTCCTACTACTACTACTACTACTACTATGACTACTACTAGTACTACTACTGCTATTACTATTCCTACTACAAGGACTACAACTACTACAACTAATACTACTGTTACTACTGCTACTACTACTTGTACTACTACTCATATTACTATCACTACTACCACCACTACTACTACGACGACTACTACTGCTGCTGCTCCTACCACTAATACTACCATTACTACTCCTACCACGACTCGAACAACTACAACTCTTACTATTGTTCCAACTACAACACCTAATAATACTAATACTACTAGTGCTTCTACTACTACCAGTCCTACTCCAACTCCTACTGCTACTACTACTACTACCAGTAGTAGTACTCCAACTACTACAACTCCTACTACAACTACTACAACTACAACTACTGTTATTCCGACTACAATTGCTACTACAAATACTATAACTACTACACCAACTACTACTGCTACAACTACTACTGCTGCCATAGCTACTACTAGTACTACAGTTACAAGTACTACTATTGCAACAACTACTACTGCTACCACTAATCCAACAACTATAACTCAAACTAATACTCTGACTACAACTCCTACTAATACTACTACTACTATAACTACTTCGGCTACTACTACTACTACTACTACTACTACTACTACGGTTGCTACTATTGATACAACTGCTGCTGCTACTAAAACTAGTACTACTACTGCTACTACTTCCACTACAAATACTACTACTATTGCTAGTAGGAGTACTACCACCACTATTTCTACTACTACTACTCCTCCTACTACTACTCCTACTACTATTACTAATACTATTATTACTACCACCACCACCACCACCACTACTACTACTACAACTACTACTACTACAACAACTACTACTACTCCTACTTGCACATCGACTACCACTACTACTCCTACTAATAGTATTATAGCTACTGTTACTAATAATAGCACTAATCCTAATACTTCTACTAGTACTGCTACTACTACTATTACTACTACTACTACTCCTACTACTACTAGTACTCCTAGCACTCTTACTACTACTGCTACTCCTCCTCCTACTACTCGTACACCGACCCCGACTACCACTCCTACTCCTACAACTACAATTACAACTATTGCTACTAATACTTCTACTAATCCTAATACTCCTCTTACTACTACTGTTACTACTACTACTCCTTACACTACTATTATTGCTACTACTATTACTACTACTGCTGCTGCTACAACTTCTACTACAACTACTACTACTATTATTAATACTATAACTACTACTAGCACAAGTACTACTAGTACTAGTACTAGTAGTAGTTATAGTATTAATAGTAGTACTAGTACTAGTACTATTAATGTAACTGCTACTACCACCACTACTACTCCTACTACTACTACTACTATTACTACTACTTCTATTGCAACAACAACTACGACTACTACTACTCCTACTACGGATACAACTACCACTACTACTATAGCTACTACTAATACAACAACTACTCCCAGTCCTACTGCTACTACTCCTCCCCTAACACCGACCGCCACTACTACTCCTACTTATAGTATTATAGCTACAATTACTTATACTACTACTAATCCTAATACTTCTACAACTACTTCTACTACTACTACTATTACTACTCCTACTACTCCTACTACTCCTACTACTACTACTCCAACTCCTACCCCGACTGCCACTCCTACTACTCCAACTAATATTACTGCTATTGCTACTACTACTTCTAATAATCCTAATACTCCTCCCACTACTACTATTACTATTACTACTCCTTACACTCCTACTACTGCTACTGCTATTACTACTACTACTGCTGGTACTACTACTGCTACAACTACTACTGCTGCTATTAATACTACAACTACTACTGGTACTGGTACAACTAGTACTAATACTACTATTACTACTACCATCACCACTACTATAACGCCTACTACTACTACTTCTATTACTATGACTACTACTACTCCTCCTTTTACTATTAGTACTACTACTACTACTGCTCCAGCTGCTAATACTACTATTGCCACTACTATTTCTATTGCTCTAGCTTCTATTACTACTACTGCTACTACTACTGCTCCAGCTTCTATTAATACTACTACTACTGCTGCCCCTCCAGCTTCTATTACTACTACTATTACTGTCACTGCTGCAGCTAACACTACTACTACTCCTACTACTTCAACCACTACTACAACTGCTGCATCTAATATTGCTATTGCTTCTACTAGTGTGACTAGTACTACTACTACCACCACTTTGACTGCTGCTGCTGCTACTGCTACTACTACTCCAACTAGCACTACTTATGCTACTACCACTGCTACTAGTACTATGCTTCTACTACTCCAACTAGCACTACTACCACTACAACTAGCACTACTTATGCTACTACTGCTACTGTTTTTCTTGCTATTGTTGTTGTTGCTGCTACTACTACAACTACCACTACTCCACCTACTACAATTATTATTGCTACTACTACTACACTACTAATGCAACTTCATCAACTACAAACACTATTAGTTCTATTGCTATTACTTTTGTTGCTACTGCTATAGCTTGTACTAGTGCTATTACTGCTACTACTACTGCTACTTCTATTACTGTTGCTACTACCATTGCTACTGCTACTATTGCTACTAATATTACAATTGCTATAGCCGCCACTACTGTTTCTTCTAGTACTACTACTACCACTACAACTATTACCACTACTACTGCTACTACTACTACTACAACTACTACTTTTGCATCTACTGCTATGGCAATAACTACTACTATGACTACTACTACTGCAACTACTAACACTACTTCCACCACCGCTACTGCTACTACTACTATGGGTGTTGTCATTCCTGCTACTAAAACAACTACTGCTACTACTGCTGCTACTACAACTACTACTACTGCTACTGCTTCTATTACTACTTCTACCACTAAGACTGCTGCTACTTCTGCTACTACTACTTTTACCACTACTACTGCTATGACTACTACTACTGCTACGACTACTACTATGGCTACTACTATTACTGTTACTACTGCTGCTGTAACTTCTACTCCAACTTCTACTAATACTTCTACAACTACAATTACTACTACTTCTGCTAGTACTACTACTACCATTACCACTGCTCCAACGATTGCTACTACTACTACTACTACTTTTGTTGCTTTTACTACAATTACTACTTCTAGTAGTAGTACCACTAGTACTACTTCCGCTGCAACTGCGGCTATTGCTCTTGCTTTTGTTATTATTGCCACTACAACTACAACTACGACTTCTTCACCTACTACAACTATTATTGCTACTGTTTCTACTACACTACTAATGCTATTGCATCTACTACAACCATTACTAGTACTACTGGTATTACTTTTGCTACTACTATTACCACTTCTACTAGTGCTACTACTCCTACTTCTATAACTACTACTTCTACTACTGCTACTACTACTATGACTACTACTACAACTACTGCTACTACCACTGCTACTGCTACTATTGCTACTGCTACTATTGCTACTGCAGCTACTACGGCTGCTACTAGTGCTATTGGTGCTACTGCTGCTACTTCTACCATTTTGGCACTGCTACTGCTACCACTACTTCTTCTACTACAACTATTACTACTACTACAACTATTACTATGACTACAACTATTACTACTACTATGTCTACTACTAGTGCTACAACTACTACTACGGCTACTACGATGGCTATTGTTATAGCTGCTACTAGTACAACAACAACAACTACAACAACAACTACTACTGCTGCTACTACAACTGCTGCTACTTCTACTACTACTTCTACTACTACGATTGCTACTACTTTTGCGACAACTATTATTGCCACTACTACTGCTACGACTGTTGATCCTACTACTATGACTACTACTACTGCTACTACTATTAATATTGTTGCTGCTATTGCAACTTCTACAAGCACTTCTCCTACAACTTCTACAACTACTACTATGATTACTACTACCATTTCCACTATGTCTATGACTACTACTGCTGCTGCTACTGCTTTTATGGCTACTACTGTGACTACTACTACTGCTACAACTACTACTATGATGACTACTACTACTACAGCCACTAATACTTCTGCTTCTACTACTAATAATGCTACTGATGCTGCTACTCCAACTACTACAATAACAGCAACTACTACTACTATGACTACTACACTGCAAATACTACTGCTACTACCACTACTCCTACAACTCCTACTACTACAACTACTAGTACTACTATTGCTACTACTACTAGTATTACTCCTACTACTACTACCCCTACCTTTACTATTACTACAATTCTATTACTACTACCACTACTACTACAACTTTTACTACCACCCCAACCACTAATACCACTACTACGACAAGCCCAACTACTACTACTACTATAGCTACTACTACTACTACTTCTACTACTAAGAGTACTACTACCACTTCTATTACTACTACTACCACCACTACTACTACCACCACCACTTCACCTACTACTATTGCTACTACTACTAGTACTACAACAACCATAACATCGATTGCTGCTACTACTACTACTACGACTTCTACACCTACTACTACTACTACTACTAATCCAACTACAACTGCTAGTACTACTCCTACCGCTACTACTTAAACTACTACTACTACAATTACTACTGTTAGCTATTACTGCTACTACTACAACTACTACTGCTGCTGCTGTTACTGCTACTATTGCTACAACTACTACTACTACTACTTCCACTATTACTACCTCTATTACTACAATTGCTACTCCTACTCATTTTACTTTTACCACTAGTACTACTGCCACTCTTGCTCCTCCTACTACTACTATTACTACAACTACTACTGCAACTCCTACTTCTGTGACTATAACTACTTTTGCCACTCCTACTAATACTTCTGCCACTACTAGTAGTTGTTGTAGTAGAAGTAGTAGTAGGAGTAGGAGTTGGAGTAGTAGTAGTAGTGGTAATAATAATAGTAGTGGTAGTAGTGCTAGTAGTAGTAGTAATAGTAGTAATGCTAGAAGTAGTAGCAATGGTAGTAGTAGCAGTAATAGTAGTCATATTAGCTACTCCTATGACTACTACACTATTCCTCATGCTAATACTACTACAACAACAACTACTACTACTAATACTACTGTTATTGTAATACTACTGCTACTACTACTACTGCTACAACTATGACTATGACTAGTAGCAGCAACAGCAATTGAAGCAACAATAGTAGTAGTAGCAGTAGTAATAGTAAGAGTAGTAGATGTAGCATTGGTAGTAGTGGTAGTAGTTGTTGTTATTGTTATAGTACTACTAGTAGTCATTATAGTAGTAGCAGTTGTGGCAATAGTAGCAGCAGCAATAGTAGTAGCAAAAGTAGTAACAGTAGTACTAGTAGTAGTAGTAGCAGATTTAGTCACGGTAGTAGTTGTAGTATTAGTAGTTGCAGTACTAGTAGTTGTATAAGAATTAGTAGGAATAGTAGTATTATCAGCAGCAATAGGTAGAATAGTACCAACTATAGTAGTACTAGTTATAGTATTATTAGTAGTAGTTGCAGCACTACTACTAGTAGTAGCAGCAGCAAAAGTAGTAGAGAGTTGAAGTAGCAGTCGCAATAGTAGTAATAGTAGAAGTAGTAGTAGCCATATTAGTAGTTGCAGCCATAATAGCCATAATAGTGGTAGCAGCAGCAGGAGTAGTAGCAGTACCAGTAATAGTAGTAGCAATAGGAGTAGTATTAGTAGTAGTAGCAGTAGTAATAGTCATAATAGAGGCAGCAACAATAGCAGCAATTGTAGTAGCAGCAATAGTAGTAGTAGCAGTAGTAGTTGTCACAATAGCAGTAGTAGTAGTGGTAGTAGTGCTACTAGTAGTAGTAGTAGTAGTAGTAGTGCTACTAGTAGCAATAGTAGTAGTAGTAGTGGGAGTAAGAGAAGGAATATGTGGTGGAGAAGGAATAGTAGCTGTAGTAGTAGTAGTAGTAATAATAATAGGAGTAGTAATAGTAGTATTAGTAGCTATAGTAGGAGTAGCAGTTGTAGTAGTTGTAGTTATTGATGTTGTTGTTGTTGTTGTTGTTGTAGTAGTAGTAGTAGTAATAGCAGTAGCAAGAGTAGTAGTAGTAGTAGTTGTGGTAGTTATAGTCATAGTAGTAGCAGTAGTAGTAATAGTACTAGTCATAGTAATATTTCTAGAAGTCAAAGTAGTAGCAGTTATTGATGTTGTAGTAGCAGTAGTAGTAGTAATAGCAGTAGCAAGAGTAGTAGTAGTAGTAATAGCAGTAGCAAGAGTAGTAGTAGTAGTAGTAGTAGTGGTAGTAGTAGTCATAGTAGTAGTAGTAGTAGTAATAGTACTAGTCGTAGTAAGATTTCTAGAAGTAGTAGTAGTGGAACTAGTAGTAGGAGTATTACAAATAGTACTAGTAGCATTAGTAGTAATAATAGTAGTATAGTAGTAGCAGTACTAGTAGTAATAGTAGTAGTAGTCGTAGTAGTAAAAGTGGTAGTAGTAGTAATATTAGAAGTATTAGTTGGAGTAGAAGTAGTAATAGCAAAAGCAGTAGTAGTGTTGGTAGTGGTAGTAGTAGTGTACTAGTAGCAGCAGCAGTAGTAGAAGAAGTAGTTGTTATAGTAGTAGTAGTAATAGTAATAGTAGTAGTAGTAGTAATAGTAGTAGTAATAGTAGGATTTGTTGTAGCAATAGTAGCAGTAGTAGAAGTCATAGTAATAATAGTAGTAGTAGTAGAAGTAGTAGTTGATCTTCTTGTTGTTGTAATTGTAGTAGTCGTAGTGGTAGTAGTAGTAGCACTAGTAGCAGTAGCAACAGTTGTAGTAGTTGTAGTAGTAGTGGTGGTAGAAGTAGTAGAAGTAGTAATAATAGTAGTTGTAGTAGTTATGGTAGTAGTAGTAATAGTTGTAGTAGTAGTCGTAGTGCTAGTAGTAGTAGTAGTAGTAGTAGTAGTAGCAATAAGAGTAGTAGAAGTAGTAGTAGCTGTAGTAGTAGTAATAGTAGTAGGTATTATTATTGTATTAGTAGTAATAGTAGTAGCAGTAATCCTAGTAATAGTAGCAAAAGCAGTAATTGGAGTAGCAGTACTAGTAATAGGAGTAATAGTAGTAACAGTAGTAGCGGTAGCAGGAGTAATAGTAGTAGTAGTGGTAGTGGTAGTAGTAGTGGATGTAGCAGTGGTAGTAGTAGTAGATGTAGTAGTAGTAGTATTAGTAATAGTAGTGGCATCAGAAGTAGTAGTAGGAGTACCAATAGAAGTTGTTGTAGTAGTAGTAGTGTTAATAGTAGTAGCAGTAGAAGAAGTAGTAGTTGCAGTAGTTGTAAAAGCAGTAGTAGTAGTAGTAGCAGCAGCGGCAGAGTAGTTGTAGTTCTAGTAGTAGTAGTAGTGCTAGTAGTAGTAGCAGCAGTAGTAGTAGTAGTGCTAGTAGTAGTAGCAGCAGTAGTAGTAGTAGTGGTGGTGATAGCAAAAGTCATAGTAGTAGTAGTAGTAGTACTAGAAGCAGCAGTAGCAGCAGCAGCTGTAGTTTTTGTTGTTGTTGTTGTCGTTGTTGTTGTTGTAGGAGTAGTAGTAGTCATGGTTTTAGCACTTGTTTTAGTAGATGTAGTAGAAGTACTAGTAATAGTAGAAGTAGCAGTAGTTGTGGCAGTATTAGTAGCTGTAGTATTAGTAGTAGCAAAAGTAACCATAGTAGTTGTACTAGTAGTAGTAGTAGTAGTAGTAGTAGCAGTAGTAGTTTCTGTAGTGGTCGCAATAGTAGTAGTAGCAGTAGAAGTAGTACCAGCAGTAGTTGTAGTAGTAGTTGTTATTGTTTTTATAGTAGTAGCAGTAGTTGGAAAAGTGGCAGTAGTAGTTGTAGTAGTAGTAGTTGCGATAGTAGTTGCTGTTGTTGTAGTATTAGTTGTAGTTGTTATTTTTGTGGTACAATTTTAGAAATAGTACTAGTAGTAGTAGAAGTATAAGTAGTAGTGGCTGTAGCAATAGTAATAGTAGTAGTTGTAGTAGAAGGAGTAGTAGGAGGAGTAGGTTTAGGAGTAGAAGTAGTAGTAGGAGGAGTAGTAGTAGTAGAAGTATTACTAGGAGTTTTAGTAGTAGTAGTAGTAGTGGTAGTATCAGCAGCAACAGAAGTAGTTGCAGTTGTGTTAGTAAGAGTAGTACTAGTAGTAGTTGGAGTAGCAGCAGCAGTAGAAGTAGTAGTTGTAGTAATAGATGTAGTAGTAGTAGTACCCATAGCAACGGTAGTTGTAGTAGTAGTTTCAAGAATACAAGTAGTAGAAGTCATAGTAGCTATCATAGCTGTTGTAGTAGAAATTGGAGTAGTAATAGTAGCAGTAGCATCAGCAGCAACAGTAGTAGTATTAGTATTAGTAGTAGTAGTAGTAGTAGCGTGGTAGTTGTAGTAGTAGTAGTAGTTGAAACAGTAGTTCTAGTAGAAGAAGTAGCAGAGGAGTAGTAGCAGTAGCAGTAGTAGTAGTAGTATTAACAGTAGGAGTAGTAGTAGTTTTAGTAGTAATTAGAGTACTAGTAGCAATACTAGTTGTAGAAGTAGTAGTAGCAGTTGTTGTAGTAGCAGTACTAGTCGTAGTAGTAATAGTAGCAATAGAAGTAGTAGTAGTAGTAGTAGTAGTAGTAGTAGTATTACTAGTATTCGTAGTAGTAGTAATTGTAGTAGTTGTAGTAGCCGTGCTAGAAACTATAATTGTAGTAGTAGTGTACTAGTACTAGCAGTAGCAATAGCAGTAGTATTAGTAGTAGTAGTAGAAATAGTAGTAGTAGCAGTAGTAGTCATAGTAGCAGTAGTAGGATGAGGAGGAGGAGGAGGAGCAGTAGTAGCAGTAGCAGTAGCAGTTGTAGTAGTATAGTAATTATCGTAGTAGTGGTAGAAGTAGTATTAGTTTCAGTAGTAGCAATAGTAGGAGGAGGAGTGATAGTAGTAGCAATAGTAGTAGTTGTAGTATTAGTAGTAGTAGCGGCAGTGGAAGTACTACTATTAATCCTACTCCTACTTGTGCTACTACTACTACAACTCTTACTCCTACTACTACTACTACCACTTCTTCTACTCCTACTGCTACTACTACCACTTCTACTACTACTGCTACTATTTTTACTACTTCTTCGCTTATTCCTAATCTTGCTACTGCTACTACTACTCCTGCTCCTACTACAACTACTCGTAATATTGTTGTTGCTACTGCTACTGCTGCTACTAATGCTACTACGTGTACTAATACTCCTACTGCTATGACTAATACTGCTACTACTACTACTAGTCTTAGTACTACCTCTCATACTACTGCTACTACTAAAATTACTATTACAGCTACTATAGCTACTATTACTACTGCTGCTCCTACTGCGACTACTACAATTGATACTACTACTACTACTACTACGAATACTACTGCTACTCTACTACTTCTTCTACAACAACTACTACTACTAATGCTAATACAACTACAACTACTTCTACAACTACAACTGCTGCTACTACTACTACTACAACTTCGACTACTACTATTCCTATGCCTATTCCGACTACTGCTACTGCTCCTACTACAAGTACTACTCCTACCACTACTACAACTACTACAACAACGACTACTTCTACATAGCCTTGTACTACTACTACAATAACTACTAATACTAATATTGCTACTACTGCTACTCCTACATCTACTATGACTATTGCTACTACTACTACACCTATTACTACTATTACTACTACTACTGCTACTGCTATTACTATTACAAGTACGACAACTACTTCAATTAATACTACTACTGCTACTACTACTAGTACTACTACTCTTATTGGTATCACTACTACGACTACTACTTCTACTACTACGACTACTACTACTACTGCTCCTTCCACCACTACTACCACTACTACTCCTACCACGACTCGAACAACTGCATCTCTTACTACTGTTCCTACTACAACTCCCAATAATACTACTACTACTAGTGCCTTTACCACTACGAGTCCTACTGCAACACCTACTCCTCCCCCTACTACTACTAGTACTCCAACTACTACAACAACTACTACTACTACTATGACTACTACTACTACTACGACTATTGCTATTCCTACTACAACTGCTACTACTAATACTACAACTACTACACCTACTACTACTGCTACAACTACTAATGCAGCCACAGCTACTCCTACTACTACTTCAAGTACTACTATTGCTACAACTACTGCTGCTACCACTTCTCCAACAACTATAACTCCAACTAATACCCTGACTATAACTCCTACTAATACTACAACTACTATAACTACTATTGCTGCTGCTACTACTACTACTACTATTGCTACTATGAATACAACTGCTGCTAGTACTACAATTGCTGCTACTACTACTACTCCCAATACAAATATTACTCCTACTACTAGCATGAGTACTACTATCACAATTTCTACTACTACTACTACTCCTACTACTACTCCTACTACTATTACTAAAACTACTATTACTACCACTACTACTACTACTACTACTACTGCAACTACTATAACTACTACTACAGCTACTACTACAACTAGTAGTACTACTACTACAGATACAAGTACCACTACTACTACAACTACTACTACTACTCCTACTACTACTACTACCCCTACTCGTACATCGACTACCACTACAACTCCAACTAATTGTATTACAGCTACTGTTACTAATACTAGTACTAATCCTAATACATCTACTAGTACTGCTACTGGTACTACTACTACTACTACTACTACTACTACTACTACTACTAATACTCTTAGCACTCTTACTACTACTCCTCCTCCTCCTACTACTGCTCCTACCGACCCCTACTGCCACTCCTAGACCTGCAACTAACATTACTACTATTCCTACTAATACTTCTACTAATCCTAATACTCCTCCTACTACTACTATTACTACTACTCCTTACACTTCTACTATTGCTATTGCTATTACTACTGCTGCTGCTGCTACAACTTCTACTACAACTACTACTACTGCTATTAATAATATAACTACTACTAGTACTAGTACTACTACTACAACAACAACTACTAGTACAACTACTACTACTCCTACTACTACTAGTACTATTACTACTATTTCTATTACAACAACAACAACAACAACTAGTACTACTACTACTACGGATATAACTACCACTACTACTACATCTACTACAACTACAACAACTACTCCTACTCCTCCTACTACTACTCCTACTCATACACTGATCGTCACTATTACTCCTACTAATAGTATTATACCTACAATTACTAATACTACTACTAATCTTAATACTTCTAGAACTACTTCTACTACTACTATTACTACTACTACTCCTCCTACTACTACTATAACAACTCCTACCCCGACTACCACTCCTACTCCTTCTTGTACTACTACAGCTACTACTACTACTTCTACTACTACTCCTAACTCTCTTACTACTACTACCACTGCTTCAGCTGCTCCTATTACTACTACTGCTGCTGCTGCTACTACTGCTACTATTACTGCTACTACGAATGCTACTATGACTACTACTACAACAATAATTATTACTACTGCTACTACTCTACTACTACTATTACTAATGCTTCTACTACTACTCCAACTTGTACTACTACTATTGCTCCTACTACTACTACAACTACTACCAATGTTGTAACTACTACTACTGCTGCTGCTACTATGACTGCTACTACTTCTACTACACAAACTACTAGTCCTACTACTATTACCACTGCTACTAACGCTACAGTCATTACAGCTGTAGCTACTAGTACTACAACTACTTCTACCACCACTCCTACTACTATTACTACTCCTGCTACTACTACTACTAATCCTACTAGTATTACTACTACTACTACTATTATTACTACTACGAATACTACTACTAGTAGTAGTAGTATTGATACTACTACTACTATTACTACTACCAATACTGCTACTACTACTAGTATTATCACTACTATCACTACTATTACTACTACCAATACTACTACTACTCCTCCTCCTCCTATTACTGCTACTATTATTATTACTACCACTACTACTACTACTACTAATACTTCTACTACCATTACTACTACCACTCACACTACTATTACTACCACCACTCATAATACTGCCGCTTCCAAAATTATTTTTACTACTACTACTACTACTACACCTACTACTATTCGCACCGCTACTGCTGTTGTTGCAGCTATTGTGGCTACTACTACTACTGCAACTACCACTACGACTACTACTACAGTTGCTACTGCGGCTGCTACTCCTACTACAACTACTACAATTACTACACCTACTACTACTACTACACCTACTACTACTACTCCAACTACTACCCCTACTACTACTCCTCCTCCTCTTGCTACTGCTACTACTACTACTACTTGAACTACTATTCCTACTACTACTACTATTACTACTATTACTACTGCTATTACTACTGGAACTACTACTACTTCTATTGCTACTACTACAACAACAACAACAACCAATACGTCTACCACACCAACTACTACTACTACACTAACTCCAACTACTACTTCTGCTACTACTCTTACTACTCCTACTCCTACCACAGCTACTACTTCTACTCATTCTACTACTACTACTACTACTACTACTACTACTACTATTACTACTATTACTCCTACTCCCACTCCTACTGCTACTACTACTCCCACTTCTACGGTTTCTACTACTACTACAACTACCCCTCCTCCAACTATTACTATGCCTTCTACTACACCTACTCCAACTCCAACTCCTACTACTGCTGCTACTACTACTACTATTACTACTATAACATTAACTACTACTGTAGCTACTACTACTATTACTACTACTACTTCTACTACGACTGCTACTAGTATTGCTGACACTGCTACAACTCCTATTACTACTACTACTACAACTACAGCTACTGCTACGGCTTCCACTACTACTACTACTATTGCGACTACTACTGCTATTGTTGTGCTGCTCCTACTACCACCATTACTACTAATAAAATTAATGTTGCTACCGATAATACCACTATTGGTGCTGCTACTTCTGCCACTACTACTGCTGCTGCTGCTTTTGCTATTGCTACTACTACAACTACTGCTACTACTGCTATTGCTACTGTTACTACTACTACTACTACTATTACTGTACCTACTACTATTGTCGTTGCTGCTACTACTACTATTACTACTAGTACTATTACAGCAGCTACTGCTATTGTTGCTGCTACTACTGTTACCATTGCTACTACTATTGTTGCTGCTTCGACGACATCTACTACTACTGCTACCACTACAGCTAATACTGCTACTTCTACTGCATTTTCTTCTTCTACTATTACTATGACTACTACGACTGCAACTACTATGACAACAATTACTGCTACTGCTACTACTACTACTACTACTACCACAACAACTTCTCCTGCTACTACTACTGCTACTACTACTATTATTATTATTATTACTACTACTACTACCACTTGCAATGCTACTATTACTACTGTTGCTGTTGCTACTAATGCTACTACGACTATTACTTCTAGTAGAACAACTTCTACTACTCATGCTGTGACTGCTACTACTACTGCTGCTGCTACTACTACTACTACTATTTCTACTACTGTGTTACTGCTAATACTCATGCTACTACTGCTACTTCTTCTATCATAACTACAATTGCGGCTATTGCTACAACTACTACTACTCCTACTTCTACAAATACTACTAATGTTGCTGCTATTGCTGCTATTACTGCTACTATGACTCCTGCTACTTCTACCAAGACTACTACTACTGTTGTCGCTGCTTCTGCAACTGCTATTACTACTATTGTTACTACTGCTGCTACTAATAGTGCTACTTCTGCTATGGTTTCTATTACAACTTCTAATAGTACTACTGCTACTACTTGTACTACTAGTACTAGTACTACTACTACTAGTGCAACTATTACTTCAGCTACTACTGCAACTACTACTACTACGACTGTTGCTCCTCCTCCTGCTACTACTACTACAATTATAGCTGCTAATGATTCAACTTTCACCATAAATGCTATGGCAGCTACTGTGCTGCAACTACTACTGTAACTGCTACGGCTACTACCACTATTACTACAGCAATAACAACAACAACAACTACTACTACTAGTGTTGCTGCTACAACTTCTTCTACTTCTACCTCTACCACTACAACTGCTGCTACAACTATTGCTGCTGTCGCTGCTACTACTAGTTCTATTGCAACTATAGTTGCTGTGACTATTGCTGCTGCAACAGTGACTACTACTATTGTTGCTCATATAACTACTACTACTACTATTGCTACTACAACTACAACTACTACTACTACAACTACCACAATGGCTTTCACTGTTACTACTATGCCTCGACCTATAACTGTTTTGACTACTACTCCTTTTATTACTACTCCAACTACTACTACTACTACTACTACTACTACTACTATTACTACTATTACTGCAATGACTACAACAACAACAACTACTTCTACTACTACTATTAGTACTACAACTACTATTGCTGCTACTGCCACAACGACTACTGCTACTACTACGACTACTTCTACTACTACTACTAGTACTACCACTGCTACTATTACTGCTACTACTACAACTACTACTCCTACTATTACTCCTAATACACCTACTACAACTACTACAATTACTACTACAACTACTACTATTGCTACTACTACTACTACTACAACAACTGCTGCTGCTGCTACTATTACTACAACTACTTCTACTGCCATTACTGCTGTTACTGCTACTACCGCTACTCATACTACTACCCCTCCTACTACTACTACTGCTACTACTACAACAACAACTGCTACTACTACTACTACTACTACTATTGTTACTGCTACTGCTACTACTTCTGCTGCTGGTCCTACAACTACTCCAGCTTCTACTACTACTACTACTACTCCTACTACTACTACTACTATCACTACTACTACTCCTACTACTACTACAACTACTATTACTACTGCTCCAACTCCTATTACTACACCTACGATTGCTCCTACCAGCACCACTACTACTACAATTACTTCTACTACTACCACTACGACTACCATCACTACTACAACTCCCGCTACTACTAGTACTTCCACTGCGACTACAACTACAATTACAACTACTACTAATACTGCTACTATTACTGCTACTACCACTACTACTACAGTGACTACCACTACTACTACTACAACATAACTATTTCTGTTGCTTTTGCTGATGCTACAAGCGCTACTACTACTACAGTTGCTGTGACTACTGCTACTACTGTAACTACTACTGTTGTTGTTGCTGCTCTTGCCACTACCACTACTGCTACTACTACAACGATCGCCACTACTACTACTATGGGTATTACTGCTACTACTGCGACAACAACAATAACTTCTTCTACAAGTACTACTAACACAACTCCTACAGCTGCTACTACAACTACAACAACAACAACTACTCTACTACTTAAACTAATAATACTACTACTACTTGTATTACTACTACTACTTGTACTACAACTACCAGTACTTCAACTATTGCTAGAACAACAACCACAACAACAACAACTACTACTTGTACTACTACTGCTGCTGCTACTACTACTACTATTACAACTACAACTTCTACTACTGCTGCTTCTATTACAACAACTACTATTACTACTATTACTACTACTGCTACTGCTGTTACAACTATTGCTACTACAATAACTACTACTGTCGACACTACTACTTCTACTACTACTACTATTACTACTTGCTCTACTATTGCTACTATTACTACTACTTCTACTACTACTAGTGCCATTACTACTACTTCTGCTACTACAGCTGCTACCCCTACCAATACTACCACTTCTTTCTCAACAGCTGCTACTACTACTACTACTAATGCAACTACTTCTTCTACTATTCCTGCAACTACAACTATTGATACTACTTCAACGACTCCTATTGCTACGACCATTACTCCTACGGCTATTACCCCTACTACTACAACTACTATTAGCAATACTACTATTCTAACTACTACTACTACTGCCGCTACTATTGCTACAACTATGACTACTACAACTACTACAACTACAACTACTAATAATACAACTACAACTACTGCTACTACTACTGCTATTGCTACTACTGCTGCTGTTGCTGCTGTTGTTGCTACTCCAACTACTATTAAGACTGCTACTACTACAACCTCTACTACTACCACTTCTACTGCAGCATCTACTACTGCTACTACTAGTACTTTTGCCTCTACTACTACTATTATAAGTACAGTTACTACTACTTCTGTTGCTTCTACTCCAACTACTATTACTACTACTAGTATGACAACTACATCTACTACTACCACTACTTCTATTGCTTCTTCTTCTTCTTCTACTACTACTACTACTACTACTACTACTACTACTACTACTACTACTACTACTACTACTACTATTACTACTACTACTACTACTACTATTACTACTACTACTACTACTACTACTACTACTACTACTACTACTACGACTGCCACTACTACTAATCCAACTACCACAACTTCTACCACTACTGCTACCACTGCTACACCTATTAATACAACTACTACTATTACTGCTACGGCTACTACTTCTACTATTAGTACGATTACTACTGCTACTACTACTACAACTACAACTACAACTATTGCAACTATAAGCCGCACTACAAGCCCCACTACTTCAACTACAACTTCCACAACTCCTACTGCTACTCCAACTGTTGCTCCTACTAAGATTAGTACTACTACTACTACTACTACTACTACTACTACTACTACTACTACTACTAATACTACTAATACTAATACTACTACGGCTACTACTACCATTGCTACAGCTACTACTACTACTAATTCTACTACTACTAATACTACTACGGCTAGTACAACTAGTACTCCTATAATTACTATTACTACTACTACTACTACTTCTCCTGCTACTAATGTTGTTAGTACTACTACTACTAATACTACTAATACTCCCATTGCTACAACAACAACTACTACTACTATTACTACTACTACAAGTACAACAACTATTACTACTGTTACAACAACTACTACGACTACTACTACTATTACTACAACAACAACAACTACTACTATTACTACTACAACGACTACTACTTCTACTACTACTACTCCAACTATCGATACTACTATTACTGCAACTACTAGTATGAGTACTAGTACAACGACTACTGCTACTTCTAATACTACTACTACTACTGTTACTGCCACTACTACTACTACTACTATTACTACTGCTACAACAACTACTACTACTATTTGTACTACTACTACCACTATACTATTGTTACTACTACAACAACTACTATTATTATTACTACTACTGCTGCTACTATGACTACTACTAATACTACTACTACCACTACTACAACTACTACATTTACTACTACTTTTACTACTACTACTTCGACTACTACTATTACTCCTATTGTTACTACCAATACTGCTTTTACTGCTACTACGACAACTACTACTCCAACTACTATTACAACAACTACTACTATTACTACTACTACTACTATGATTACTACTACTACTACTTTTGCTACTACTACTATGACTACTACTGTTGCTAATACCTCTACTACTACCACTATTACCAGCACCATCACTACTTTTATTCCTATTACCACTACTACTACTGCTACGACTACAACTACTACACCAACAACTACTACAACTAGTTCTACTGCTACTATTATTACTGCTACTTCTACTTATGCCACTACTGTTACTACTACTAGTACTACTACTGCTGCTACTTATACTACTACAACAACTGCTACAACTACGACTAGTCATAATAGTAGTAATAGTCATAGTTGTAGTAGTAGTAGGAGTAATAGTTGTAGTAGTACTAACAGTATTTGTAGTTATAACAGTAGTAGTAGTCATATTAGTAGTAGTAGTAGTAACTGCAGTACGAGTAGTAGTAGTAGTAGGTGTTATAGTAGCAGCAGTCACAGTAGTAGTAGTAATATTAGTGTTAATCGTAGTAGTTATTGTTATAGTAGTATTAGTAGTAGTAATAGGAGTTATGGTAGTTGTAGTGATAGGAATTGTAGTAGGAGCAGTAGTACAATAGTATTAGTAGTAGTAGGAGTCGTAGTAGGTGGAGTAGTGGTACTAGTAGGAGCAGTAGTAGGTGGAGTAGTGGTGGTAGTAGTAGTTGTAGTAATAGCAATATTTGTTGTTGTTGTTGTATTAGTGGTAGTAGTTGTTGTTGTCATTATTGTTGCTACTACTCCAACAACTACTACTACTACTATGACTACTACTACAACCACCACTATTGCTGCTGCAACTACTGCTACTGCTGCTGTTACTACTAGTATTGCTTGTCATACCGCTGCTACTACTGCAACTGCTTGTCATACCGCTACTGTTGCTGCAACTACTTGTCATACCACTATTGCTGCTACAACTAATACTACTACTACCACCACCACTACTACTACTACTATTACTACTAACACTACTATTACTACTACTGCTTCTGCTTCTACCACAACAACAACTACTACTTCCGCTACTACTACAACAAATGCTTCGATTGCTACTATGACTACTGCTACTACTAAGACTAAAAAGCAACTAGCACTACGCCAACTACTGCTACTACTACTACTTCGTCGACTACTATAACTTCTGCTACTACAACTACTCCTACTCCTACTACTTCTGCTACTGCTACTCCAACTACTACTTCTACTACTACAACTACGGTCACTTCTACTACTGCTAGTACTACTACTATTACTACTACTACATCTACTACTACTACTGCCTATGGTACTACTACCACTTCTCCTATTACTACAACTTCTGCTACAGTAACAGTTACTCCTACCGCTGCTACTACAGCTACATTTGCAACTACTACTACTAGTATTGGTACTGCTAATTTTACTACTGCTGCTGCTCCAACTACTACTATTGTTGCCGCCGCTAATGCTCTTATTGCAACTACTATTATGACTACTATACTTGCTACTAGTACTACTACTACGACTATTACAACTACGGCTACTACTACTATTACTACCAGCACTACTACTACCACCACTACTACTACTACCACTACTATTGCTATTGCTACTACTACAACTACTACAATTATAACTACCACAACTAATACTACCACTTCTACTACTACCATTACCACAACTAACACTACTACTACTACTACTATTACTATCACTAGAACTTCTACTATTACAACCACTACTACTAATTGTACTATTAGTACCACAGCTACTAATGCTACGACTGCTACTACTACTACTACGTCTGTTACTACTAGTACTAGTACTAGTACTACTTCTACTCTTACTAATAACATTTATCCTACTACTACTACTTCTACTACTACCATTACTACTACTGCGGGTCCTAGTAGTATTACTACTACCGCTACAACTACTACTCCTACTACTACTAATTGTACTACACGTAATACTACAACTTCTACTACTACTTTTACTACTGCCGCTGCTGCTACTACTACTAGGACTAATACCTGCGCTCACCTACTGCTCGTACTACTTCTGCAACAGCTACGAAAACTACTACTGCTTCTACAGATGCGACTACTACTTCTACAGCTACAGATACTACTTCTACTACTACTGCTGCTTCTACTACTTCCACTACTATTACTTCTACTGCAACTACTACTACTTCACCTACTACTACTACTACGTCTGCTACTACAACTACTATTATTTATATGACTGCTACTCCAACTAATAATACTTCTTCTACTACTACTACTTTTTCTACTACTGCTACTGCTACTTGTACTATTACTACTATTGCTACTACTTTTATTGCTACTTCCACTAATTTTACTACTATTGCTTCTCTACTACTATTGCTACTACTTTCACAACTACTACTCCTACTATTGCTACTACTACCACCACTACTACTACTTCTGCTATTACATCTACTACTGTAACTTCTATTATAGCAACTACTACTATAAATACAACAAGTTCTCCTGCTACTACTACTAGTACTACTACTTCCACAACTTTGCCTACTACTACTACTCCTGCTACTATAGCTGCTTTTGCTACTACTACGACTGCAACTACTACCACTACAACTACTATTGTTGTTGCAACTACTACTACTATTACTTTTCTTACTACTACTACTATTGCTAGTACTACTACTACTGCCACTAGGACTTCTGCTACTACTGCTACTACTACTACTACAACTACTACTTCAGCTACAACTACTACTAGTATTACTACTTCTACTACTGCTACTTCTGTTACAACTACTATTGCGGTAGATACTACTCTACTTCTCCTACTACTACTACAGCTGCTACTACTATTGCGAATACTACTACTTCTACGGCTACCACTACTACTATTACTACGATTAGTACTACTACTACTTCTACTGCTACTACTACTACCACTACCACAGCCGCAGCTGCTATTGCTGCTACTACAACAATTACTACTACTATTGCTGCTACTACTATTGCTATTGCTGCTACTACTGCTACTACTATTATTACCTCTACCACTACTATGCCAACTCCTGCAACTACTAATACTACTACTACTACTACTACTATTGTTGTGGCTGCTACTACTACTACTGTTACTAAAACTATTACTACTTCTACAACTGTCGCAACTACTACTACCACTGCAACTACAACTACTAATACTGCTGTTGCTGCTGCTGCTACTACTACTATTGCCACTACAACCATTGGCACAAAGGCTGCAACTATTGCTACTATTGTTGCTACCACATCTACTTCTACTGCTGCTGCTAGTCCTACAACTACTACTACTACAACAACTACTACTATTGTTGCTTCTACTACTGCTACTACGAGTACTACTAGTACTACAACTACTACTACTGCTAACATTATTGTTGCTACCGCTTCTACCACTACTCTACTACTCCTACCCCTACTCTAGTGCCACTCTTACTCTACTACTACTACAACCACTTCTACTACTACTACTATTACTACAACTACTACTTTTACTACTACTACAACTATTACTTCAACCACTACTTCTACTACTATTACTACTACTACTATTCTTCTACTCCTACTCCTACTCCAACTCCTACTACAACGACAATAACAACTACTACTACAACTACTAGTACTGTTACTACTACTACTAATGCTACTACCACTGCTAATGCCACTGCTACTACTACTAATACTATTACTACAACCACAACAACTACTGCTAGTCCTAATACTTCAAATACTAACACTCCTAATACTCCTATTTCTCCTAATACTCCTACCACTACTACTATTACTACTACTGCAACTATTTCTATTACCACAACAATAACAACTACTACTAGTACTCCAACTAGTACTGCCACTATTACTACTGCTACTACTATTACTACTACTTATGATACTACTACTACTTTACTACTACCACTGCTACTGCAACTACTTCTGCTACTACGACGACGACTACTGCTACTACTCCCCCACCACCTCCTCCTCCTTTTGCTACTATTACGACTAGTACTACCACTACTATTACGATTAGTACTACTGCAACCACAAAGTTTGCTTCTACTACAACTACAAATACTAATACTACTCCACTCCTCCTCCTCCTCCTACCACAACTATTACCTCTACTATTGCTAATGCTACTAGTACTACTAATCCTACTACTACTACTCCAACTGCTACAACTACTATTACAACTACTACTGCTATTACTATTACTACTAATACTACGACTACTGCTACTATTGCTACTACTACTATTAATACAGCTACTACTACTACTACTGCTACTACTGTCATTGTAAGTAATACCCCTAATACTACTGTTGCTAATAGTATTACTCCTACTCCTACTCCTACTACTACTAGTACTACTACCACTATTGCTACTGCCACTACTATTACTACCAATACTCCCACTATAATGACGACAACAACAACTACTACTGTTACTACCACTACAACTAACTACTACTACTACTACTACTACTACTACTACGACTACTACTACTACTGCTACAACTACTACTATTACTGCTACTACAACCACTACTTCTACTACTACTACTAATCCAACAACTGCTACTACTATTACTGCTACTATTTGTATTAATACTACTACTACCACTACTAGTACAACAACTACTACTATTATTACTACTACGACTACTACTACTACGACTACTGGTACTACTACTACTACTATTTCTACTATTAGTACGGCTACAACAACAACTACTACTACAACTACTATAATTATTAGTACTACTACTCCTCCTCCTCATACTACTACTACTATACCGCTACTACAACTACTACACTTGCTACTACTTTTACTACAACTACTACAACAACTACTATTACTAATATTGCTACTTCCAATACGACTTTTACTACTACTACTACTACACCTACTACTCATCCCCCTCCTACTGATACTACTGTTACTTCTACTAGTGCTACAGCTACTCCTACTACTACCCATTCTACTACTACTACTACTCCTATTACTATTACTACTACTACTATTACTACTACGACTATTGCTACTACTGCGCTACTACTGCTACTGCTGCTGCTACAACTATTGTTGCTACTATAATTGCTGTTGTTGCTATAACAACTACTATTGCTGCTCATGCTCCTGCTACTTCTACTACTACTTCGGCTACTGCTACTGCTACAACTATTACTACTTCCTCTATAACGACTACTACTACTACTGCTGCTAGTACATTTACTGCTATTACTACTACTCTACTACTACTGCTGCTACAGCCCCTACTATTACTACTACTTCTATTTGAACTATTACTACTACAACAACTACTACTAATGCAACTACGGCTTCGACTATTGCTACTACTACTACAATTAATACTGCTGCTACCATTATTGTCACTACTACTCCTACTACTACAACTACTGGTACAACTACTATTAGTAATACTACCATTACTACTACTACGACTACTGTCACTACTACTGCTACAACTATGACTACTACAACTTCGACAACTACAACAACTACCCCTACTAATATTACTTCTGCTACTACTACTATTGCAGCTGCTGCTGATGTTGCTACTCCAACTACTACTACCTCTACTACTACCTCTACTACAAATGCTTCGGCTACTGCTAGTACTAGTACTTCTGCCACTACTACTACAATTATTACTATTGTTGACACTGCTTTTGTTGCTTCTACTCCAACTACTATTACTACTATTATTGCTACTAGTGCGACTACTATTTCTACTACTACCACTACTTCTCTTGCTTCTTCTTCTAGTACCACAACAACTACTACCACTAGTACTACTACTATTACTACCACTACTACTATCGCAACTACCACTACTACTAATGCTACACCTATTAATATTACTACTCCTACTACTGCTACTGCTACTACTTCTACTATTTGTATAGCTAATATAGCTACTTCAACAACAACAACAACTACTATTACTACTACAACTATTACTCCAACTGCTACTACCACTACCTCAGGTACAACTCCCACTACTTCTACTCCTACTCCAACTGCTACACCAACTATTGTTACTACTACAACAACTACTACTAATACTACTACTACTATTATTGCCAAAGCTACCACTACAACTAATACTACTGTTACTACTACTACTAATACTACTACTACTGTTGCTAATACTAGTACAAACAGTACTCCTACAACTACAACTACTTCTACTACTACTATTACTTCTTTTGCTACTACTACTATTACTACTAATAGTCCCACTACAGCAACAACAACTACTTCTACAACTATTACTACTACTATAACTACAACAACAACTACTACAATAACAACTACCACTTCTACTATTACTGCCACTACAACTACTACTTCTACTACTACTACCACTCCAACAACTGCTATTTTTTCTACTACTACTACTATTACCGCTACTACGACTATTAGTACAACTACTACCACTACTACTACTACTACCACTACTACCATTACTACTACTACTACTACTACTACTACTACTACTACTACTACTACTACTACTACTACTACGATTACTACTACTCCTACTGCTTCTTCTACTACTACTACTATGACTGTTACTACTATTCGTACTAATCCTACCATTGCCACTACTTCTACAAATACTACTATTATTACTATTACCAGTACCACTACTACGACAACTTATAAATACTACTACTACTACTACTACTACTATTACAATCCCTACTACAACTACTACACTTACTACTACTTTTACTACTACTACTACAACTACTCCTATTACGACTATTGCCACTACCAACACTACCTTTACCGCCATTACGACTACAACTACTACTACTCCTCCTACTACTACTACTACTATTACTTCTACTACTGCTAGAGCTACTCCTACAACTACTCATTCTACTACTACTACTACTCCTACTACTACTGCTACTAATATTACTGCTACTGCTACTGCTGCTACTACTTCTACTTCTACTACCACTAGTACTACTACTACAACAACAACAACAACTACTACTACTACTGTTACTAATACTGCTACTGCTGCTGCTGCTATTGCTCCTACTACTACTACTATTACCACTACTACTATTACGGCTCACTCTACTACTACTACTACGACTACTACTACTGCTACTACATTTGCTGCTATTACTACTACTTCTGCTACTACCGTTGCTACTACTCCTACTACTACATTTGCTGCTACTACTACTACTTCTGCTACTACCGTTGCTACTACTCCTACTACTACTACTACTTCTGTTTCAGCTACTACTAGTACAACTACTATTACTAATGCAACTACTGCTTCTACTATTTCTACTACTACAATGATTAATGCTACTGCTACAATTGTTGTTGCTACGACTATTATTTCTACGGCAACAACTCCTACTGCTACAACTACTATTAGTAATACTACTATTACTGCTCCTAGTACTACTACTACCACCACCACTACTGCTACAACTACGACTATTACAACTACGACAACTACAACTACCACTACTATTGCTACTACTATGATTGCTACTGTTACTGCTATTGCTACTGTTGCTGCTACTCCAATTACTATTGCAATAAAGACTAGTACTACCTTTTCTACTACCACTACTACTGCCGCTTATACTACTGCTACTACTAGTACTTCGGCGACTACTACTACTACTACTACTATTACTACTGTTGCTATTGCTTCTGTTTCGTCTACTTCAACAACTATTGCGACTATTACTACTACTAGTGCGACTACTACTTCTACTACTACCAAACTACTACCAATTGCTTCTTTCTTCTTCTTCTACTATACTACTACTAGACTACTGCGGCGACTACTTTACGACTGCTAGTACTACTCCCTACCTTAACTCTACCTAACTACGACTACTAATGCCACTACGGCTACTAACTTGAGCTACTGCAACTAACCACCGACGACTGCTCCTGGGCTACTTTAAAAACCTGCTACACCTAATAATATGATAACTTACGACTACTACTACTGCAACTGCTACTACTTCTACTATTAGTACGACTACTACTGCTACTACTACTACAACTACTATTATTACAACTATTACTCCTACTCCTACTACAACTACTTCAACTACAACTCCCACTACTATTTCTCCTACTCCAATTGCTACTCCTACTATAGTTACTACTACTACTGTTGCTCCTAATACTATTACTACTACTATTGCGACAGCTACTGCTACTACTAATACTAGTAGTACTGCTACTACTAATACAACTAGAGCTACTACTATTACTAGTACAACCAGTACGCCTATGACTACTATTACTACTACTAATACTAGTACTTCTTGTGCTACCACTACTATTACTGCTACTATAACTATTACTACTAATACTCCCTCTACTACTACAACAACAACAACTACTACTACAACTATAGAAAGTACTACTATTGCAACAACAACAACTACTACTACAACACCAACTATCAGAACAACTACTACTACTACTCCAACTACTGCTACTACTATTACTACTGCTACTTCTATTAGTACTATTACTATCGCTACTACTACTACAACTACTATTATTACTACTACTACTATGACAACTACTGCTACTACTACTGCTAGTACTATCATTACTACTTCTACAACTACTGCTACTACTATTTGTACTACTACTACCACTACTACTACTACAATAACTACTACGACTACTACTAATAATATTACTATGACTACTACTAGTACTACTACTACACTTACAACTTTTACTACTAGTACCACATACTACAACTACTCCTCCTCCTCCTCCTCCTCCTCCTACTACTACTACTACTATTACTTCTACTACTGCTACAGGTACTCCTACAACTCATTCTACTACTACTACTACTCCTACTACTACTACTGCTGCTACTGCTGCTACTACTACTACTACTACTACAACTATTACTACAAAAACTACTACTGCGACTACTAGTGCTACTACTACTACTACTGCTGCTGCTGCTGCTACTGCTACTACTACTACTACTACTACGACAACAATAATAGCTGCTTCTACTAGTACTGCGGCTGCTGCTACTGCTGCTACAACTATTGCTGCTGCTAAAACTATGGCTGGTACTACTACTATTGCCGCTGTTATTGCTACAACTACTACTACTCTGTTCCTACAACTGCTACTACTATTATTGCTCGCTCTACTACTACTGCTGCTACTGCAACTACATTTGCTACTATTACAACTACTTCTGCCACTGCTGTTGTTACTACCCGTACTACTACTACTCCTTCTATTTCAACTACTACTACTGCTAATGGAACTACTGCTTCTACTATTGCTAATACAACTACTAATAATACTACTACTACGACCGTTGTTGCTACGACTATTACTCCTACGACTACTACTCCTTCTACTACAACTACTATTGGTAATACTACTACTACTACTACTGCTGCTCCTGCCACCACTACTACTGCTACAACTATGACTACTACTACTACGACAACTACAATTGCTACTACTACGACTACAACTATTGCTACTACTACTATACTACTTCTACTACTGCTCTACTACTATTACCATGAATATTACATCTATTACTGCTTCTATATTACTGCTGCTGCTGTAGCTGTTGCTGCTACTACTACTTCTACTAATACTGCTATTCCTACTCCTACTCCCACTACTAGTACTACTACTATGCCTAATACTACTACATCGATTGCCACAACCACTCCTATTCCAACTCCTACTCCTACTACTACTACTACTCCTCCTACTACACTTACTCCAGGTACCACTACCTCTATAACAACTCCTACTCCAACTCCAACTTCTACTATTGCTGGTACTACTACTACTGCGACTACTACTACAACAACAACTACTACTCTTACTAGTGCGACTGCTACTACTACTACTACTACTACTACTACTACTACTACTACTACTGTTGCTACTACTACTACTTCTAATACTACTACTACTCCTACTGCTGCTACTACTAATACTACTACTACAGCTACCACCTCTTTTGCTAGTATTTCTAATACTACTACTTCTACTACTACTTCTACTACTACGCAACAACAACAACAACAACTACTACTACTGCTACTACTAATGCCGCTGCTACTACTTCTACTGTGACAACAACTATGACTAATATTACTACTACCACTACGGGGCTAGTACTACAACAACAACAACAGCAACAATAATAACAACAACTACTACTACTAGTACTACTATTACTACTACTTCTACCTCTATTACTGCTACTACTGCAGCTACCACTTCCAATACTTCCACTGTTACTGCTACTACTACTATACCTACTACTACTAATACTTCTACTTCTACTGGTACTACTTTTGTTGAAACAATGACTTCAAATTCTACTATAACTGCTGCTGCGGCTACTGCTGCTACTACTACTACAACTATTATTGCTACTAGTACTACTACTCCTCCTATTATTGCTTCTTCTATTAAGACTACAACTACTATTACTACTATGACAACTCCTACTCTTACTGCTACCACTACTGCTACTACTACTATAACTAATACTACTACTTCTACTACTATTACTACCTCTACTCTTACTACTACTACTACTACTACTGTAGTTACTACTATTGCTTCTAGTGCAACTACTACTAATACTACTACTACCGCTACTACTACTTCTACTACTACTACTACTACAACAACAACAACAACAACAACAACTAACACTACAATGACTCCTGCTACTACTTCTGCTACTATTGTTGCTACTACTACTACTACTACCACCACCACCACTACTACTACTATTCCAACTCTCTACTACTACTACTACCACTACTACTAATACTACTACTACTACTTCTACTAATACTAGTATTACAACTACTATTGCTTCTGTTGCCACTGCAACAATAAGAACTACTACTACTGTTGTTGTTGCTACTACTACTACAAATACTACTCCTATTACTACTATTAGTAGTACTATTACTGCTCCTACTTTACTACTACTACTACTACTACGATTTATACTACTACCACTACTACTACAACTACTATTGCTACTGCTACTAGTACTACTGCTGCTACTGGTATTACTACTACCACAACAACAACAACTACTACTACTACTGCTACCACTACTTTGGCCACTACTACTACTCCAATTACTACTACTATTACTTCTACTACTACTGACACTCCTACTTCTTCTACTACCCCTACTGCAACTAATGCTACAACAACTACTACTCCAACAACAACTACAACTACTAATACTACTACTACAACAAGTAATAGTATGATAACTATTCCTACAGCTTCCAGTAATATTCCTACTACAACTAGAATAACAACAACTACTAGCACTACTACTATCGCTATTACAGCGACTACTCTGACTACTACTACTCCTACAGCTACTACTACTACTCCTATAATTACTACTACTACTATTATAGCTTCTAATACTATAAGTGCTATCAATACTACTACTAGTACTAGTACTACTACTCCTAGTACTACATCTACTACTAATACTACTACTTCAACTACTGCCACTACTACTACTACTGCTGCTACTACTGCTCCTCCTCCTCCTGCTACAACTCCTGCTACTACTACCACTACGACTACGAGTACTGCCACATTTGCTACTACTACTACTACTTCTAGTGCTTCTACTACTACTACTGTTGCTGCTGCTGCTGCTACTCCAACTACTACTACTATTACAACTACTACTATTATTGCTACTACTGCTACTACTATGACTACAACTACTATTACTACTACTACTACTACTATTACTACGTTTGCTGTGACTACTATGACTACTACTACTACTACTAATATCTCCACTACTACTAATACCATAATTACTACCACCACCACCACTAGTAGAAGTTGTAGTAGAAGTAGTAGTTGTAGAAGGAGAAGTAGCAATAGTAGCAATAGCAGCAATAGTAGTGGTCCTAGTTGTAGTAATAGCAGCTGTAATTGTAGTAGTGGCAATAGTATTAATAATAGCAGTTGTAGTAGTTATAGTAGTAGCAGTAGTAGTAATAGTAGAATTAGTTATAGTAGTATTAGTAGTAGTATTACTAGCAGTAGTAGTAGGAGAACTTGTTGTAGTTGTAGTAGTAGTAATAGGAGTGATTGTAATATTAGCAGAACAAGCAGTAGAAGTAGTAGTCGTACTCATGGTACAAATAGTAGCAGTTGTAGCTAGAGTACTAATAGTAGTAGTCATAGAAGTAGCAGCAGAAGTAGTAGCAGTAGTAGTGGTAGTAGCAGTAGTAAAATTAGTGGTGATAGTTGTTGTAGTAGTAGTAGTAGCAGTAGTAGTGATAGTAGCAGTAGTAATAATAGTAGCAGAAGTAGCAATAGTAGTTGTAGTTCTTGTTGCAGTAGTTATGGTAAAAGTAGTAGCTGTATTAGTAGTAGTAGCAGTAGTAGTAGAAATAGAAATTATAGCAATAGTAGTAGCAGCAGCATTGGTAATAGTATTAGTAGCAGTAGTAGTTGTAGGAGAAGTAGTAGCATAAGTAGTAGTAGCAAAAGAAGTAGCATTAGTAGTAGCAATATTAGTAGTAGCTATAGTACAATTTATAGTAGTAGTAGTAGCAGTAGTACTAGTAGCAGTAAGAGTAGTAGTAGTAGAGTAGAAGTAGCAGTAGTAGTAGGAGGAGAAGTAGTAGTAGTATAAGTAGTAGCAGTAGTAGCAAAAGTTGTTGAAGCTGTAGTAGTTATTATAGTAGTAGTAGAAGTAGTATAAGTAGTGTAGAGCAGTAGTATTAGTGGGTGTAGTAGTAATAGTAGCAGTTGTTGTAGCAGTAGTAGAAGCAACAGTTGTAGGTGTAGTGGCAGTAGTAGTAGTAGTTGTACTAGTTGTAGCAGTAGTAGTATTAGGAGTAGTAGGTGTAGTATTAGTAGTAGTAGTTATTGTACTAGCTGTAGTGGTAGTAGTAATTGTCGTTGTTGTTATAGTAGTAGTAGAATTTATAGTAGAAGTATTCATAGTTGTAGTAGTAGTAGCAACTATAGCAACAGTAGAACTAGTTGTAGCAGTAGTAGTAGTACTAGTAGTAGTAGCTGTAGGAGCAGTAATAGTAATAGTAGTAGCTGTAGCAGTAGTAGCACATGTAGTATATGTAGTAGTATAAGTAGTAGCAACAGCAGTAGTACTAGTAGTAGTACTACTAGTATTAGCAGCTATAGGAGCAGTCATAGTAGTAGCAGTTATTGTTATTATCCTTGTTGTTATTGTAGCCGTAGCTATCATCATAGTAGCAGTAGTAGTAGTAGTAGCAGTAGTAGTTGTAGTTGTATTAGTAGCAGCATCATTAGTAGAAGTAGTAGTGGTGGTAGTAGTAGTAGTAGTAGCCACAGTAGTTGCGGAAATCATACTTAGAGTAGTAGTATTTGTGGAGTGGTAGCCATAGTAGCAGTAGTAGTGGTAGTAGTAGCAGTACTGGTATTAGTAGTAGTAGTATTATTAGTAGCAGTAGTCATAGTAGTTGTAGTAGTAGTATTAGTAGCAGCAGTAGTAGTGGTAGCCAGAGTAGTTGTAGTAGAAGAAGTAGGAGAAGTAGAGTTGTAGCAGCAGGATTAGTAGTGATAGTAGTTATAGTTGAAGCAATAGTAGTTGTAGCTATTGCAGTAGGAGTTATAGCAATGGTGGTAGTAGGAGAAGTAGTAGTCAATAGCAGCAATAGTAGTTGTAGTAGTGGTAGTAGTAGTAGTAATAGCAACAGTTGTAGTAATAGTCACAATAGTAGTTACAGTAGAACTAGTTGTAGTAGTAGTGGTAGTATGTGAAGTAGTAGAAGCACTAGTACTACTAGTAGTAGGAGGAGAAGTTGTAGTTGTAGAAGTGGTAGTAGTGGTGGTAGTAGGAGTAGTTGTAGTAATATTAGCAGTAGAAGTAGGGGTAGTAATACTAGTTGTAGTGGTGGAAGAAATAGTAGTAGTAGTAGTGGTAGTTGTAGTTGTTATGGTAGTACTATTGGTAGTACTAGCAGTGGTAGTAATTGTTGTGGTAGTTGTAGTTGTAGTAACAGTTGTGGTAGCAGTAGCAGTAGGAGCAGCATTAGCGATAGTAGTAGCAGTAGTATTAGCAATAATAGCAGTAGCTGTAGTAGTACCAATAGCAGTAGTAGTACGAGATGTTGAGTAGTACAGCCGCAATAGTAGTTGTAGCAGTAGCAGAAGTAGCAGTTGTAGTAGTAGAAGTGGTGGTGGTAGTAGTAGCAGTAGTAATGGTAGTAGAAGTAGTATTAGTAGCAATAGTAGGAGGAGAAGCAGCAGTAGTAGTAGTTGTAGCAATAGTGGTAATTGTATTTGTAGTAGTAGTAGTTGTAGTGGAAATAGTAGCAGTAGTAGTAGCATTAATAGTAGAATTAGTAGTAGTTATAGCAGAAGTAGTAGTAATAGTTGTAGTAGTAGGAGAACTTGTTGTAGTTGTAGTTGTAGTAACAAGAATAGTAGTAGTAGTAGCAGAAGGAGTAGTAGAAATAGTAATAGTAGTCATGGAATTAATAGTTGTAGTAGTACAGTAGTAGCAGCAGTAGTAGGAGGAGTAGTAGTACTAGTAGCAGTAGTAGAAGTAGTAGTAGTCGCTGTAGTAGTAGTAGTAGTGCTAGTAGCAGAAGTAACAGTAGTAGTGGTAGCAATAGTAGAAGTAGTAGAAGCGATAGTAGTAGCGAAAGTAGTAGCAGTAGTAGTTGTTGTAATAGTAGTAAAAGTAGTAGCAGTAGCAGTAGTAGTAGTAGTATTGCAGATGTAGTAGAAGTAGTAGTATAGGTAGTATCAGCAGTAGTAGCAGTAGTAGTTGTTGTTGAAGTAGTCGTTGTAGTCATAGTTGTCACGATAGTGGCAGTAGTCATAGTAGGAGGAGCATTAGTAGCAGTACCAATAGTAGTAGTACTAATAGTAGTATTAGTAGTCACAGCAACAGTAGTAGAATTAGTTGTATTAGTAGTTGTTGTAGTAGATGTAGTACTTGCAGAATTAGTACTAGGAGTAGCAACATTTGTAGTTACTGTTGCTGTAGTAGCAATAGTGGTGGTAGTAGTAGTAGTGGTATTAGTAGAAGTAGTAGTATTAGTAGCAGAAATCGTAGCAGTAGTCGTAGCAGCTATAGTAGTAGTATTAGTAGCAGCAATAGCAATAGCAAAGGTAGTAGTAATAACAATAGAGATAGGAGAAGTTGAGTTGTAGCAGCGACAACAATAGTAGTAGTAGTAGCAGTAGCTGTAGTAATAGTAATAGTGGTAGCTGTAGTAGTTGTAGCGGGAGTTGTAGGTGTAGTAGCAACAGTAGTAGTAGTAGGAGTGGTGGTAGAAGTAGTAGTTCTAGTAGTGATAGTAGTAGTAGTAATAGCAGTAATACCAGCAATAGTAGCAGTAGTAGTCATGATGGTGGTAGAAGTAGTAGTGGTAGTTGTAGTTGTACTATTAGTAGTAGTAGTGGTAGCAGGAGTAGTAGTAGTGGTAGTAGTAGTGCTAGTTCTAGTAGTAATTGGGGCAGTAATAGTAGTAATAGTAGCTGTAGTAGCAGAAGGAGTAGTAGTAGAAGTTGCAATAGTAGTAGTACTACAAGTAGTAGCAGCAGTAGTAGTAGCAGCAATAGTAGTAGCTATAGTAGTAGTTGCAGTAGTGGTTGTAGTTGTAGTTGTAGTAGGTGAAGTAGTAGTAATAGTACCTGTAGTAGCAACAGCAGTAGTAGCAGTAGTATTAGTAGTAGTAATAGTAGTGGTAGAAGTAGTAGTAGTAGGGGTAGAAGTAGTGGCAGTAGTAGTAGTAGTTGAGGAAGTAGTAGTAGTAGTAGTTGTTGTAGAGTAGTAGTAGTACTGGTAGCAGCAGTAGTAGTAGAAGTAGTAGAAGTAGCAGCAACAACAGCAATAGTAGTAGTAGCAAGAGTAGTAGCTGGAGTAGCAGTAGTAGTAGCAGTAGAAGTAGTAGTAGCAATAGTATTCGTAGTAATCATAGCAGCAGTAGTAGTAGTAGTCGTAGTAGTATCACCAGAGGTAGTAGTCGTAGTTGTAGTAATAGCAGTAGTAGTAGTTGTAGTTATGGAAGAATTAGTAGTAATAGTAGTAGTAGTAGTAGTAGTGGAGGAGTAGAAGCAACAGTAGTAGTAGTACTAGTAATTGTAGAAATAGTAGTTGTAGTTGCAATTGGAGAGTTAGGAGTTGTAGTAGTAGTAAGAGTTGCACAAGTAGTTAGAATAGTAGGAGTAGAAATAGTAGTAATATTCGAGTTTGTAGTAGTAGGAGGAGGAGGAGGATGAGGAGCAGCTGTAGCAGTTGTAGTAATAGCACTTGTAGTAGTAATTATAGTAGTAGTAGTAGTAGTAGTAGTAAGGGGAGTTGGAGTAGCAGCAGCAGCAACCGTAGTGGTAGTAGTAGGACTAGAAGTAGTTTTGGTAGGAGTAGGAGTTGGAATAGTTGTAGTAGTAGTAGTAGCAGTAGTAGCAGTAGAGCAATAGTAGTTGCAGTTGGACTAGTAGTTGAAGTAGTAGTAGTAGCCGCAGTTGTTGTTGTTGTATTAGTAGTAGTAGTAGTAGTGGTTGCAACAGGAGGAGTAGTAGTAGTAGTAGCAGCAATGGAAAGAGTTATAGTAGTACTAGTAGTAGTAGTAGTAGTAACAGTACTAGTAGGTGTAGTAGTTATCGTAGTAGTAGTTGTTGTACTAGTTGTAGTAGCAGTTGTAGTAGAATGAGTTGGAGTAGTAGTAGTAGTAGCAATAGTAGTAATATTAGAAGTAGTAGCAGCTGTTGTATTAGTAGTAACTGGAATAGTAGTTGTAGGAGTAGTAGTAGTAGCGGTAGTAGGACTAGGAGTAGGAATAGTAGTAGTAGTTGTAGTGGTAGTAGTAGTGATGATAGTAGTAGTTGTTGTAATAGTAATAGCAGTAGTAGTAGTAGGAGTAGTGGCAGTAGCAGTAGCAGCTGCAGTAGTGATAGAAGTATTTGTACTTGTACTAGTAGTTGTAGTAGTAGTAGAAGTAGCAGAGTAGTAGTAGTGTTTGTGGTAATAGTAGTAGTAGTGGCAATTGCAGTAATAGTAGTAGTAGCAGTAGCAATAGTAGAAGCAGCAGAAGTAATAGTAATAGTAATCGTGGTAGTAGTAGTAAGACAAGTAGTACTATGACTAGTAGTAGTAGTAGTATTTGTTGTAGTAGTTGGAGTAGCAGAAGAAGTAGTAGCAACAGCAACAATAGGATTAGGAGTATTTGTAGAAGGAGCCGGAGTAGTACTACTAGTAGCAAGAGCAAGAATAGGTGTAGAAATAGTAATAATAGTAGCAGTGATAGTAGAAGTGTAGTAGTAGTTGCAGTAGGAGTAGGAGAAGTGCCACTTGTAGTAGTAGTAGTTGTTGTTGTAGCACAAGTACGAGTACGATTAATACTAGTAATTATACTGCCGCTACTACTACTACTACTTCAACTTCGACTATTGCTACTACTACTACTCCTACTACTTCTACTTATGCTACTACTACTGCTACAAATATTACTTCTACAACAACAACAACTACTACTACTACAGCTATTGCTACTGCTGCTACTACTACTACTACTTCCACTACTACTACTATTACTGTTGCTACTACTACTATTTTAACTAATACTACTACTTCTACTACTATAGATACTGCTCCTACTAGTACACTACTACTAGCACAACTACTATTCCAACTACTACTACAATTACTACTACTAATACTACTACTGCTACTACTACTACAACTATTGGTACTACTACTTCTTCAACAATTACTACTAAAACTATTACGGCTACTAGTACTACTTCTACAACTACTCCTACTACTACTACGCCTACTACTACTACTACCAGTACTACTATTACTCATGCTACTACTACTAATACTTTTGCGTTGCTACTACTACAACAATAACAACAACAACAATAACAACTAGTACTACTATTATTACTACTACTTCTCCTACTGCTACTTCTATTACTACCACAACTACTGCTACAGCTACTACTGCTTCTACTACTACTAATTCTACGCCTACTACTACTACTTCTACTACGGCTACTACATATCCTACTACCACTACTAATACTACCACCTCTACTACTTGGCCTACATTTACTACTACTGCCACAACTACAATTGCTACAACTACTTCTATAGCTACTACTACAACTTGTACTACTACAACTATTGCTACTACTGCTACTTCTACTACCACTTCTACAACGACTATTACTAGTATGACTGTTAGAACTGCTGCTACTACTACCACTACTATTACTACTACTTCTACAACAGTTGCTGCTGCTACAACTACTACTAGTACTTCTCCTACTAGTACCACTATAGCTACTACGACTTCTACACCTACTACCACTATTACTATGACTACTACTATTACTTCAACTAGTACTACAACTCCTACTGCTTCTACTACTACTACTACTACTTTTCCAACTACTACTTCTAGTACAACTACTTCTACTACTTCGCCCACTGCTAGTGCAATTGCGACAACTACAATTGCTACAACTACGTCTATAGCTACTACTACAACAAGTACTGTAAATATTACAGCTACTATTGTTGCTGCTACTACAAGTAGTAGTTTGACTATTACTAGTACGAATGCTATCATTGCCGCTATTAATACTACTTCTCCTACTATTACACCTACTATTGCTGCTACTACTATGACTATTACTAGTACTACTGCTACTTCTACTACTATGGCTACAGCTACAAGTCAACTTCTCTACTACTACTACCATTACTACTACATCTACTACAACTACTGCTACTACTACTACTACTTCTACTACTGCAACATCTGCTACTACTACTGTTGTTGTTGTTGGTGCTACTACTACTACAACAACTAGTACTGCTATTGTTTTTATTACTACTATTGCTACTCCTACTACTACCACTACTGCAATAGCTACTATTACTAGTACTACTATTACTACTACTGCTGCTGCTACAACTGCTACTACAACTACCACTACGACTACTACTACTGCTTCTACTCCTAGTGCTACAGCTACTACTACTGAATCTACTACAACAACTAGTACTACGAATACTACAACGACAATAACTTCTACTACTACTACTACTACTATTATTACTACTACTACTACTACAACAACTATTACTTCGCTGACTACTACTACTACTGCCACTCCTACTACTTCTACCACTACTACTTCTACTATTACTACTACAACTACTACTACTATTGCAACAACAACAACAACAACAACAACTACTACTACTACTACTACTACAACTTTTACTACTACTGCATCTTCTACTACTTTTACTACTCCTACTGCTACTGCAACTACCGCTACTGCTGCTACTGCAACTACCGCTACTGCTGCTGCTACTACTACTTCTACAACTACCACAACTGCTGCTACTGCTGCTGCTAGTACTACTAGTACTACACTTATTGCTACTGCTGCAACTACTAAAGTTACTAATGCAACTACCACCACTACTACTACTACTCCTACTACTACTACTACTACTACTACTACAACAACAACAACTACTACTGCTACTACTACTACTACTCGTACTACTGCTGCTAGTACGACTACTATTACTTCACATACTACAACTACTACTTCTACTATTACAGCATCTACTACCGCTACCGCTACTGCTACGGCTACTACTACTACTACTACTATTGTTATTGCAGTTGCTACTACTACTACTACTGCTGCTACAGCTGCTACTACTGCTACTACTGTTACTACTAGTGCTGCTACTACTACTTCTCCTACACCAACTCCTACTACAACTACTACTACTTGTACTACTACTACTACTACTACTACTACAACTTGTACTACAATGACTACAACCACTAGTACAACTACTTCAAATGCTATTACTTTTACTACTGCTACTACTACTACTACAACTACTGCTACTACTACAACTACTACCACTACAAGTATGGCAACTACATCTACCACTACTCCAACTACAACAACTACTACTGTTGTTGCTGTTACGGCTACAACTCCTACTATTTTTCCTACAACTCGTACTTCTATTATTACTAATACTACTACTATTACTACGACTACGACTTGTACTGCTACTATGACAACTACTTGTATAGCTACTTCTAATACTACAACTACTTTTACTACTGCTACTAGTACTACTACTTGTCCGACACCAACTCCTATTACAACAACTACTGCTTGTACTACTACAACAACTACTACTAATTGTACGGCTACATGCACAACTACTAGTATAACTACTTCTAATGGAACTACTACTTTTACTACTGCTATTAGTACTACTCCTCCTCCTACTACTAGTACTGCTACTACTACTACTTCTACTAGTAGTAGTACTGCTACTTCTTCTACGACTACTACAACTATAACAACTACTACTGCTACAGCTGTTGCGGCTGCAACTACAACTACTACTACTACTCGTCCTACTTCTACTACTACTACTACTACTCCTCCTCCTCCTCCTACTACTACTAGTACTGCTACTACTACTTCTACTATTACTACTAGTACTACTGCTACTACTACAATGACTACTAACACTACTTATAGTGATACTGCTGCTTCTACTACTACTACCACCACTACTCCTACTACTAATACTACAATGACAAGCACTACTACTACTAGTACTACAACTGCTACTACTACTACCACCACAACTACTATTACTACTGCTGCTACCACTACATAACCACTGCAACTACTTCTACTACTACAACTACTACTACTACTCCTACTACTACTACTACTACTACTACAAGTACTTCTACTGCTACTACTTCTAATATTTCTACTACTACTACTAATGCTAGTATTGCTCCTCCTACGACAACAAGAACTACTACTGCTACTCCTCCTACTAGTACTACTTCCACTCTTATAGTTACTATTACTACTAATAATACAACTTCCACTACAACTACAACTACTAATACTACAACTACTTCTACTATTACTACTACTACTAGTACGACCACTATTACTACTACTACTACTACTACTACTACTACTACTACTACTACTACTACTACTACTACTACTTCTACTACCGTTGCGCGTACTAAGACTACTACTATGATACCTATTACTAGAAATACTACCATTACTACTACTCTTACTACTACTATTGCTACCACTGCTTCTAATACTGTTACCACTACTACTACTACAACAGCTACTACTGCAGTTGAGATTACTACTATGACTACTACAACTACTGTACTACCACTACTGCTACTGCCACTATTAGTACTAATTCCATTGCTATTACTACTACTACTGCTACTACTTTTATTGCTACTCCTACTCCTCCTCCTCCTCCTAAAAGTACTACTCTTACTAGTACTATTCCTAGGACTTCTGCTCCTACTACTACCCCTAGTCCAACACCTACTCCTATTACTGCTAGAACAACTACTACTACTACCATGACTACTAGTATTTGTATTACTACTACTATAACTGCTATTACAACAACTTATACGTCTATTACTACTATTACTACTACAGCTGCTGCTGCTGCGACTACTACTACTACTACTACTATTGCTACTATGACTACTACTACTACTACTACTACTACTAACTACTGCTGCTATTGCTACTGCTGCTCCTAATACTACTACTACTACTACTACTACTACTACTACTTCTGCTACTACAACTATTGGTACTAGTACTCCAACTATTACTACTACTACTCCTCCTCCTCCTCCTCCTGCTACTACTACTGATGCTACTATTGCTACCGCTACTACCTTTTTTACTATTACTACTCCGACAACTTCTATAATTAATAATACTATTGCTACTACAATTACAACACCTACTACTACTTCTTCTCCTACTACTACTCCAACTCCTACTCCTACTCCTACTACAAATTCTACTACTACTACAGCTACTACTGCTACTGCTATAGCTACTACCACTACCGCTGCAACTACTATTACTACTACTACCGCTGCTGTTGCTGCTGCTAGAACTACAACTACTACAACTACTACAACTACTACAACTTCTACAACTACTACCCCTACTATTACTCTTCTACTACTACTGTTGCTGCTGCTGCTATGCCTACTATTCCTAATACCCCAACTACTACTACTACGACCACTCCTACTACTACTATTATTAGTACTACAACTACACCTATTCCCACTCGTACTCCTACTTCTACGACTACTACCACTACTATTCCCCCTCCTCCTCCTACTACTCCTCAAAATCCTGCTTCTACTACTGCTACAACAACAACCACTACTATTCCCCCTCCTCCTCCTACTACTCCTCAAAATCCTGCTTCTACTACTGCTACAACAACAACTACTACTACTACTACTACTCGTCCTCGTCCTCCTCCTCCTCCTCCTACTACTACTACTTCACCTTCTATCGCTTCAACCACTACTGTGAAGAAAACTACAAGTACTACTACTTCTACTACTATTCTGAATACTACTACTTCTGCTACTGCTTCTATGACTTTTGCTACTACAACAAGTACTACTACTACTTCTGTTACTACTACTACTACCGCTGTAGCTACTATTACTATAACTATCGCTGCTACTACTGCTGCTACTACTACTACTACAACTACTACCACTACTGTTACTACTGCTACTACTGCTGTTGCTGTTGTTACCATGCCTAATATTCCGAATACCCCAACTACTTCTATTACGGCCACTCCTACTGCTACTACACCCATTACGACTCATATTCCTACTCCTAAGACTACTACCACTACTATTCCTCCTCCTCCTCCTCCTCCTCCTCCTAGCACAACAACTCAAAATCCTGCTTCTGCTACTACTACTACTACAACAGTAACAATAACTACTACTACGACTACTACAACAAATGTTGCTGCTACTACTACTACTACTACTACTAATTCTACTACCCCTACTTATACTACGAATAATAGCACTGTTGCTACTGCTACTACTACTACTACTATGACTACTACTACCATAACTAATTCTACAACTGCAACTTGTAGTACTACTTCCACTAATGCCGCTACTATGACTCCAGCTGCAACTACTACTCTTGTTTCAACTACTACTACAACAACAACAACTACTACTCCTCCTTTTACTGCTAGCACTACTACTACTGCTACTACTACTACTACTGCTATTACTACTACTACTACTACTACTACTATTACTACTACTACTCCTACTGCTACCATTGCTACTACTACTACTGTTGCGGCTACTACTACTACCGCTACTACTACTACTCCTATTGCTACTCCTACTACTTCTACTGCTACTACTACTACTAATAATACTGCTGCAGCTACTACCGCTGCTACTACTACAACTCCTACTACTACTACGACTATTTCTACTGCTACTACTACTTCTAGTAGTACAACTACTGCTACTAGTACTGTTGCTGCTACTAGAACTCCAACTCCTACTACTACTACTCCTACTACTACAACTACTCCTACTACTGCTTCTACTACTAATACGGCTACTACTTCTACTACAACTACTAGTACAACAACAACTACTACTTCTACTAATGACTCCTCCAACTACAATTTCTGCTAATACAACCACTACAACAACTACAAATACTATGACCCCTACACCTACTACTGCTTCTTCTGCTACTACTACTACTATAGCTTCTACTGCTGCTCCTACTACTAGTACTGCAGCAACCACTACAACTTTACTTTTGCTACAACTTCTGCTACTACTACTATTACTACTATCGTTGTCGCTACTACAACAACTACGAGTACTACTATTACTACTACTACTGCTTCGACTACTAGTACTGCTACTACTTCGACTACTAGTACTGTTACTACTGCTGCTACTAATATTGCTACTACAACTGCTACTACTACTACTACAACACTACTACTATTGCTACAACAGCAGCTGCTACTACAACAACTATGACTACTAATTTTGCTACTAATACGGCTACTATTATTACTACTACAACAACTACGTCTACCACTGTTACTAGTACTGGTACTACTACTACTTCTATTACTGCTAGTAGTGCCACTACAACTACTGCTGTTGCTACCATTAATACTACTCCTCCCTCTCCAAATGCCACTACCCCAAATGCTACTACTACTACTGCTACAACTACTTCAACTACATCTACTACTACTACTACTACAAGCACTACTACCACAACTTATACTGCAACTACTACCACTTCTACTACCATTACTACAACAACTACTACTACTATTAGCACTACTGCTACTACTTATACTACTACTACAACTACTCCTACTACTGCTACGACTACTACTCCTACTACTTCTACTACTACTACTACTTACTACTACTATTACTACTACTACTTCTACTACTACAACTACTACTGCTACCACTATTACTATGATGACTACTACTACTACTACTACTACTCTTACTACTACTACTACTACTCCTACTACTACAACTACTATTATTGCTAATACTACTTCTACTACTACTGTTGCTATTACTACTACAGCTACTACGAATACTACTATCACTACTACTACTCTCATTGCTACTACTACTACTAATACTACTAGTTCTACTACTTCTACCACTCCTACTACTACTACAACTACTCCTTATACTAGTACTACTCCTCCTACTACTACGACTGCTATGCCTTTTACTACTTCTACTACTACTACTACTACTACTTCTTATTCTACAACTACAACAATAACAACTACTACTACTACTACTACAAGTTTTGCAGCCACTAGTATGACTATTGCTACTGCTACTACTGCCACCACCACTACTACTCCTACTCGAACGCGTACCCCTACTCTCTTCCAACTATAATTTTTACAAATACTACCACTACAACAACAACAACTACTACTACTACACCTTCGACTAATGAATTTGCTACTACTGCTATAACAACTAATACTGCTATCGCTACTACTACTACTACAACACTAATTCATGCCACTAATACTACTTCTACACCAACTACAACTGCTACTACCACTACTACAACTGTTTCTGCTTCTGCTACAATTGTTACTACTAATGCTACTACTACTACTACTACTTTTGTTGCTTCTAGTACAACGACTACAACTACTACTGCTGCTGCTACTACTACTTCTAATACTACTACGATGACTGTTACTACCTATACTAATGCTACTAATACTACAACTACTACAATTACTTCTACTACTGTGACCACTACTACTACCTCTACTACTGCTCCCATTGCTAGTACTACTACTCCTACTCATACTACTATCACTACTACTGTTGCTCCTGCTGTTGCTACTTTTCTAACTGCTACTATTATTATTGCTAATACTTTGACTACAACTACTGCTACTAGTCCTACAACTACTACTAATGTTATTGCCGTTACTGGTACAACTACTATTGCTACTCTTACTACTACTATTACTTCAACTACTACAAATAAAATTGCTGCTAGCACTATTTCTGCTACAACTACTATTACTGCTACTACTACTATTACTATGGCTACTACAATAACAACAATTACTGCTGCTACTACTGCTACTATTGCTACTATGACTACTACTACTGCGGCTACTTATACTACCACCACTACCACAGCTACTACTACTATTGCCGCTATTACTACAACTATAGCTACTTCTACTACTACTACCGCTACCTCTACTTCTACAACTACAACAACTGTTACTTCTACTACTACTACTACTACATCTGTTTCTCCAGCTGCTAATACTGCGCCTGCTGCTACAACTTCTACTACTACTTTTGCTACTACAACTACAGCTACTACTACGACCACTACTGTTACCACTACTGCTACTATTACCACTACTACCGCTACTACTATGACATCTACTGCTACTACGACTCCAACTACTACAACTATGGCTACTACTACTACAACTAGAACTAGTACTACTACTACTTCTACTACTACTACTATTGCTATTCCAGCCGTTGCTATTGTTACTACTACCCCTACTTCTCCTGCTACTACAACTACTGCAGCGACTACTACTGCTACTACTACCACTAAGGCTTCTACAACTATAGCAGTTGGCACTACTATTATTACCTATACGAGTACTACTACTAGTACTATTGCTACCACTTCTGCTTCTACTACAACTACCACAACTTCTACTACTACAATGACTACTGCTACTATAACTACTACTACTACTACTGCTACTACTAGTACTACTCAGCTACTACTGTTGCTGCTATTACAGCTATCACTACTACTATTACTACTATTACTACTAGTACTGCTGCACTACTCCTACTACTTCTCCAACTACTACTATTGTTGCTGCTGCTGCTGCTACAACTACAACTACCATTACTACTACTCTTGTTGCTGCTGCTACAACTACTCCAAATATTACCAATGCTACTACTACTGCTACTAATAATAATGATAATACAATTATTACTACTTCTGCTGCTACTGCTGCTACTGCTACTACTACTACAACAACTACTGCTGCTACAACTACTACAACTACCACTACTTCACCAACTACTACAACTACTACAGCTGCTACATCTACTTCTATTACTGCAACTGCAATTACTATAATTGCTGCTACTACTGCTGTTGCTGCTCCTACTACTGCTACTCTTGCAACTAATGCTACTACTAATGTGGCTACTATTGCTACTTTTGCTACTCTTGCTAGTACTGCAACTACTGCTACAATTGATGCTACTACTACTATTGCAGTTGCTACTATTGCCACTACTGCTAGGACTACTACTGCTGCTACTGCTACTGCTTCTATATCTCGTACTACCATGACTTCTGCTACTACTGCTACTGCTACCACTACTACTACTACTAGTCCTACCACTACTACCACTACGACTACTACTTAAACTACTATAGCTATTACTGATTTTGCCACTATTGCTAATCCTACCACTACTACTCCTACCACTGCTACTACCACAATAGCTACTGCTACAACTCCAACAACTACAAGTGCTACTGCTGCTAATACTAGTATGGCTACAACTATTGTGGCTAGTACTACCGCTACTACTGCTACAGCTACTACTACTATGCTACTACTAATATAGCTATTGCTACTATAGATACTGCTACTGCAACTAACGCTACTATTACTGCTACAGCTACTACTGAGGCTGCTACAACTGCAACAGCTACTACTCCTAGTGGTTCTACTCCTACAAGTGCTACCTTAACTACTACTACAACAACAACAACTACTACTACTACTTAAGTTGTAACTACTACTACACTACTATTACAGCTACTACTACTCTTGCAACTACTACTACAGTTAGTACAACAGCTACTACCACTACTGCTACAACAACAACTATAGCTACTACCCCATCTGCTTCTTCTCCGAGTACAACTATAGTTACTACCACTACTGCAACTACCACTACTACTGTTGCTACTATAACTGCTATAGCAACTACTACTACAACTACCATAAATCCGAGTACTATTATTACTACAACTGCTCCTACTATGACTGCTACTACTACAACCACTAATGGTGCTGCTGCTACAACTGCTACAACTTTTGCTTCTACTACTCCTAGCACTACTACTACTACTACTACTACTACTACTACTAGTACAACAACAACAACAACAACAACAACAACAACAACAACAACAACTACTACTACTACTACTACTACTACTACTACTACTACTACTACTATTACTACTACTATTACTACTACTACTACTACTGCTGCTGCTGCTGCTACTGCTGCTGCTGCTGCTGCTACTGCTGCTGCTGCTACTACTACTACTACTACTACTACTACCAACACCACCACCACAACAACAACAAAACCTACTTCTACTACTACTACTACTACAACTAGAACAACAATAACAACTACTACTAGTACTACCCCAACTACTACTACAACCGTTTCTATTGCTACTGCGACTACTACTGCTACTGCTGTTACTACTACTAACACTGCTACTACTTCTTCTTCTACTACTAGTATTACTAATTCTACTCCTACTACTACATTTGGTACAACTCTTGCAACTACTACTTCTGCTCCTACTGGTACCGCGATTAGTACTATTCCTACTACTCCTAATGCTACTGCTGCTACTACTGTTGCTGCAGATGCTATTACTACTACTACTACTACTACTACTACTACTACTACTACTACTACGACTACTGCTATTATTATTACTACTACTATTGCTACTAGTACTACTACTGCTACTGCTGCTACTATTATTACTACTAGTAATACTACTGCTGCTGCTACTTCTCCCGCTTCCACAACTACTACTCATACTACAACAGCAACTACTACTATTGCTGCTACTACTATGGGAACTGCTACTACTATTGCTAGTAATACAGCTGCTGTTGCTACTACTACTACCACTACTACTTCTACTGCTGCTACTACAACAACTACTACTACTCCTACTGCTACTACTATTGCTGCTACTGCTGCTACTCCTGCTGCTACTACTACTCTTGCAACTAATACTGCTACTAATGCTGCTACTATTGCTAATCTTCCTACTCTTGCCACTAATGCAACTACTGCTACTATTTCTACTTCAGCTACTACTGCTACTTCTACTACTACTACTTCTACGACTACTACTTCAACTCCTACGATTACTACTTCTACTAATACCACTACTGCTACAACTGCTATTCCTTCTACATCTCGTACTACCATGACTTCTGCTACTACTACTACTACTACTACCTCTACTACTATTATTACCGCTACTACAGCTACGACTACTACTTAAACTACTACTGCTAATACTTCTTTTACTACTACTACTAATCCCATTACTACTGCTCCTTCTATTGCTACTGCCACTATTGCTACTGCTACAAGTCCTACAACTACTAGTGCTACTGCTGCTACTACTACTGTGGCTACAACTAGTGTGGCTACTATTACTACTACTACAGCTTCAGCTACTACTACTATGCTACTACTAATATAGCTATTGCTACTATAGGTACTGCAACTAGTATTGCTACTAGATCTAATGCTACTTTTACTACTACTACTGCTATTGCGACTACTGGGGCTGCTACAACTGTTACAACTACTACTCCTAGTGCTTCTACTCCTACATGTGCTACTTTAACTACTACTGCTACTACTACTAGTACTTCTATTATAACTACTATTGGACTACAATTACTTCAACTACTACTCCTGCTACTAGTATTACAGTTAGTACAACAACTGCAACAACTACTAAAGCTACTACCCCATCTATTTCTTGTCCTACTACTACTCTAGTTACTACTATTACTGCTGCTACAACAACTACTGCTGTTACTACAACTACTGCAGCAACTATTACTACTACAACTACCATAACTCTGAGTACGAGATATTACTGCAACAACTACTACTACGGCTGCTACTACTACAACCACTAATGATGTTGCTGCTGCTACTGCTACAACGTTTGCTTCTACTACTACTGCTATTTCTACTACTACTACTACTACTATTACTACTACTACTACTACCACTACTACTACTCCTGCTACTAATACACCAACAACAACTACTACTACAAGTACTATGCTTGTTACTACTACTACTACTGCTCCTGCTATTATTAATACTACTACTGGCACTACTACAACTGCTTCTTCTACTACTATTACTATTGGTACAACTCTTGTAACTGCTACTACTGTTCCTACTAGTATTGCGATAATATAGTTCCTACTGCTCCCACGGCTAATGCGGCTACAACAGCTACTTCTATTACTACTACAAATAATACTATTACTACTACTACAACTACTATTACTATTACTACGATTACGACTATGGCTACAAGTACAACTTCTGCGACTGCTACTACTACTATTAACATTACTAATACTACTGCTGCTGCTACGTCTCCTGCTTCCACAACTACTGCACATACTAAAACAGCAACTACTACTGCTGCTACAACTTTGGCAACTGCTACTACTATTGCCAGTAATACTTCTGCACTGCTACTGCTACTACTACTACTTCTACCGCTCCAACTACAACAACAACACCTACTACTACTACAGCAACTACTATTATTACAACCCCTACAACTACTACGACTTCTGCTGCCACAAATTCTGCTACTACTATTGCTATTGTTACAATGGCTATTGCTTTTACTACAACTACTTTTGCAACTATTTCTGCCACTACTTCTGCCACTCCTACTGCAACTACTGCTACTACTACTACTACTACTACTAACCGGCTACCACATGCGCAACTACTGCTGCTACTCCGGCATCTACTACTACTACTACTAATACTCCTAGTGCTACTCCTGCTCCAAGTCCTACTCTTACTGCTACTACTACTATTAGTACTACAACAACTACTACTGTAACTATAACAAGTACTACTACTACTTTTGCCATAACAACTACTGCTACTGGTGTTGCTACTAGTACTACAACTATGACTGCTACTACTATAGCTACTACGACAATTGCTACTTTTGTGATTACTTCTTGTACTAATTCTACTACTACTACTACTACTACTACTACTACTACTATTACTACTACTATAGCTATTGCTACTACGACTACAACAACAACAACAACTACTACTACTATGGTACTTCTCATACTACTACTACGACTACAGCTACTACTACTATAACTAATAGTACTGCTATTGTTACTACCACTACTACTACTACTACTACTCCCCCTACGACTACTAAGATTACAGCCACTAGTACTGCTACTACTGCTGCTGCTGATGATGCTGCTGCTGCTGCTACTACTACTTTTACTGCTATTGCTACAACTGCTACTTTTGATACTATATACACAACTAGTACAACAATGAATACTACTGCTACTACTGCTATTGCTACAACAACAACTACTACTACTATAACTACTACTACTACAACTACTAATACCGCTACTGCAACTCCTACCAAAAGAACAATAACTACTTCTACTGTTGTAGCAACAACAACAATAGCTACCACTTCTACTTATCCTATTACCATTACTACTACTCATAGTACTACTACTACTACTACTACAACTACTGCTACTACTACTGCTACATCTTCTACTACTACTACTACAACTGCTCCTACCATGACACCACTACTACTACCGCTGCTCTACCACTACTAGCACTACTTCTGCTGGTACTACAACTACTATTGCTTCTTCTGCTACTCTACTACGACTGCTACTACTGTTGCTACTACCACTACAACTACAACTACTACTAGTAGTACTACTAAAACAAGTAGTACTACTAGACCTACTACTATTGCTACTACTACTGTTGCTGCTACTACTAATGTAGCTACTACTACTACTACTACTACTACTACTACTACTACTATCGCTACTGCTACCGCTACTATAGCTGCCACTATTACTATTGCTGTTGCAACTGTGGCTACTGATACAGCTGCAACTGCCACTAGTATTACTACTACTACTACAACTGCCACTACTTTTGCTACAACTGCTGTTACTACTACTGCTACTACTCTTACTCCTACTCCTCCTATTACTACTACAATTACTACTACCACAACTACTAGTATTGCTATTACTACTACTACTACTGCTATTGCTGATACTGTTACGATAGCTTCTACTTCTACTACTTCGGCAACAACTGGTACTTCTGCTACCACTAGTATGACTATTGCTACTACTACAATTGCTGCAAATATTATAACAACAACTACTACTACGGCTAGGACTACAAATGCTACTACAACAATAACTACTACTACTCCGGCTACTTCCCCTACAACTACTAGTACTACGACAGCTGCTACCACTACTGCCGCTGCTGCTACTAATACTACTACTATATTATTACAACTACTACTACTTCTACTATTACTACTACTACAACTAATGGTACAACTTCTACTACTACAACAACTACTAGTACTAATACTTGTCCAACAACTACTACTATAGCTGCTACTGCTACTCCAACTACTTCTCAAACTACTACTGCTATTTCTACTGCTACAAATAGTACAACTACAACAACTACTACTACTGCTGTTGCTGCTGCTACTGCTACTACAACTAGTACTACTGCTGCTAATACTACTGTTGCTGCTTGAACTACTACTAATACTACTACTACTACAACAACTACAACTACTAATACTAATACTACTCCTCATGCTACAACTACTTTACAACTACTACTCCTGCTGCTACTACGGCAGCCACTACTAGTTCTACCAATATTGCTTTTGCTACTACTACTACTACTACTACTATTATTACTACTACCATAACAATTGCGGCTGTTGCTACTGCTACTACTCCTATTACTTCTGCTGCAACTACTACCGCTAGTGCTATTGCTACTACTACAACTACTGCTGCGACTGCCACAGCTACTACTATGGCTACTACTATTGCTACTGCTACTAGTACTACTACTACTACAAGTGTTGCTACTATTACTACCACTACTAGTACTACTCCTACTACTACTAATGCTGCTGCTGCTCCTATAGCTACAACAACTACTACAACAATTACCACTTCTGTTGCTTTTATTTCTGCAACTTCCACTACTAGTACGACAACTACTACTTCTGCTTATACTGCTAGTACTACTAGTACGAGAACTACTGCTTCTGCTACTACTAATTTTACTTATAATGCTACTACTGCTACTTCTGCTACTGCTGCTACAACAACAACTACTACTATAGCTGCTACTATAGCTACTACGGCTACTACTACTGCTACTACTACTACTGCTATTACTATAACTGCTACTACTTCTAATAGAACTACTGCTACAACTATTACAACTGCAACTACAACTTTTGTTACTACTAATCTACTACTACTATTAATACTATTCCTCCTTCTACTACTAGTACCATTGCTACTTCTACCATTGCTGCAACAACTATTGCTACTTCTTCCCCTACTTCTACTACTTTTATAACAACGACAGCTATGGCTAATACATCTTCTACAACAACAACTACTACTACGGCTACCATGACTACTACTACAGCTACAACTACCACTTCTACTACAACAACTACTATTACAACTACTACAACAACTACTAGTAGCACTACTACTACTACTATTGCTACTATGACTATAGCCACTATGACTATTGTTTTTGCACTACTACTTCTATTACCACTTCTTCAGCCATTGCAACTACAGCTTCTATTGCAACGGCTACTACTTTTTGTACAACTGCTACTACTATAATTGTCGCTACTATTGCAATTACCACTACTACTACTATCACAACTACTAGTCCTACAGCTACTACTGCTACCATTGCTACTTTTTGTACTACTACTACTACTGCTAAGACTACTATAACTATTGCTACTACTACTACTACTTCTGTTACAATAACTATTGCTACTAATACTACAACTATTACTACAACTGCTACTACTACTGCAATTATCACTACTTGTCATATTACCACAACTTCAGCTACTACTACTACTAGTACTACTACTTCTACAGCTAATATACTACTACTGTGGCTACTACTAGTACTTCTACTACTAGTACTACTGCTACCACTACTGCTACTGCTACCACTACGGGTACTACTTCGACTGCTACTACTACTACTACTACTACTACTTCTACTTCTACTGTTTCTCCTACTGCAATAGTTCCTATTTGCACTCGCACCACCATCACTGCTGCTGCTACTACCCCTGCAACCACTACTACAGCTACTACTACTTCTACTACTCCAACTTGTACTATTACTGCTACTATTGCCGCTAATATACTTTTACTACTACTACTACTACTACTACTACTCCTAGTCCTACTACTATTAATACTACTAAAAATATAATTACCACTACTACTATTACTACTACCACGACTAGTACTACTACTACTACTACTACTTCTATGTCTACTAGTACTCTACTACTGCAACTACTGTTGCTACTACTATTACTGCTACAACTATTGCTACAATTACTGCTACTACTACTGCTACTACTGCTGCTACGACTACTAGTATGGCCACGAGTGCTACTGCTACAACTACAACTAAAACAACTTTTGCTACTACTACTACAATAATAACTACAACTACTAATACTGCTACTATTCCGGCTACTACTAGTATTGCTAAAGGTACTACTACTACTACTAATATTACTAGTATAGTTATAATCACAGCTACTACTTCTTCTACTGCTACTACTACTGTAACCACTACTACTGCTGATTTTGCTGCTACTGCAAATTCTACTGCTATTACTACTACTGCTGCGATTGCTACTACTACAGCTGCTACTACTAACTACTACTACTACTATTTTTGCCACTACTGCAACTACCACTACTACAACTACTACTAACTATTACTACTACTACTTCTATTACTACTGCTGCTACAACTACTACTACTATGACAACTGCAACGGTTGCTCCTATTGCCATTGTTGTTGCTGCTACTGCTACTACTAGCACTATTGCTGCTATTACTATGACTACTCCTACTACTGCTACTAGAATAGCTGCTACTGCCACTACTACAACCACTTTTGCTACAACCACTGCAACTTCTACTACTACTGCAACTACTACTACTACGACTACTACCACTACTACTATTACTATTACTACTACTATTATTATTATTACTACTACTACTACTAGTACAACTACTATTACTACTACTTCAACTACTACAACTATTGCTACTACTGTTGCCTGTACTACTACTACTAAAACTGCAACTATTGCTGCAACAACTTCTACTTCTATTTCTATCGCTACAGCTAAAACTACCAAGACTCATACTACGACTAATACTGCTACTGCTGCAGCTTCTACTACTACTTCTACTACTCTTATGGCTATTGCTAAAACTACTACAGCTAATACTCCTACTACAACTGCTGCACCTGCTACTACTCCTACCACTACTAAAACTACTACTTCTACAACAACTACATCTTCTTCTACTACTACTGCTATTACTTCTATTGCTACTCCTACTACGACAAGTACTACTGCTATATTACTACCACTGCTACTCTGAGTACAACCACTACGACTACTGCTTATGCACTACTACTTCTATTACCATCACTTCTGCTACTGCAACGACTTCTACTACTACTACGACTACTACTATTGCTACTACTACTACAACAATTATCACTACATCTCATATTACCATAACTTTAGCTACTACTACTACCACTACTTCTTCTACAACTAATATACTACTACTACTGCTACTACTACTAGTACTGCTGTTGCTACTGCAACTACAGGTCGCTCGTACTACTACTACTAGTACTTCTGCTACTACTACTACTACTATTACTACTATTACTACTACTTCTGCTACTACTGTTGCTCGTACTCTAATAGCTCCTACTGGCACTCCCACTACCAACACTACTACAATTGCTACTACCGTTGTAGCCACTACTATAGCTACTACTGCTACTACTGCTCCAACATGTACTATTACTACTACCATTGCCACTAATATACTATTACTACTACTACTCCTAGTCCTACTACTATTTCTATTACTAAACCTATGATTATCACTTCTACAATTACTACTACTACTACTACTACTACTACTACTACTACTACTACTATTGCTGCTAAACTACTAATTCTACTTTTACTAGTGCACTACTACAAAAGATGCTGATGCGACTGCTGCTGCTATTGCTACTACTATCACTCCTACTACAGTTGCTACTATTATTGCTACTACTATTGCTACTGCTACTGTTGCGACTACTAGTATGGCTACGAGTGCTTCTACTACTTCAACTACAACTATAATAACTTTTGCTACTACTACTAGATTAATAACTTCTTCTACTACTACTACTATTGCGGCTACTACTACTATCACGGAAACTTCTACTACTACTGCAACTACTACAACTACTATTATTACTACTGCTACTACTATTACTACTACTACTGCTACTACTACTACTGCTACTACTATTACTACTCCTACTACTTTTACTACTACTAATACTACTACTACTACTACTACTACTACTGCGGTTGCTACTACTATCACGACAACTTCTACTACTACTGCAACTACTACTACTACTACTACTACTACTACTACTACTACTACTACTACTACTACTACTACTACTACTACTACTACTACTACTACTACTACTACTACGACTACTACGACTACTACTACTACTACCACCACTACTGCTTCTGCTCTTACTACTACTTCCACTCCTACTACTGCTGCTACTACTACTTCCACTACTGCTACAGCTGCTACTACTACTACTAGAACTGCAACTGCTGCTACTTCCATTTCTACTTCTACTACTAGAACTGCCAATCCTCATACTACTACTAATACTGCTATTGTTGTTGCTTTTACTACTTCTGTCATTACTATTACCGCTATTGCTACTACTACTACATCTGCTTCTACTTCTATTAGTACTTCTACTACTACTTCTGCTAATAATAGTACTACTACTACCACTTCTAAAACTACTACAACAACAACAACTACTAAAACTACAACTATAACTACTACTGCTAGAACTTCTATTGCTACTACTGCTACTACTAGTACTATAACTACTATTACTACTGCTACTACTACAAGTACAACCACTATGACTGCTGCCTATCCACTACTACTTCTATTACCACTACTACTGCTACTACAACTATGGCTACTACTACTACAACTACTACTATTATAGCTACTGCTACAATAGCTACTACCGCTACTGCTACAATAGCTACTACCGCTACTACTACTACCACTACTACTAGTCCTTCAGCTACCACTGCTACAACTACTACTTTTCAAACTACTACTACTACTATTAAGACTACAACTATGACTACTATTGCTACTACTAGTAATACTTTTGCTACAACAACTTTGGCTACTAATACTTCTGCTACAACTACAAATGCCGCTACTGCTACTACTGCTACAGCAATTATTGCTACTTCTCGAATTACCACTTTTTCAGCTACTACTACTACTACTTCTATAGCTAATATACTGCTAATACTGCAGTTACTACTATTTCTACTAGTATTAGTGCTACTGCTGCTGCTGCTACTGCCACTACGGGAACACTACTACTGCTACTACTACTACTACTACTACTAATACTACTACAACTTCAACTACTACATCTACACCCACTGCAACTGCTGCTACTAGCACTCCCACAACAAATACTGCAACTACTACTACTACTACTGCAACTACTACTAATTATATTTCTACTAGCACTACCACTACTTCTAGTACAACTGCTGATGCTAATGTTGCTGCTACAACTATTACTACTACTAATACTGCAACTATTACTACTACTACTAATGCTACAACTGTTGTTGTGACTACTACTATGGCTACGAGTGTTGCTGCTACCTCTACTACAACTACAACAACTTTCGCCATAACAATAACTACTACTACTGATACTATTACTACTACAACAACTACTACAACTTCTGCTACTACTACTACTACTACAACAACAACAACTACTACTACTACTACTACTACTACTAATACCACTACTACTGTTACAACTATTATAGCTACTTCTTCTACTACCACTACTGCTGCTACTACTACTACTACTACTCCTATTTCTACTGCTACTACTACAAATGCTACTACAATTACTGCTAATTCTGCTATGACTGCTACTAGTGCTACTGCTACTACTTCTACGGCTACTACATCTGCTACTACTATGACTACTACTAGTACTACTGCTACTGACCACTACAACTACTACAACTACTGCTACTACTGCTTCCGCAACTAATACTACTACTGCTGCTACAACTAACTACTACTACTACTACTACTACTACTACTACTACTACTACTACTACTACTACTACTACTACTACTACTGTTACTGCTACCACTCTACAACTACTAGTGCTACTTCTACTACTACTACGACTACTACTACGACTGCTCCTACTGCTACTACTGCCACTGCTGCTGGTACTACTGCTATTACCACCACTATTTTGCTACTACTATTACTAATACTACTGCTACTGCTGCTGCTACTACTACTACAATAGTTGCTACTACCACAACTACTATAGCTACAGCTACTACCACTGCAACTTCTGCTACTATTTCAGCTACTACTACTACTACTACTACTACTACTTTAGCTACTGCTGCTCCTACTACTACTAATAATTCTACTATTTCTGCTAATGCTGCTACAGCTACTGCTTGTAATACTACTACAAGAACTCCAACTAATGGTTTTACTGCTACACCTATTACCACTTCTATTACTACTACTACTGCTAGAACAGCTACTTCCCATACTACTACTAATACTTGTACTGCTACTACTTCTACTACTACTACCACTACAATTACGGCTACAGTTACTACTACTACACCTAATACTACTACGTCTGCTACTGCTTCTATTACTTCTCTTAGTACTACTCTTGCTAATACTACTACTAATACTATTGCTACTGCTAGTACTCCTACCACCACTAATACTATAACTACAACTACTACTACAACTACTACTACATCTTTTGCTACTACTACTACTACTGCTACTACTACTACTACTATTTCTACTAATGCTACTACTTGTACTATTACTACTACTACTACCGCTACTACCGCAACTACCACTACAGCTTCAATTGCTGCCCCTGCAACTACTACCACCGCTATTACATCTTCCATGTCTACTACTACTAAAACTAATACTAATACTTCTGCTACTGTTGCTACTATAACAACTGTTGCTATTGGTACTATTGCTACTACTGCTACTACTACTACTACCGCTTCGACTAGTTCTGCTACTACTATGACTACTACTACAACTAGGACTACAACTAGTACTACTACTGTTACTGCTACAAATACTACTACTACAACTACAATAGCTACCACTACAGTTATTACTACCAGCACTACTACTACAACTATTGCTAATACTACTACTCCTATAGCTACATATAATACTACTACCAGTACTACCACTACTGCTACTGCTATTGCTACTACAGCTAGCGCTACTACTATGACTAATACTACAGTGAATACTGCTACTACTGCTGCAATAGCTACTACAGCTAGTACTTTTACTATTACTACTACAACTGCTACTGCTACTATTGCTAGTATGACTACTACAACTGCAATTGCTGTTGTAGCTACTACTGCTACTCCTTCTGCTGCTCCTACTGCTGTTGCTACCACTATTACTACTACTAGTTCTACTACTGCTATTGTAGCAACTACAACTACTATTACTACTACTATTACTACAACTGCTACTATTAATAGTACTACTACTATTATTATTATTACTATTACTATTACTACTATTACTACTACTACAACTTCCACTACTACTACTTCTACAACTCCTACTACTAGTACTACTACTGCTACTGCTACTATTACTAATATAATTACTATGACTACGATTATTGCTACTACTATTACTTATACTACTACAACTACTATTTTTACTACTGCTACTACTACTACTACTACTACTTCTACTACAAGTTTTGCAATAATAACAACTACTGCTACCCCTCCTACTACCACTACTTCTCCTACTACTACTAGTGCTACTACTACTTCTACTACTACTGCTACTACTACTTTTACTACTACTGCTACTACTACTACTACTACTACTACTACTACTACTACTACTACTACTACTACTACTATAACTACTACTTCTAAAACTGCTACAATGGAAACTACTACTACTTCTTCTATTACTACTACTATAGCTATGGCTAATACTGCTAGTACTACTACTACTACAATTTCTACAACTATTGCTAATACAACGACTGTAACTATTATTATGGCTATAGCTAGTACTACTTCTCCTACAAATACTTCAACTACTACCTCTATTACTATTGCAACTACTACTCCAACTACTACTACTTCAACTATCGCTACTACTGATGCAACTACTACTACTACTACTGCAACTACGGCTTCTACTGCTACTACTACTGCTACTGCTATGGCTACAACAACTACTTATCAGAATACTACTACTACAATAATAACAACAACTACTACCATCGCTCCTACTACTACTACAGTTGCTACTATTGCTACTGCTACTGCTAGTACTACTCCTATGACTGGTACTTCTGCTACTACTGTTATCACTACTGCTTCTACTACTGACACTGCAATCACTTTTGCAATTAAAACTACAACAACAGCTACCATTACTACTGCTACTACCACCACTACAAGTCAACTACTACTACTACTAATCCGAATGCTACTGCAGATAATAATTCTTCTACTACTGCTCCTACTATTTCTTATTCTACTCTACTACTACCACCACCACCACCACCACTACTACTACTACAATTACTACTACTACTTCTACTTCTACAAGTACAACTGCTACTGTTGCTGCTGTTGTTGATCCTCATAATGTTGCTTTTACTGTCGCTGATGCTGCTACTACTGCTCCTACCATTACTGATGCTGCTACTATTATTGCCACTACTACTGCTTTGACTACTGTTGTGACTACTTCTATAGCTATGAGTGTTGCTACTACTTCTACTACTACTAGAACTACAACCGCTACTACCACTACTATTGCTATGACAACTACAACTACAATAACAATAACAACAACAACAATAATAACTACTACTACTAATACTATTGCTACTACTACTACTACTATGATGGCTACTACTACTATTGTTACTACTACTATTACTACTACTACTACTACTATGGCTACTTCTACTACTGCCACCACCATGACTACTACTACTACTACTACTACTACTACTACTACTACTAATATTACTACTACTAATATTGCTACTACAAGTATTACCATTACTACTGTTACTACTACTACTATTACTACTACTACTTCTACTACTGTAACTACCCTAACTACTACTAGTAGCAGTAGAAAAAGTGGTTGTGGTAACAGTAGTAGTTGTAATAGCAAAAGTAGCAGTAGTAGCCGCAGCAATTGTAGTAGTAGTGGAAATAGAGGTCGTAACAACTACATTAGTAGTGTAGTAGTAGTAATAGTAGTACTACTAGTAATAGGAGTTGCAGTGCTAGTAATAGAAATAGTAGCAAAAGTAGTTATAGTAGTAGAAGTAGAGTTTGTAGGTGTAGCAGTAGTAGCAGTCATTGTCACAGTAATAGTAGTAGTAATATTAATAGTAGCAGCAGCAGTAGTTGTGGTAGCAGCAACAGCAGTAGTAGTAGTCATAGTAGAAGTAGTAGTAGGATTAATAGTAGTAGTACTAGCAGCAGTTGTTGTTGTTGTTGTTGTAGTAGTAGTAGTAGCAACAATAGCAATAGTAGCAGTAGCAATAGTAAGAGAAGTAGTAGTAGTAGTCAGAGAAGTCGAGTGGTAGCAATTATAGTAGTAGTAGTAGTGGCAGTAGTAGTAGAAGTAGAAGTAAAAGTAGCAGTAGTGGTAGTAATAGTAGTAGTAGTTGCAGTAGTAATAGTAGTAGGAGAAGGGGATGAAGAGTAGTAGCAAAATCAAAGTAGTAGTAGCAAAAGTAGTTGTAGTAGTAGTACTAGTTGTAGTAGCGATAGTAATAGTTGTAGTCATAACTGTAGTAGTATTAGTAGTACTAGTGGTAGTATTAGTAGTAGGAGATGTACTAGTAGAACCAAATGTAGTAGTTGAAGTAGAAGTAGTTGTAGTTATAGTAGTAGTAGAACTAGCAGTTCTTGTAGAAGTAGCAGTATTTACATCAGTAGCAGTATTCATAGCAAAAGTTGTAGTTGTTGTTGTTTTTATAATCCTAGCAGTAGTTGTAGTAGTAGAAGTAGTCATAGTAAAAGTAGTAGTTATTGTTGTTGTTGTAATCGTAGCAGTAGTTGTAGTTGCAGAAGTGGTAGTAGTAGGAGAAGTGGTAGTAGTAGTAGTAGTAGTAGTAGTAGTAGTAGTAATAGTAGTAGTAGTAGTAGAAATTGTAGTAGAAGCAGTAATAGCCATAGTACAAGTAGTAGTAGTAGTAGTAGTAGTAGTAGTAGTAGAAATTGTAGTAGAAGCAGTAATAGGCATAGTACAAGTAGTAGTAGTACTAGTAGTAGTAGTAGTAGTAGTAATAGTAGTAGCTGAAGTAGTAGTTGCAGAAGTAGAAGCAAATGTAGTAGTTGTAGCAACTATAGTAGTAATAGAAGTAGTAGTTGTAGTAGTTATAGTTGGAGTAGCATTAAAAGTAACAGTAGTAGCCGCAGTAGTAGTAGTTGTAGTACTAGTAGTAGTAGTGGTGGCGGTAGTAATAGGAGTAGCAACAACCGTACGAGCAGTAGTTGTAGTAGTAATAGTGAAAACAATAGTAGTAGTAGTAGCAGTAGTAATAGGAGTATCAGTAGTAGCAATAATGGTTGCAGTAGTAGTAGCAGTAGGAGAAGTAGTAGTTGTAGCAGAAGCTATAGCTGTATTGGTAGTAGTAGTAGCAGTAGCAGTAGCTATCGTAGTAGCAGTAGTAGTTGTAGCATTAGTAGTAGTAGTACTAGTAGTTGTAGTTGTAGTAACTATTGTTGTTGTAGGAGAGGTAGTAGTAGTTGTTGTTGTTGTAGCATTAGTATTTGCTGTAGTACTAGTAGCACTAATAGTAGTAGTAGTTGTAATAGTAGTAGTAGTAGTAGTAGTAGTAGTAGTAGTAGTAGTAGTAGTAGTAGCAGCAGCAGCAGCAGTAATAATAGTAGGAGCAACAACAACAGTAATTATCATAGTTGTAGAAGTAGTAGTATTTGTTATAGCAATAGTAGTAGTAGCAGTAGTAGTAGATGTAGTAGTAGTTGTAGTAGTAATCATAGTAGTAGCAGTAGAAGTTGCAGCTGTCAAAGTAGTTGTAGCAATAGTAGAAGTAGCTATCGTACTAGTTGTCGTAGTAGTACTATTAGTATTAGTAGTGGTAGTAGCAGTAGTAGTACTAGTTGGTGTAGCAATAGTAGTGGTTGCTATAGTAGTATTAGTAGTAAAAGTAGTAGAGGAAGTAATAGTAGTGGCAGTAGTAGTTGTTGTCATAGTAGTAGTAGTAGTAGTAGTAGTAGTAGTAGTAGTAGTAGTAGTAGTATTAGTAGTACTAGTAGTAGTAGCAGCAGTAGCAGTTCTTGTAGTCAAAGTAGTGGTAGTGGTATTTGCAATAGCAGTAATAGTAGTAGAACTAATAGTAGTAGTAGTAGTAATAGTAGTACTAGTAGTAGTCGTAGCAGTAATACTAGTCGTTGCTGTAGTCGTAGCAGCAACTGTAGTATTAGTTGGAGTAGCAGTAGAAGTAGCAGTGGTAATAGTAGTAGGAGAAGATGTAGTTGCTACAGCAGCAGTAGTATTAGTAGTAGCAGCTGTAATAGTAGTGGTACTGGTAGCAGCAGTAGTAGTAGAAGCAGTAGTAATTATTGTTGTAGCTGCAACTATAGTAGTTGTGGCAACAGCTGTAACAGTGGTAGTGTAGTAGTAGTAGTAGGAGTAGTAGAAGCAGTAGCAGCAGCAGCAGTGGTAGTAGTAGTAGAGGTAGCAGTTATCATTGTAGCAGCAGTAGTAGTGGGAGCAGAAGTAGTAGTAGCCGTGCTAGTAGTAGTAATAGCAGTAGTAGTATTAGCAGTAGTAGCAGCAGTAGTAGTAGTTACAGTAGCGGTAGTAGAGCAATAGTAGCAATAGTAGTAGTAGTAGAAGTAGTGGTAGCAGTAATTGTTATAGTAGCACTACTACTAGTAGTAGTAGTAGCAGTAGTAGTAGTAGCAGCAGCAGCAATAGTAGTAGTACTAGTAGTAGTACATGTAACAGCAGCAGCAGCAGCAGCCACCATAGTAGTAGTAGTAGTAATAGTAGTAGCAGTAGTAGTAGAAGTAGTTGTAGTAGTAGTACTAGTAATAGGTGTAATTATTGGAGTAGTAGTAGTATGTGTAGTAGTAGTCGTAGTAGTAGCAGTAGTAGCAGCAGTGGTAGTAATAATAGTAGAAGTAGTAGCAGTAGTAGTAGTAGTACTACTTCTACTAGTAATAGTGGTAGTAGTACTATGACTACTACTAATAGTAATAGTAGTAGTAGTAGTTGTTGTTGTAGTAGTAGTAGTAGTAATAGTACTCATAGAAGTAATAGTAGTGGTAGTGGTAGTAGAAGCAGTAAGAGTATTTGTAGTAACAGCAATAGTAGTAGTTCTTGGAGTTTTAGTAGTAGTAGTTGCTGTTGTTGTAGTAGTAGTAGTAGTAATAGTTGTAGTAGGCGTAATAGTTGTAGATGTAGTAGTAGTAGTACTAGTATTGTTAGTAGTAGTAGTAATAGGAGTAGTTGTAGTAGTAGTAGTATTAAAAGTAGCAACAATAGTAGCAGTAATACTAGTAGTAGTACTAGTGGTTGTAGTAAGAGTAGTTGTAGGAGTAGTAGTTGTACTAGTACTAGTAGTAGTAGTAGTAGCAGTAGTAATAGTAATTGTACTAGTAGCAGTACTAGTAGTAGTTGTAGTATAAGTAGTAGTAGATGTAATACAAGTTGTAGTAGTAGTAGTTATAGCAATAGCAGTAGCAATAGTAGTAGCTGTAGCAGTAGTTGCAGTAGTAGTAGTAGTTCTAGTAGTAGTAGTAGTAATTTAAGTAGAAGTAGTTGTTATGGTTGTAGTAGTAGAAGGAGTGGGAGTTGGTGTAGGAGTTGTAGCAGTTGTAGTTGTCATAGTAGTTGTGCACTAACAGTTGAAGTAGTAGTAGTAGTAGAGGTAGTAGTAGAAGCCCAACCTGCAGTTGTAGCAGTAGCAACAATAGCACAGCAGTAGCAGCAGCACAGCAGCAATAGCAATAGCAGCATTAGTATTAGTCATAGTAGTAGTGGTAGTAGATGTAGTAGTAGTAGCGGTAGAAATAGTAGTTGTGGTAGTAGGACGAGTAGTAGCAGCAGTAGTAGTAGTGGTAGTAGTAATAGTAGTAGCAGTAGATGTAGTAGTAGTAGAAGTAGTATTTGTACTTGTAGTATTAGTAATAGTAGTAGAAGTACCAATCAGAATAGTCATAGTAGTCATAGTAGTAGTAGTTGTGGAAGTAGTAGTCATAGTAGTCATAATAGTAGTTGAAGTATTAGTAGTGGCAATAGTAGTAGTAAAAGGAGTAGTAGTGGTCGTAGTTGGAGAAGTTTTAGTAGCTGAAGTTGTAGCTGTAGTAGTATTGTTTATAGTAATAGTGGTAGTTGTTGGAGTAGTAGTGATATTAGTAGTAGTAATTGTAGTAGTAGTGAAGTAACAGTAGCAATAGTAGTAGTGGTGGAGGTAGTAGTAGAAGTATTAGTTGTGGAAGTAGCAGCAGCAGCAGTAGTAGTAGTAGCAGAAGTAGAAGTCCTTGTGATAGTTGGAGGAGTAGTGGTAGTAGTTGTTGTTGTTGTCGTTGTAGCATTAGCAGCAGTAGCAGTAGTAGTGGTAGTAGTAGTTGTGGTAATTGAAATAGCAGCAGTAGTAGGAGTAGTAGCAGTTGTAGTAGTAGAAGCTATAATAGACGTTATTGTAGTAGTAGTTGTAGTTGTACTAGTAGCAGCAGTAGGAGTAGTAGGAGTATTACTAGTACCACTACTGCTACTACCCCTACTACTACTACTACTACTACTGTGGCTACTAATACTATTACTACTACTCCCAGTAATACTACTACAGCTGCTTTTGCTATTGCCGCTACTGCCACTATCATTACTTATATAACCGCTGCAACTGCTACTACCGCAACTTCTACTACTACTATTACTATTGCAATTGCTACTGCTAATACTACTACAACTACTGCTAATACTACTACTATTATTGCCAATTCTACTATTTCTACAATTGCTAATACTAGTGAAACTACTACAGATACTACTACTACTACTACTACTACTCCGACAACAACAACAACACCAACTACTACTCCACCTCATCTTCCTATTATTGTTGTTACTACAGTTACAAGAACTACTACTGCTCCTACTACTGTGACAACAACAACAACAACAACTACTACTACTACTACAACAACAACAACTACAACTACTATTGCTACTACTCTTACTACTACTCCTGCTACTACTACTACTACCACTGCTGCTGCTGCTATAGTGGCTACTATGGCAACTGCTACTACTACTACTACTACCACCAATTCTACTGCTACTACACTTGCTAATACTACTACTATTACAATTTGTACTACAACTGCTACTACTACTACTACTACTACTACTACTACTATAGCTACTACTACTGCCACTACTACTAATACTACGATTACTACCACTCCTTCTGCTACAACTTCTTCCTCTACAAATTCCTCCAACTACTCCTACTGCTACTGCTACTACTACAACTACAACAACTATTACTAGTAATACTACTACTACTGCTACTGCTGCTGCTGCTGCAGCTACTGAAAATGCTACTACACCTAAAATTAGTACCATAATAATACTATTACTAATACCACTATGACTATTACTACTACTCTGACTACTATTACATCTACTACTACTATTGCTACTACTACTTCAACTGCTACAACGTTTACAACAACAACTACTGCTATAGCTACAACTACTGCTACTACTTCTACTTGTACTAGTACTACTGCTGCTGCTGTTACAGCTTCTACTACTACTACTATTACTTCTGCTGCTAGAATTACTACTACTCCTAGTACTACTACTACAACAACTACTACTACTATTATAACAACTACTATTATTACTACTACTCCGACTACTAATCCTCCTATGGCTACTACTGCTACGACTACTACCTCTACTCCTACAACTCCTCCTACTACTACTACTAATTTTACTACTACTACAACTGCTACTAGTAGTACAGCTACTACAACTGCTACTATTGCTATGGCTACAACTACTACATCTACGGCTACTGCTACTACTACTACTACTACTAGTGTTGCTACTACTACTACTGTGACTAATACTACTAGTACTATTACTACTTTTGCTACTACCACTCCGACTCCAACTGCTACTCCTCTACTATTCCCAATACTACTATTGTTGCTTGCTATTATGACTTATATTGCTACTACTACTACTAGTAGTACCTCTACCAATACTACCGATGCGACTACTACTACCACTGCTGCTGCTGCTGTTACTGCTACTACTACCACTACTACTACTACTACTACTAGAACAACTGCTACCTATACTATTACTACTGCTGCCGCTGCGCCTACTACTCCTATTACTCTAATTACTGTTCTTACGGGCATTGCTACTACTACTAGTATTGCTACTGCTACTACTTCAATTACCAGATACTCCTACTCCTACGACTGCTACTACCACTAATCCTCCTCCTCGTACTACTACTAATAGTACTACTCCTACTCTTGCTATTGCTACTACTACTACTCCTACAAGTACTACACCTACTACAACTCGTACTACCAATATAACTCTTAACTCCTACTCCTACCACTCCTCTAACAACTACAACTACTACAACTACTATAGCAACTACTACCCATACTACTATTGCTACTACTTGTACTACTGCTACCGCTACTAATATTTCTGCTACTACTATTACTACTACTACAACTATTACCAGAACTACTTCTATTGCTACTACTGCTGCTGCTACTACTACTACTACTATAACAAATACTACTATCGCAGCTGCTGTTGCTGCAACTACCTCTATTACTAGTACAACTGCTCCTACTCCAACTCCAACTGCTATAACTACTACTACTACTACTACTACTACTTCTACTACTACTACTACTACTACTACGACAAATACTACAATTGCGACTATTACTACTACTAATACTATGACAACTAATACTAATACTACAGGAATAACTACTCCTAATACTACTTCCACTATGCTATACTACTACAATACTATTACTACTATTCTATTACAACTACTATACTATTGTACCACCATGTTATATGGCTCTACTGCTAAAATATCCTACTATGCTATAGTTATACTACTAGTACTCTACTATAACTATACTACTACTGCTACACATATATATAACTATTACTGCTACTATAGTATTACTTTACAAATGCTACTATTGTACTATGACAACTACCCTACTATTATTATTATACTACTACTATACCACTACTATTATTATTGCTCCTACTATCATGCTACTACTATTCCTATACTACTTCTACTGCTATACTATTGTACTATGATTGCATTACTACTACCACCATATTACTCCACTACCACTATAATACTACTACTATGCTATTATATTAGAACTATATTATTACTACCATACTTTTATAGTACTTCTATTACTACTACTGCTATACTACTCCTACTAATACTACTACTACTAAATTGGTACTATAGTACTTCTATCATACTAATATACTACAACTACGCTAATAGTATTACATATGACTACTATATTATTACTACTACCACTACTATACTCCTATTTTATAAATACTACACTACTACAAATATTAGTATTACTATACTACTATTATGGTATATTTATATTGTTATTATACTATTATATACTACTTTACTACTATTAATACTACTACAATTATACTACTACTATACTAGTAGTTTCTATACTACTATTTGTAACATACTACCATTACTACTAAATTGTTATTATTATATTATTAATATTATTACTATACTATAAAGATTACTAATACAAGTGCTACTGCAACTATATTAATTCTACTATTACTATTACTACTATACTAATAATATAATGCCATTGTACTCCTATGTTATAACTAGCATATTACTATTTTAGTGCTATTTAGTACTACTACACTATTATACCATTAGTCTTACTATACTACTAGTACTACTAGAATTATATTTCTACTGCTATATTTGTACTTCTATACTATTACTATTAGTAGTATACTAATATTATATATAGTATACTAATATTATTAGTATGTTGTTATTCTTATACTATTAGTACAACTACTACACTACAAAAATTATTAATGCTTGTACTACAACAAATATTCAACTTTTACTATTACTACTACTACTATACTATTGTTATACTCCTACTTTATAATAACTATACTACTACTAGTACTACTATAACTATACTATTACTACTATATTAGTACTTATATATTATTACTATTGGTGATATACTAACATTATTTGTCGTATATTGCTATCATTAAATTATGAATACTACTACTATAATGCAAAGACTGTTATACTTGTACTCGCACTACTATATTACTACTACTACTATTATTGTTACTATTTGTATTAATACTACTACTATACTACTACTAATGCTACTAGAATTACTATCACTGTACTACTATTATAAATATTAATACTACTACAATACTAAATTACACTAGTATAACTATACTACTATTACAATATTATACGACTATACTATCATCCTACTATCAGTAGTACTACTAATACGATACTACTATTATATTATTGATACAATATTACTATACTATTACGACACTATTATATTATTGTGATTATACTGCCAACAACAACAACTATAACTCCTGCTCCTGCTCCAACCACTCCACCAACAACTCCTACTCCTACTCCTACTCATACTACTGCTAGTACTACTACAACAGCTACTACTACTCTTATTCCAACTCCTACTGCTACTTCTACACCAACAACTACAACTACTGTTATTACTACTAACACTACTATTACTACTACTAGTAGTACTATTAGCAGTACTTCTGCTACTACTACTATTAGTACTACTTCTAGAATTACTACTACTACAACTACTACCACTGCTAGTACTACTACTACTACTACTACTACTACTATTACAACTGCTACTACTACTACTACAACAACTATTACTAATACTACTACTACTTCTAATGCTACTTCTACTACTTCTACTACTAATACTAATACTACTACTGCTACTGCTACTACTAGTACTACTAGTACTCCTGCTACGATTACTACTACTATTCCCACTAGTACTACTACAACTACTACAACTCGTACTGCCACACCTACTCCAACTCCTACTCCTATCACTCCTCCGGCAAGTACAACTAGAACAACTACTACAACAACTACTACTCCTACTGCTACTACCACAACTATTGCTACTGCTACTACTATTACTACTGTTACTACCGTTACCACTACTACTCCTATTGCTACTACTACTGCTAGTACTACTTCTCCTAATACTACTACAACTACTACTTTTAAAGTTACTACTACTGCTACTACTTCTATTACTAGTACAACTTCTACTACTCCTACTCCAACTCCTACTGCGACTACTTCTTCTTCTACTACTACTACTACTGCCATTTCTCCAACTACTATTACTCCCACTCCTACCCTTACTACAACTACTAATACTACTACAACTAATACTGGTACTACTACAGCTACTACAACTAATACTACTACTACTTCAACAACAACGGCAACAACAACAACAACTACTACTACGCCTACTCCTGCCATTGCTATTACTACTCCAACTTAAACTTATGAAACTACTACTCCTACTCGTACTACAGCTAGTACTACTACTACTAGTACCACCACTACTACTATAGCTACTCCTGCTCCAACTCCTACAACAACTTCTACACCTTCGGCTACAACTACTACTATTAGTACTGTTGTTGCTGTGACTACTGCTGCTGCTACTACTACTACTACAACTATTGCTACAAAACTACTACTACTATTAACTATAACTACTAATACCACTACTACCACTATAACTACTACTACTACTAATATTACTACAACAATGGCTACAAGTACTTCTACTACTATTACCATTGCTACTAGCACCACCACCACCACTACTACTCCTACTAGCACTACTGCTACCACTACTGCTACTCCAATTACAACCACTAACTCTAGAGCTACTACTACTACTACTTGTACTGCTACTCCTAGAACTAATACTACAACTACTTCTAGTACTACTACTACTTCTATTACTGCTACTAGTATTACCACTACTACTACAACAATAACAACAACAACTACTACTAGTAGTACTGCAATTACTTCCACAACTACCATTACTACAACAACTACCAATGCTACTGTAACTGCAGCAGCAAAACTTTCTACTACTGCTATTACTCCTACTTCTCTTACTACTCCTCCTCCTGCTACTACTACTACCACCACCACTACTACTACTTCTACTTCTACTACTACTCCTACTACTATGAGTACTACTACTACAACTACTACAACTATGAATAATACTATTGCTACTACTACTACTACTACATCAGTGACTAGAACTATGACGACTGCTACTACGACAACTCCCACTACTACTTCTAGTACAACAACTACTACTGTTAATACTATGGCTCCTACTACCACTATTGCCACTACTGCTACCACTCTTAACATTCCTACTTCTACTACTTCTACCATACTTTCTACTACTACTAGTACTACCACTACTATAGGATCTACTACTACTACTACAACAACAACAACAACTACTACTACTACTACTGCCACTCCTCCTCCTCCTCCTACTGCTAGTAACACAACTATTACATCTACTACTACTGCTGCTACTACTACAACTGCTGCTGCTGCTGCTGCTACTACAACAACTACTGCTACTATTGCTGCTACTGCTACTACAATAACAACAACTAGTACTACTACTTCTATTATTATTACTGCTACAACTAATACAATGACAACTACTACTATTACTACTACTACAGCTACTACGGCTACTGCTGCTACTATTACTATGACAATAACTACTACTACTACTACTACAAGCACAACTGCAACTAACACTTCTACTATGACTATTGCTACTACTGCTGCCGCTGCTACTACTACTACCACCACTACTACTACTGTTACTACTATAGCTAGAACTACTACTTCTGCTAATACTACTACTGCTACAACTGCTGCTACAACTACTGCTACAACAACTATTGCTACTACTACTACTGCCATTGCAGCTCCTAATGCTGCTACTACTACTACTACTACTTGTATTACTACTGCTGCAGCTACAACTACCATGACTACTCTGATACTTCTACTACTACTACTCCCCCTCCTCCTACTATGACTCCTACTGCAACTACTACTACTATCACTACTCAAACTATGACTACTCCTACTACTGCTCCTACTCCAACTCCTACTATGACTATTACCACCCCTACTACTACTAATACTTCTACTACTACTACTACCAATACTACTACTACTACTACCACCACCACCAATACTACTACGACTACTACTACTCCTCCACTACTACTAATATTACTACTACTACAACCACAACAACTAATACTACTACTAACACTACAATCACTATAGCTCATACTGTTGCTACTGCAGCTACTACTACTACTATGACTACTATTGCTACTAGTAGTATAATTACTACTGCTATCACTGCTACCACAATAACTACTCCTACAGTTACTGTTGCTACTACTATAACTACTACAAATATTACTTTTACTCTATTACTACTGCAAACACTACTACTACTCCGACTCCTACTCCTACAACTACTCCTACTACTACTACTACTGCTGCTGCTGCTGCTACAACAACAACAACTACTATTATTGTTACAACTATTGCTTCTGCTACTACTACTACAACAATTGCTACTACTCCTACTCCTCCTACTACTACTACAACTACCCTTACTAGCACTATTACTACTACTACAACTCCTACTACTACCCCTACTGCTACTACAACTACTCCTACTACTACTACAACTACAACTGCTACTATTATTGCTACTACTACTCTTACTACTATTACTGCCATTGTGACAACAACAACTACTACTACTATGCTACTGCTGCTGCTGCTGCTATAACAATAACAACTACTACTACTATTACCACTACTACTACTACAGCTACTACAACTCCAACTACTCCTACTACTACCACTACAACTATTAGTACTACTGATGTTATTGCCACTAATACTACGACTACTAAAACAACTACTACAAAAACTACTACTACTACTATTACTACTACTACTACTACTTGTACTACTACTTCTACCACAACTATGACTAACACTACTTGTATAACTGCTACCCCAACTACTACTATTTTTGCTACTATTGCTGCTGCTGTTGCTACTGCTACTACAACCACTACAGCTACTACTACTAGTACTACTACTAATACTACTACTACTCCTACTTCTACTACTCATACTACTTCTCTTCCTACTAGTACTACTACTACTACAACTCTTACTACTACTCCTACTCTAACTTCTAATCCTACAACTACTCCTCCTACTACTACAACTACTCCTACTCCCACAACTACTCCTAGTACTTATGCTACTACTGCTATAAATACAACAACTACTACTACGGGTACTGCTACTGCTGCTGCTACAGAAGCTATTAATACTACTACTACCACCACTACCACTGCTACTACTACAACTACTGCCGCTACTACTATAACTATTACTAATACTATTACAGGTGCTACAACTGCTACACATTCTACTAGTACACTGACTACTTCCCCTATTGCTACTCCTACTCCTTTTGCTGCTCCAACTACTACAACAACTACTACTACTCGTACTCCGGCTACTGCTATTGCGGCTACAGCCATAGTTGCTGCTCATACTACTACTAATACTACTGCTACGACTACTAATACTTCGTCCACAACAATAACAACAACTACTACTTCTACTAGAACTCCTGCTACTACTATAACTACTCCTACTACTACTACTCCAACCGCTACAGTTGCTACTCCTACTACTACAACAACAACTACCACTAACACTACTACTACTACTACTACTACTACCACTACTTCTACAACAACTACTACTACTACTAGTACAAATACTATTACTACTACTACTACCAATACTGCTATTACTTCTACTACTACAACTACTAGTGCTCATGCTGCTGACGTTACTCCTACTACCACAACTACTACGACTACTACTTCTTCTTCTATAACAACAACAACTACGACTATTAATATGTGTACCCCTGCTGCTACTTCCGTTGCTATTCCAACTACTACTGCTACTGCTACTACTACTACCACTTCTTCCACAATAACAATAACTGCTACTACTGCCACTTCTTCTATAACAACAACAGCAACTATTACTACTACTACCTCTTCTACTACAATTACTACTACGACTACAACTACTACAATACCAACTAGGACTTCTACTACCACTACGACTACTACAACTACAATTATGGCTGCTGCTGCGACTACTACTACTGCTACTACTACTACTACAACCACTACTCCGAAAAATCCTACTACTACTACCACCAATACTACTATTACTACCTCTACCACTCCTACTACTACTCCTACTACTATTACTACTATTAGTAGTAGTAGCACTACTACTACTACTACTACTGCTACCACTACTATTACAACAACAACAACAACTGCTACTGCTGCTACTCTAACTACTACTACTACCACCACTACAACTACAACTATTAAACCTGCTGCTGCTGCTACAACTCGTACCACCACTACTACTACTACACCTACTCCTACTCCTACTCCTATAACTACGACTACAACTACAACTACAACCACAATAAGAACTGCTACTATTATTAGTACTACTACTGTGACTACAACTACTACTACTACTGCTCCTACGCCTACTAATACTGCTGCTGCTGCTAGTACTTCTACTAACACAACTGTAACTCCCACTACCACTATGACTATCGCTACAGCTTCTACCACTACTACGGCTGCTACTAATGCTATTACTGCCATTACTATTACCACTACTACTACCTCTCCTTGTACAACTACTACTACCATGACCACTATTACTACCGCTACCGCAACTACTACTGCTGCTGCTAAAACTACAACTGCAATAATTACTTCTACTACTACTTCTACTGCGACTACAAATACAACTACTACTTTTGCTGCTACTACTACTGCTAACACCACCACTCTAACCACTACTACTCGTACCACTACTCATACTCCAACTCATACTACTACTACTACTACTAATACTACTAAAACTACTATTACTAGTTCTGCTTCTACTGTTTCTGCTACTAGTACTACTACTACTACCAATACTAGTATTACCACTACTACTACTACTACTACTACAACTATGACTCCTAGAGCTACTGCTACTACTACTACAACAACAACAACAACTACTACTACTACTACTACAACTACTACCACTACTACTGCTACTACTACTACTACAACTCGTACTCCTACTCTTACTACTACTACTACTTTAGCTACAAATACTACTGCTGCTACTGCTGTGGCTGCTGTAGCTATTACTTCTACTACTACAAATAGTCCTACTACTGCTAATACTATGCCTACTACTAATACTACTACAACAACAATAACTACAACTATTGCTATAGATACCACAACAACTATTGCTACTACTCACACTCCTAACACTCCTATCATGACTACTACTACTACTACTACTACTACTACTACTACTACTACTACTACCACTACTTCTACCACTCCTACTACTACTACTACTAATACTACAACTACTACTACTATTACTGTTACTACTATAAGTACTACTACTACTACTACTACTATTATTTCTTCTTCTTCTTCGTTTGCAACAACTACTACTATGACTACAACTACTAAAACACAAACTACGACTACTACAGCTATAGCTATGGGTGCTGCTACTACCCCTACGACAACTACAACAACAACAACAATAACTACTACTACTACTACTACTATAGCTACTACCCCTATTATTATGATTACTACTACTACAACAACAACAACTACTATTACTACTTCTACTACTCATAACCATCCTACTACAACCACAACTATTACTACTACTACTACTACTACTAGTGGCACTACTACTGCTGCTACGACTACTACCACAACTATTACAACAACTACTAGTGCTACTACTGCTGCTACTCCTACTACTACTGCTGTTGTTGCTGCTGCTGCGGCTACAATTGTTAAACCTACTACTGATGCTGCTACTACTAGTACAACTACTACAACAACTACTATTTCTGCTACTGCTGTAACTACTATAACTACTACAACTACCTCTACTACTAGTACTACTACACCAATTCCTACCCCTACTCCGACTACTACAACTTCTGCTACAACTACAACAACAAGAATTGGTACTATTATTAGTACTACTACTGTTGCTGCTGCTCCTACAACTACTTTTAATACTACTACTAGTACTGCTACTAATACTCTGCAACTACCACTACCACTACGGCAATTCCTACTGCTTCTACCACTACTACTACTGCTACTAATGCTACTACTACTGCCACTACTGTTACTACTACTCCTACTGCCTTTACTTTTGCTACTACTATTATCATTACTATGACAGCTGCTGCTGCTACCACTGCTACTTCTTCTGCTACTACTACTATTGCTACTGCGGCTGCTAATAATAGTACTGCTATTATTACTTCTACTACTACTACTACTACGGCTACAAGTACTACAACGACTTCTACTGCTAATCTACTACTAATACCACCATTCCAACTACTACCACTCCTACTACTAGTCCTACTCCAACTCCCACTACTACTACTAATACTACCACTACTACTACTACTAATACCAATACTACTATTACTAATTCTGCTGCTACTGCTACGGCCACTAGCACTACTACTACTACTAATACTACTATTACAACTGCTACTACTACAACAACAACTACTACTCCTAGTGCTACTGCTACTACTACTACAACAACAACAATAACTATTACTACTACTACTGCTACCACCACCACTACTACTGCTACTGCTGCTAGTCCTACTCCTAGTCCTACTACTACTCCTACTACTACTACTACTGATACAAATACTACTACTACAACTATGACAACTGCTATTGTTGATGCTGCTGCAGCAGTTATTACTACAATTACTGCAACTAATATTACTACTACTACTACTACTAATACTATGACTACTACTAGGACTACTACAACAATAACTACTATAGCTACAACTATGGATACAACAACAACAGCAACAACAACTACTACTGCAAAAACTACCACTCCAAACACTCCTATTACTACTATTGCTACTACTACTACTACTACTACTTCTACTTCTACTTTTACCACTCCTACTACCACTACTACTACAACTATTATTATTACAATAAGTACTACAACTACAACAACAACAACAACAACTACTACTAGTTCTGCTGCTGCAACTTCTACTACTACTACAACTACAACATCAACTACTACTGCTGTTGCTACTACTACTACTGCTCCTACTACTACTACTACTACTACGACGACTACTACTACTGCTGCTACCGCTACAACTATTACTACCACTGAAGCTACTAGTACTACTAACATTACCGCAACTACCACTTCTACGACTACAATTGCTACTGTTGCTAATATTGCTACTACTGCTGCTACTACTACTACTGTGCTACAATAACTACTATTGCGGCTACTACTACTTTTGCTACTACTGCTGCTGCTGCTGCTGCTGCTACTACTACTACTACTACTACTAATGCTACTACCATTGCTACTACTACTGCTACTACTACTACGGCTACTGCAGCTACTAATACTACTACTACTACAACTACTACTCCCTCTACTATGGCTACTGCAGCTACTAATACTACTACTACTACGACTACTACTTCTCCCTCTACTACGGATGCTACTACTACCACTGCTACAACTACCACTAATACTTCTTCTACTACAACTGCTACAACTGCTAATACTACTACTAATACTACCACTATTCCAACTACTACTAATCCTACTCCTACTCCAACCCCAACTCCTACTATGACTACTACTACTAGTAGTAGTAGTACTAGTGCTACTGCTAGCTCTACTACTACAATTGTTACTACTCCTGCCATGACTACTATTGCCACCACTACTCCTACGACTACTACTACAACCACCACCACCACCACTACTACTACTACCACTACTACTCCTACTACTACTGCAATTACTACAACAACAACATCATCAACAACAATAATAACAATAACTACTACTCCTGCTACTACTGCTAATACTACAACAACTACTTATACTACACCTTCAAGTAGTAGTAGCACTACTCCTGCACCAACTTCTACTACTACTTCTCCTACTGCTGCTACGATAACTACTACTAATCCTACTACTTCGATTACTACTACTACTATGGCTACAACTACTACTAATACTGCCATGATTCGATCTACTACTACTCCTACTCCAACTCCTACCATAACTACTACTACTACTACTACTACTAGTACTACTTCCACTACTACTACCTCTACTACTACTATTGCAACTACTCCTGCCACTACTACTTCTGCAACTGCTACTCCTACGACAACTACTACTACTAGGACTACTACTACTACTACTACTACAACTACTGCTCCTACTGCTACTGCTATTACTACAACAACAACGACAACAACAACAACAATAAATACTACTTCTGCTGTTTCTACTACTACTACTACTACTAGTTCTACTACTACTACTATTACTACTACTACTACTACTACTTGTTCCACTACTACTACTACTAACACTACAACTCCTAGTAGTAGTACTATTGCTACTGGTACTACAACAACAACAACAACAACAACTACTCCTCCTCCTCCTCCTCCTACTCCTACTACTACTACTACTACGACTCTTACTGCTAATCCTACATCAACTTCTACTACTACTCCTACTACTACTACATCAACTACTACTACTATTAGTACTACTCCTACTAGTACTCCAACTACTACTACTACTCCGATTACTACTACTACTCGATCTGCTAATACTACTAGTACTCCTACTACTGGAACTACTACTACTCCTACGGCTACTACTACTACTGCTACTACTACTATTATATCTACTATTACTACTACTATTTCAACTGCTAAAACTTGTGCTACAACAACCACTGCTTCCACTACTGCTACTACTATACCTACTTCTACTACTACTACAATTGCTACTACTATTGTGACCACAGCTACTTCTACAGCTGTTACAACTGCTACTACAACTACTACTACTATTACTACTACTACAACTATTATTACTATTATGTTACTAGTACAACTATTACTACTACCACTATTGCTACTACTAGTACTGCCACAACAAATACTATTGCTACTTCTACTACCCCTACTAACACTACTGCAACAACCCCTACTGCTATAACTATTACTACTGCTACTACTACTCCTTCTGCAGCTACTACTGATACTGCTGCTGCTACTACTACTACTGCTACTACAACTACAACTACTACTGCTACAACTACTTCTGGTACTACTAATACTACTGCGGGTGCTGCTACTACCATTACTTTGACTACTGCTACCACTACTATGGCTAATACTACTGCTACTATAACTACTGCTATTGTGGTTGCTAATACTACTACTACTACTTCTTCTTCTTCTAATACTACTACAACTGCTACTACTACTACTGGGGCTACAACAACAACAACTACTACTATAACTACCACTACTCCCAAGTAATACAACAACAACAACTACTACTACTACTACCACCACCACCACCACCACCACCACCACCACCACCACTACTACTGCTACAACTCCTACTATGACAACTACGACTACTACTACTACTTCACTACTACTACTTCGACTACTGCTACTAGTACTACTACTACTACTATTACTACTACTAATACTATTACAACAACTACTACTCCCACTACTGCTGCTACTTCTACTACAACAACAACTACTACTAGAACTACTATACCTAAAACTACTGCATCTGTTGCTACAACTACTACTAGAACCCTTGTTGTTGTTGTTACTCCTACTACTACTATCACTACTGCTACTATTACAACTTGTACAACTCCCTCTAATGTTGCTACTCCTACTACCACAACTATTGCTACCACTACAACTACTACACCTACTACTACTACTACTACAACTTCTACTACTACTACTACTATTAGTACCACTACTACTATGACTACTATTATAACTATTACTGCTGCTAATACTACTACTATTCCTACTACTATTACACATACTACTACTCCTATGCCTACACCAACTCCTACTGCAGCTCCCACTACTACTCCTACTTCTACTACTACCACTACTACTATAACTATGGCTTTCTCTACAACTACTACTTCTACGATCACTGCTACTACTACTTCTCCTACTGCTACTACTACTACTACAACAACGACAACAACCACTACTACTTCTACCCCTACAACTATACCTTCTACTACTATACCCAAGACTACTATTCCTGCTACTAATTCTGCTACTACTACTACTACTATGACTGCTACTACTAGTCCTATGCAACTGCTACTATTATAACTACTACTGCTCCTACAATGACTACTACTGGTACTACTCCTCCTAATACTACCTCAACCACTACTACTACCACTGATACTCCTACTGCTAGTGCTACTATTACTACTTCTACTACTACTGCTGTAGCTGCTACTCCTACTACTACGACCACTGCTCCTACTATTACTTCTACTACTATTGCTCCTACTATTACTTCTACTGCCACGACCACCACCACTACTACTAAAACAATGACTACTACATCTGCTACTACTACTACTATTACTATTACTACTGCTACTACGACCACAACTATTGCTCCTACTACTACTTCTCCTACGACTACTGCTGCTGCTGTTACTTCTGCTCCAACTACTACAACTAGTACAACTACTAATTCTATTGATACTACTACTACTAATACTACCCCAACAACAATTGCTATTACTACTACTACCACACCCATAATTGCTACTACTACTACTGCTACTATTATTACTTCCACTACAACTACTACTACTACTGCTACTGGTGCTACCCCAACTACTACTGCAATTGCTCCGACTACTACTACTCCAACTACTACTACTACTAATATTACTACTACTGCTGCTGCTGTTGCTGCTACTAGTACTACTACTACAACTACTACTACTACAACTACTTCTACTACTACTACGCTACTACTATAACTACTTCAACCACTACAACTACTTCTACTACTTCTACTACTTCTACAACTACTACTCTTGTTGTTGTTATCATTCATGCTCATACTACTACTACTACTTCTCCTACTATGACTACTGCTACTACTAATAGTACGACTACAAATGCTAATACTACGACTACTTCTACTACTACTAGGGTTGCAACTTCTACAAATACTACTACTGCTTCAACTATTGCTACTACTGCTACTACTACTGCTACTATTACTGCCAACACAAAAACTATAACTAGCACAACTGCTACTACTTTTACTATTGCTACTACTGGTATAATGACTACTACCTGTACTACAATAATGACTACTACTTGTGTTGCTACTTTTACTACTACTACTTCCCCATCTACTACTACAACTACTGCTGCTACTACTACTCTACTTCACCAACCACTACTACTACTACTATCACTACTACTACTACTATTGCTACTACTACTACTATTGCTGCTACTATGACTATCGATACTACTACTACTACAAAAATTTTTGCCACTACTACCATTACTACTACTGCTAATACAACTGCCGCTACTACTACTACTACTTCTACAACTACTGCTACTAATGGTGCTGTAATGACTATTACTTTTCTATAGCCGCTACAACAACTACAACAAGGACTACTACTATTACTTTTACTACTACTACTATAATTACTACTGCTGCTTCGACTACTATTGCTACTGCTACTACTACTATTATTACTATTACAACTATTGCTACTTCTACTACTACTACTACTAATATTGCTGCTACTGCTACTACTGCGACTACTGCAGCTACTACTACTACTAGTGCTACCGTTTCTACCACTAGTACTACTAGTACAACAAAAACAACAACTACTACTACTAGTAGTACTTTTGTTGCTGCTACTACAACTACTACTAATACTACTACTACTACTAGTATTGCTGCTACAGCTATTGCTACAACAACTACTCCTCCTACTACGGTGACTGCAACTACTACTATTACATCTCCAACTCCTACTACTACCGCTACTGCTACTACTACAATGACTACTACTGCTACCACTATAACTACTACTACTACTTCAACTACTTCTCCTACCGCTACTACTATTGGTTCTCCTAGTATTTGAACTACTACTATTTCTACAACTACTACAACTTATTGTACTACTACTACTCCTATTGCAACTTGAACTACTTCTACTCTACCACTACTTCTAGAACTACTACTACTAGTACAACCGCTACTACTACTACTACAGTACAACTGCTGCTACAACTGCTACTATGGCTACTACTGCTATAGGTACTACTACTGCTACTACGACTGCCACTACTCCTGCTACTACTTCTACTACTATTACTACTACTACCACTATTACTACCACAACAGTTATTTCTGCCATGACTGCTACTACTACAGCTGCTATTACTGCTACTACTGCTACTAATGCTATGACTGCTACGACTGCTACGACTGGTATTACAACTACTACTACTGTTACTACTGCTTCTATTGCTATAGCTGCTACAACAACAACAACTACTACTACTACAATGATTACTACTGCTTTTATTACAACAACAAGAACTACTACAACTACTACTTCTACTTCCGCTGCTACACTACAACGATTGCTGCTGCTGCTACTACTACTACTACCACTATTGCGATTCATGCTGCTATTACTACTACTATTGCAATGACTACTACTGCGACTGCTACAACAACTACTACTACAACAACTTCTGCTACCATGACTACTATGACTACTGCTGCTTCTCCCACTACTCCTATTCTTGCTACTACTTCTACTACTACTACCACGGCTGCACCTACTGCTACAACTTTCGCAACTACTCCTGCTACTACTGATACTACTACTACTACAACAGCTACTGTTACGGCTACTGCTCCCACTATAACTATTCCTACAACTACTCTTGCTACTACTACTACTAAGACTGCAACTACTACTCCTATGCGATTGCTACTACAACCACTACTACTGCTGCTACTACTACTTTTGATACTACTACAACTACTACTCGAACTACTACAACTACCCCAACTACTACTACTGCTACTATTGCACCTACTACTACTACTCCAAGGACTACTACTACTACTACTACTACACCTACACTACTTCACTACTACTTTAACTACTACAACTATTTTTGCCAATACTACTTCAACTACTTCTACTACTACTGCTGCTATCACTGCTACTTCTCCAACTTTTGCAGCAACTATACCTACTACTGCTACTGTTACTACTGCTACTTCTGCTACTCCTTCGACTACTTCTATAGCAACTATTACTACTACTACTTATGCCACTACTGCTACTACTGCTACCACCACCAATACTACTTCTATTATTTATACCAATGATACTCCTACCACTACTGCAACTACTACTATTGTAACTCCAACTCGTGCTACTATAGCTACTACTCCAACTATAACAACTGCTACTGCTACTACTACTACTCCTACAACTACTACTACTACAACAACTACTACTTCTGCCACTGCTACTACTACTTCTACTACTACCGCCACTATTACTACTACTACTACTACTACTACAGCTGCTGCTACTACTGCTACTACTCCTCCTCCTCCTCCAAGTACAACTACTTTTGCTACTGCCGCTCCTACTACTACTACTATTACTTTTATTACTACTACAACTATTACTATTGCTACTGGTACTACTACAACTACTACTGCCACTACTGCTACTCCTACTACTGGTGATGCTACCACTATTACTGCTACTACTTCTACTATCGCTACTAATACTACTACTACTTTTGCTAGTGCTACTTCTACTACTATAGTTAATACTGCTACCACTACTTCTATTGCTATCACAACAACAACTACTGCTACTAGTACCCCTACTGCTACTACTACTACTACACCTATTACTACTATTGCTACTACAGCTACTACTACTCCAAACCTACTACTACTACTAGTACTACCACTTATTATACTTCTCCTACAACAACTACTACTACCAATACTAAAACCACAACTAGAACAACTGCCACTACTACTACCATTGCTACTGCTGCTACAATGACTACTACTTGTACTGCTACTATGACTACTACTTGTGTTGCTACTGCTACTACAGCTACTTTTCCTCCTACTCCTACGACTGCTACTGCTACAACTGCTACTACTACTACTCCTGTTTCTATAACCACAACTGCTACTACTACTAGTGAAACTCTTGCTATGACTCCTATTACTACAACTGTTAATACAACTATAGCTTCTACTACTAGTACTACTATGACTACAACTACAAGAATAAGAACAACAACAACAACTACTACTAGTGCTTCCACTTCTACTACAAGTACTACTACTACTGCTGCTACTACTCATGCTACTGCTCCAATTACAACTGCTGCTTCTACTACTACCACTATTACTATTACTTCTACTTCTGCTGCTACAACTACTACTAATACTATTACTACTACTACTACTACCACAACTACTACTTCTACTATTATTGCTGCTAATGCCACTACTACAACCACTACTACTACTCATACTATAGCTACTACAACTACTACTATTACTTCTCCAACTTCTACAACTACCACTACTACAACTTCTGCTACTGCTACAGTAACTACTACCGCTATAATGGCTACTACTACTACCACTACTACTATGCCACTATTACTTCTACCGCTACTACTATTACTTCTACTAGTATTAGAACTACTGCTACTACTAGTACTACTTATCCTACTACCACCACTTCTAGTACTACTACAAAAAAGTACAACTACTACTAGTACAATTGCTACTACTATTACTAGACCTACTACTACTACCACTGCTACTATGGCTACTACTACTATTGGTACTACTACTACTCTTGCTACTGCCACTGCTCATGATACCAATACTACTATATCTTCTACTACTACTGCTGCTGCTGCTGCTATTACTGATATGACTACTACTACTACTGCTACTATGACTACTACTACTACTAATGCTCTAACTGCTACTCAACTACTACTAATACTATTACTACTACTACTACTAATACTACTACTGCTACTACTACTACAACTACAACAACTACTACTACAACTACGGCTGCTGCTGTTGCTGCTATTACTACAACTACTACTATGGCTACTACTGCTACTAGTTCTACTGCTACACCTACTACTGTTACTAAGCAACTGCTACTACTACTACTACTACTACTACTACAATTGCTACTATTGCTGCTACTATTGCTTCTACTACTACTGCTGCTACTACTGCTGCTTCTACTATAACTAATTCGACTACTATTAGTGGTACTACGGCTGCTACTACTTCTCATACTACTGCTACTATAGTTACTACAATTGCTACTACTACTACTACTACTGCTAGTACCACTACAAATACTATTACTCCTACTGCTACTCCTACTCCTACTACTACTACTACAACAAGTACTATAACAACAACTACTACTACTACTAGTATTGCTACTCTTATCCCTGCTACTGCTACTACTACCACTACTACTCCTATCACTACTACTACTACTAGTACGACGATGACTACTACTACTACTACAACTACTAGTACTACAACTACTATTACCGAAGCTGCCACTATTACTACTACTATTGATACTACTACTACTACTACTATTACTGCTACTACTACTACAACTATTGTTGCTACTACTTCTATTACTACTACTACTACTACTACTACTACTACTAATAAAACTTCTACTACTATTATTGCTGCTACTACTATTACAACTACTATTGATACTACTATTACTACTACTACAACAACAACAACCACTACTCCTACTGCTGCAATTACTACTACTACTACTATTACTACGGCTACACATACTACTAGTACTATTACACCTACTAATACTACTTCTACACATGCTACAACTCCTACTACCACTCATGACTCCTACCCCAACACCTACTACTACTACTAGTATTACTACTACTGTTGTTGCTATTACTGCTACTACTAGTACAACTACTACCTGTACTACTACTACTATTACTACTACTACTACTACAATTGCCATCTCTCCTACTACTACTATAACAACTACAACAACTATTGTTGCTACTTCTACTAATGCTACTACTACTGCTACTACTACTACTACTGCTACTACCACTGTTGCTACAACCACTATTACTACTACAGCTACTATTACCGCTACTGCTACTACTATTACTCCAACAACTACTGCTACTACTACTACTACTACCACTACTACTACTATAAAAACAACAACAACAATAATAACAACTCCTACTACAGCTATTTCTGCTGCTGTTGCTACTACTATTGCTACTGCTGCTACTGCTATTGCTACTACTACTGCTACTACTATTAGTAGTAATACTACTCCCATTACAAATACTACTGCTACTACCACTACGACTACCCCTACTGCTACCCTTATTCCTACTACTAGTACTACTACAACTACTACTATTGCTACCGCAACTATTACTACTCCCTCTACTACTACTATTACAACAACTTCTACTCCTACTATTACTGCTACTACAACTCTTTCTACTACTGCTATTGCCATGATGCCTACTACTACTACTGCTGCTACAGCTGCTACTACAACTAGTACTACTACAAGAATTACTACTACTACTATTATTATTACTATGGCGGATAGTGCTACAGCTACTACTACTACTACTATAACCACTACCACTTCTACTATATTACTACTATTACTATAACCACTACTACTACAACTACTACTACTGTGACTCTTTATGCTACTACACTATGACCACCATATCTACTTACTGTGACTCTTTCTGCTACTTGAGTACCACTATGAACACCACTAATACTACTATCACTACTACTACTGTTGCTACTACTATTTCTAATACTATTGCTACAACAACTTCTACTACTACATCTACACTCCTCCTCCTACTATTACTACTACAACACTACTACAACTACTACTATTAGCACTAATTCTACTCATACAACTACCAATACTACTACTACTAATACTACTATTGCTATAACAACTCCTTCTGCTACTACTACTACTCCTACTACTACTACAACTACTGTTGCTACTTTTACTACTACTAATACTATTACTACAACTACTACTCCAACTGCTTTTGCCACTACTACAACTACTCCTATAGCTACAGCTATAGCTACTGCTACTACTACTACTAGTACTACTACTACTACTATTATAACTACAACAAAAATAATTACCACTACAACAACCACTACTATTCCTCCCCCGCCTACTACTACTATGACAACTACTACAAATACTACTACTACTACTACTATGACTAATAATCCAACTCCTACTCCTGCTACTATTCCTACTACTACTTCTTCCACTACTACTACTACGACAACTTCTACTACTACTACCACCACTACTATTACTACTACTACTGCTGCAACTACGACTACAGCTACTACTACTACTTCAGTTGCTACTACTTCTACCACTACAACCATCCTTAGCGCGGCTACTACTTCTACTTGTACTACTAATACTACTACAAGTACTTCTACTGTTGCGACTACTTCTACCACTACTAGTCATGCTACTACTATAACTATGACTACTACAACTACAACAACTGCTACTACTACCATAGTACTAGTACAACTATTGCTACTAGTACTACTACTACTCCAATAACTATGACTATTACTATTACTAGTGATACTTCTACTATTACTACTTCTACTACTATTATGCCTACCACACTACTACGAGTACTACTACTACTACTACTACAACTTCTCATACTTCTGTAGCTAGTATGCCTACTACAACTAATACTACTACTACTGCTAATACTTCTTCTACTACTACTACAACTACTGCTTCTTCAACTTCTACTATTACTACTGTTACTACTTCTCCAACTACTACAACTACTATTACTCCTTCGGCTATTAATATGACTACTACTACTACTTCTACTAGTATGACTACTGCTGCTACTACTACTACTACTACAACTTCTACTACTATTTCAGCAACTACTATTGCGACTACTGCTACTACAACTACTACTACAACTGTAAGAACTACAAATACTACTACTAGTAGTACTACTCCTACTAAAACTTCTGCTCCTACTACTGCTACTACTCTGATTACTTCTACTACTAATACTACTACTACTGCTGCTACCACTACTGCCCCTACTACTACTGCTCCTACTACTACTACTGTTACTATTGCTACTGCTCCTAGTACTACTACTACTGCTACTACAATAACTACTACTATTGTAGCTCCCCTTACAACCACAACTACTACAGCAACTACTACCACTTTTACTACTGCTGTTGCAGCTAATACTGCTACTACTTCTCCTACTGCAACTACTATTGTTACCACTACTATTACTAGTACTAACACTACTTAGTACAGCCACTTCAGCTGTAGCTACTGTTACTAATACGACTACTACAAGAATTACTACTGCTACTACTATGACTACTACAGCTGCCATGTCTGCTACTACTACTACTACTACAGCTACTACTACTAGAACTACTGCTGCTACTAGTACTACAACTAATTCTACTACTAATATTGCTACCACTGCTACTACTACTGCTACTACTACTACTACTACTACCACTACTATTACTTCTTCTTCTTTTACTACTACTACTACTGCTACTGCTACTACTGCTGCTGTTGCTGTTGCTGCTTCCACTGCTACTACTGTTGCTGCTGCTGCTACAAGTACTACTAATATTGCTACTCCTGCTACGACTACTACTATGACTATTACTGCTGCTACTTCTGGCACTACTGCTACTACTACTACTGATACGACAACTACTACTACCATTGTTGAAAATAATGCTACTATTACGACAACCACTAGTAGTATTACGACTACTACAATTAGTTCTGTTACTATTGATGCTACTACTGCTGTCGCTACTACTGCTACTACTACTACTACTCCTGCGGCTATTAATGCTACGACTACTAGTACTTCTACTATAGCTGTTACAACTTCTACTACTACTTCAGCTACTACTACTACAACAACAACAACTCCAAATTCTACTACTCCTAGTACTACTCCTACTTGAACACCTGCTCCAAGTACTACTACCACCATTACGACTACTACTACTACTACTACTCCTCCTCCCACTACAACTACTACTCCTACTGTGACTACTAATACTATTACTAAGACCACTACTATTACTACACCTAATATTCCTATTACTACTATACTATTTCTATTGCTACTACTGCATCTACTTCCGTAACAACAACTACTACCACTACTACTACTACCACTAGTAAAATAATGACTCCAACTATTACTACTACTACTACAACACTAACTACTTCTAGTAGAAGTACTATTACTACTACAAGCACTGCTGATGCTGCTGCTGCTACTACTACTATGGCTTCAACTACTAATACTACTAGCACTACTGCTACTACTACTATCGTTCCTACAACTACAACTACAACTACTACTACTACTACTACTACTACTACAATAGCTACTACTACTATTACTACTATGGCTACTACTACTACTACTACTACTACTACAACTGCTACTATTGCTACTACTACTATGGGTTCTACTACTACTACTACTACAACTACAATAGCTACTACTGCTACTACTACTGCAATACTACTAATGCCACTACTACAACTAGCTCAACTACTACTACTGTTGCTGCTACTGCTACTACTTCTTCTACAGCTACTACTACTACCACTACTAGTTCTAGTACTTCTACTATTACTCCTACTACTAGTACTACAACGACTACTCCCACTACGAGAACTACTACTACTACTTCTACTACTACTACAACTACTACTACTCCTACTACAACTACTTCTACTCTTCATGCTACTACTCCTACTACTACTACTACTTCTACTACTACTACTACTACTACTACTACTACTATTACTACCACAACTACTACTAGTACTACTACTACTGCAACTACTACTATTGCCACTAGTACTACAACTACTGTTGCTACTCCTAGTACTTCGACAACTACACCTAGTACTACAAATACTACTACTACCATTACTACTGCTACTACTGCTACTTATCTGACTATTGCGATTGCCCTTGCTACTATTGCTGCTTATACCACCACAACTGCGGCTGACACTACTACTACTACTACTACTTCTACTGCTATTACAACAACAACGAGTACTACTACTTCTACTACTAGTCCTACTACTACTACTCCTACTACAACAACTACTACTTACATAGCCACTACGGCTAGTACTACAACTACTTCCACTGTTACTACTACTACTACTACTCCTCCTCCTCCTCTAGCTATTATTACTATTGCTACTATTGCTACTACAACTACTATTGCTGCTGCTACTACTACCAATGCTACCACTATACTTCGATTACTACAAATATTGCTACTTTAACTTCAATTACTATTACTACTACAACTACTACTACTGCTACCACTGCTACTGTTGCTATAACTACTGCTACTACAACTGCTGCTACTCCCACTACACCTATTGCCACTACAGCTACTTCTTCAATTGCTATTACAACTCCTATTGCTACTACTTGTATTGCTACACCTACTACACCCACTACGACTACTACTACTCCTACAATAACTATTATTACTGCTACTCCTCCTACTACTTCCTCAACTCCTACACCTACTCCTATTACTACAATAACTTCTACAACTACTACTATTACTGCTGCTACTACTTCTACTACTACTATTATTACTACTGCTACTACTTCTACTTGTACTATTACTACTACTACGAGTACTACTACTGCTACTACTATGATTACTACTACTACTACTATTTCTACTGCTATTACTACTTCTGCTACTGCTACTACTACTATTACATCTATTGCTACTAATACTAGTACTAGTACTACTACAACTAATATTACTACAACTATTGCTACAACTACTTCTACTACCATTACTACTACTACTAGAACTACTACTCTTCCTACAGCTATTACTACTGCTACAATTACTACAATTGCAATTACCTCAACTGCAACTACCACTACTGCTTCTACTGCTACCACTACTACTGCTGCTGCTCTTGATATGACTACTCCTTCTACTATTACTACTACTACAGCTACTACTTCTATTGCTACTTCTACTGCTACTACTAATACTACTACCCCTACTACTCCTACTCCTATTACTACTACCACTTTCCCTTCTCCTACTACTCCCCCTACTGTGACACCAACTTCAATTACAAAAACTATTGCAACTACTAATACTACTACTACTACTACTACTACTACTTGTACTACCGCTACTATAACTACTTCTACTACTGCAATTAGTACTACTACTACTGCAACAACTAGTGCTACTACAACTATTATTGGTACTACTACTACTGCAACAACAACTACGACTGCAACAACAACTACGACTACTGTTGATGTTGTGGCTGTAACTACTACAATAACTGCTACTACTACTACCACCACCACTACTATGAGTACTTCTACTACAACTATCAATAGTACTTCAACTACTATGACTACTACAATGACTACTGCTACAACTACTACTTCTACTTCTACTAATACTACTACTACAACAACTACAACTACAACTAGTACTACTACTATTACAAGTACTACTACTATTACTACAGCCAGCGCTACTATAGCTTCGACTACTATTGCTACAATTAATACTACTATTACTAATGCTATAGCTACTTCTCCTACAACTACAACAATAACAACAACAACTACTACTACTACTCCTACGACTACCCAACCTCCTACCCCTACTCTTATTACTACTACTAGTAGTAGTGGTAGTAGTACTACAAGTACGTGTACTACTACTATGATAACAACTATTAATATGCCTTATACTAGTACTACTACTTCTACTACTTCAACTAGTACTACTACTACAACCACAACTACTACTGCTTCTGCTGCTACTGCTATGGCTCTTACTATTACTACTGCTACTACTGTTGCGACTAATTCTGCTACTGCTATTGCTACTGCTACTACTCTTACTAATACTACTGCTACTACTGAAATTACTACTACAACTGCTATAACTACTGTTACTATTGCTGCAACTCCTCCTACTACTACTAGTACTTGTATTATTACTACTCCTATCGCTACTACTACTATTATTACTACTAATAGCACTACTACTACAACAACCACATCAACAACAACCACTACTACTACTACTTCTCCTCCTCCTCCTGCAGCTTCTGATAATCCTCAATCTACTACTAATACTACGACTACTACACCTACTACTACTGCTTCTTCGACTACTGCTACTAATACCACTACGACTACTACTTCTAATACTATTACCACTCGTGCTACTACTACTACTATGACAACTACAACTACTACAGCAACAATTACAACCATAACTATTACTGCTACTACAATTACAACTACTACTACAACAACAACTACTACTACAACTGCTACTACTACTCCTATTACTTCTACTATTGCTACGGCTACTACTACAACTCATACTGCTACTAATACTACTCCTACTACTACTACGACTACAACTACTTGTACTACTGCAACTACAACTACTACTACTACTCCTCTTACTACTTTTACAATGACCACTGCTACTACTACTACTGCAACTACTACTATCACTACTGCCACTACAACTACTCCTACTCGAACTCCTATTCCTACAACAACTCCTACTACTACTTCTATTGCCACAAGTACTACTACAATGATCACTTCTACTATAATTATTACTACTAGTATTGGTACTGCACCTACTACTATAGTTACTACTACTATAAGCATTACTACAACTACTAAGACTATTGCTCCGATTACAACTACTACGCCTACACCTGCACCTACTCCAACTACAACTACAACTACTATTACTATTGGTACTACTACTACTGCAGCAGCTATTGCTGCTACTACTACTACTTCTACTACTACTGTAATTACTTCTACTCCTACACCTACTCCCACTATAACTACTACTGCTGCTACTACTACCGCTACAACTATTAGTATTGGTACTACTAATAAAACTACTAATACTATTGCTATTGTTGCCTCTCCTACCACTACTACTACTACTACTACTACTAATCCTAATACTCCTACAATAACAACTACTACTTATGTTATTACTGCATAACTACTTCTAACGCTCCTACTACTTCTACTACGACTCCTACTACTCCTACTACTCTGACAAATATAAGTATTACTATAGCTACTGCTACTAAAACTACTACTCCTACTACTACTACTCTTACTACTATTGCTACGATTATTACTACAACTGCTACCACTATTGCAACTACTATGACTACTACTGCAACTACTACAACTGCAACTACTATTATAGCTACTGCTACTACTACTACCACTACAACAACAACAACAACAACAACTACTACTACTACTACTACTACTAGTACTGCTACTACTTTTAACTTCTATTAGTTCTACTACTTCTGCAACCACTACTATCATTACTACTACTACGACTACGACTACTACTACACCTATTAGTACAAATACTGCTAGTACTATTACAATACTATTGTTACTATTAATTCTACTACTCATACTGCTACTACAACTATTACTGCTACTACCATTACTTCTACTACAACCAGTGCTACTACTAGTACTCCTACTACTACTACTACTATTTGTATTACTACTACCACTTCTACTTTTACTACTACTTCTGCTAGTAATTCTATTGCAACTCATACTACTCCTCATACTACTACTATTACTACTATTCCGACTACTACTATTTCTAGTACTACTGCTCGTACTACTCACCCTACTCCTACATCTACTCCTCCTCCTCCTACTACTACTACTACTATTACTAGTATTAGTAGTACTGCTGCAACTACAGCTACTTCTACTACTAATACTACTATTGTTGCTACTACTACTAGTAGTACTACTTCTGCTACAACTACTACTACACCTATTACTACTAATATGACAACTACTTCAACTACTATTGCTAATACTACTACTAGTACTAGTACTACTACTTCTACTACTATTACTACTTCCAATACTACTATTACTAATGCTACAACTACTTCTACTAGTACTACCACTATTGCTACTACTAGTACTCCTACTACTACTACGACAACTACTACAGCTCCAATGACCACCCGTACTACTACCCCTACTTCTATTACTACTACTACTTGTACTGCAACGATGACAACAACTATTAGTACTACTTTCACTACTACTACTACTACTTCTACTGCTTTAATGAGTACTACTACTATAATTTCTAGTTCTACTGCTACTGCTCTTACTACTACAATGGCTACTACTACTATGACTATTTCTGTTGCTGCTACTACTACTTCTCTTAGTACTACTACTTCTACTACTGCAATTACTACAACAATTGCAATATCTACTACTTCTGTTGCTACTGTTGCTGCTACTCCTCCTCCTCCTCCTCCTACAACTATTACTACTGCCACGAGTACTACAACTACTACTACTACAATTAGTGCTTCTACTACTACTACTTCTACTACTACTACTACTTCAACCACAATTACTATGACTAGTACTTATACTACTACTGCTACAACTACTGCAACTACTGCTACTACTACTACTACAACTACTACAACTATTAGAACAACAACTACTACTCCTAAAGCTTCGGCTAATCCTCCTACTACAACAACTACTATTAAAACTATAACTACTACACCTGCAACTACTGCTTCTTCTATGATTGCGATTGCTGCTGTTGCTGCTACAACTACTACTTCTAATACAATTACCACTCGTGCTACAACTACTATAATGACTACTACAACTACTATAGAAACAACAACAATAATAACTACTACTACTACAACAACAACAACTACTACTACTACTATTACCACAATAGCTACTTCTACTACAAGAACAACAATAACAACTACAACTACCAATAGCACTACTACAACTACCACGACTACTACTACTACTACCTCTAGTACCACTACTACTATGACTACTACTAGCTACTACTACTACAACTATTTCTACTAGTACTACTACTACTCTCACAACTACTACTATTAGTATAACAACACTCCTGCGACTACTACAATAATAACTACTGCTACTACTCCTACTACTACTACTACAACTACTACTACTACTACTACTACTACTCGTCCTCCTACAACAACAACAACTACTACTACTAGTACTCGTCCTCCTACAATAACTACTATTATTACTGCCACTATTATAACATTTATTGGTAGTAGTACTACTACAGCAACAACTACTACTACTATTACTACTAGTAATACAACAACTACTACTATTACAACAACAACTACTGCTATTATTACCACAACAACAACAACAACAATTACTACTACCACTACTACCAATATTGCTATTGCTGCTAATACTACTACTACTACTAGAACACCTACTACTACTACTACTACTACTTCTGCAGCACCTAATACTCTTCCTACTACTCCTACTGCTGCTGCTGCTACTATTACAAATACTATTACTACTTACACTACTACTGCTACTACTACTACTACTACTACTACTACTATAACTACTACTACTTCTATTACTGCTACTTGTACTGCTACTACTGCCACTACAGCTACTACTACTACTATAGAAACTGCTGCTACCCCTATTATTACTACTACTACAACTACTTCTACTACTGCTACTACAACTAATACTACTACTAATCCTGCGACTACTTCTACTATGACTACTACTACTACTACTACCACTACCACTACTACTACTACTACAACTACTATTGCTGCTACTATAACAATGGCTACTACAACAACTAGGACTACAAAAACAATGACAACAACAACAACTACTACAACTAGAACCACGACTACTACGACTACTACTACTACAACTACTGCTACTACTACCACTACTACACCTAATGCTCCTACGACAACTCCCACTAGTACTACTACTGCTACAACTCCTACTAAAACTGCAATTTTTCTAATACAATTTTTATTACTACTACTATGACTACTACTACCACTACTATTACTATAACAGTTACTGCTCTGAATGCTACTATCACTACTACTACTACTACTACTGCTACTACTACTACTACTACTACTACTACTAATGTACTACTCCTATTACTACTTCTGCTACTGCTCATACTGCGGCTACTACTACTACCACTACTACAACTACTCCTACTTCTACTATTACTGCTCTTACTACTGCTGCCCCTACTTCTACAATGACTACTACTAATACTACTACTACTACCACTGCTACTACTACCACTGCTACTACTGCTGCTACTACTACTACAACAACAACAACAACGACAACAACAAATACTCCTACTCAAACTTCTATTCCAACTACAACTCCTAGTACAACTTTTACTACTATAACTACTACTGCAACTATTAATACTGGTATCACTAGTACTATTATTGCTACCACTAGTTCTACTACAACTGCTAAGAGTACTACTCTTATTACTACTACTACTGCTCCTACGACAACTCCTACAACTATAATTACTACTATTACTGCTTCTACTCCTACAACTTCTACAACTTCTACTACAACTACCACAACTATAATTACTCCTACTCCTTCACCAACTTCTACTAAAACTACTACTAGTACTGCTGCTACTTCTACAACTATGAGTACTACTACAGTTGATATTACTGCTACTTCTGCTACTACTACTACAACTGGTACTATTGCTACAACTACTACTACTGTTGCTGCTGTTGCCTCTCGTACTACTACAACTGCTACTGCTGCTGCTACTACTACTAATCCTAATACTCCTACAATGACTACGACTACTACTAATCCTAATACTTCTCCTCCTAACGCTCCTACTGCTTCTACAACTACTCTTACTACTCCAACTACTCCTACTATTTCTACCACTCCTACTACTACTATTACTACTACTACTAATGTGACTACTACTACTACTCCAGCTATTACTACTCTTACTACTACTACTATTACTACTACAACTACTACTGCTATTGCAACTACTACTACTACTACTACTAATACTCTTGCTACTACTACTACTCTTATTACCACTCGTACTTGAACACCTATCACTACTACTACTCCACCTCCTCCTAATACTACAACTACAAGTGCTACTCCTGCTACTGCAACTATTACAACTCTGAATAATACTACTACAACTCCTACTACTACTCCTATTCCAACTCTAGCCCCTACCAGTACTCCAACTGTTATAACTACTACTACTACTGCAACTACAACTACTACAACTCCTACTACAACTACTGCTGCTACTATAGCTATGACTACTACTACTAGTATTATTGTTACCTCTAATACTACTACTACTATTATTACTACTACTACTGCTGCTGCTACTTCGACTACTACTATTACTACTACTACATCTGCTGTAGTTACTACAACTACTACAACTAGTACTACTTCTACTACTTTTGCTCCCACCCGTATGGCTGCTACTACTGCTATTAATACTACTACTCCTCTTGCTACTCCAACTACTACAACTACTACAACTCCTACTCCTACTCCTGCTCCCACTCCTACTACTGCTACTACTACTCTTACAACAACTAATAGTACTATGACAACAACAACAACAACTACAACTACTACTCCTCCTACGCCTACTCCTGCTACTACTACTGCTACTGCTACTGCTACTCCTACTACAACAATGACTACTACTACTGTTACAATTATTACTACTACTACAACTACTGCTATTACAAATACTTCTACTAATACTAGTTCTACTGCTACTACTATTACAACAACAACAACTACTACTACTACTACTGCTGTTGCTAGTTTTATTACAACTACAACTAGTACAACTACTACTACTACAACCACTACAACAACTACTACTACTACAACTACTAAGACTACTACTGCTGCTGCTACTACTGCTTCTACTGCTACTGCTACTACAACTACTACTACTCCTGCTACCAATACTATTTCTACTACTACTTCGGCTACTCCCACTACTAGTATTACTACTTTTTGATCCTGATGCTACTGCTACTACTACTACTGATGCTGCCGCTACTTCTGCTACTACTGCTACTACAGCTCTTGTTAAACTACTGCCACTACTTCTATTACTACTGCTGCTACTTCTACTACTACTACTGTTGCCACCACTACTACTATTATTGCTACTGCTACTTCTACTACTATTAATTCTAATATATCTGCTATTACAATGACTACTACAGCTATGACAAGAACTTTAGCTACTACTATTACTACTACTACTACTACTACTAGTACTACTACTGCTAATGCTACTACTGCCACAACTGCAACTAATCTTAATACTACTACTACAACTAATTCAGCAACGACTACTGCTACTGCTACGACTACTACGATAACTACTACTACTACTAAAACTGCTACTACTACTAAGAATACTACTACTACTGCTACTACTACTACTACTACTGCTACAAATACTACTACTACTACTATTACTACTACAGCTACTACTAATAAAACCACTATTACTACCACAACTACAACTTCTCTAACGACTACTACTAATACTACTGCTGCTGCTGCTGCTGCTGCTATTGCTAATACTACTACTATTATAACTACTAGTACGATTGCTACTACTGCTACTACTATTGCTGCTACAATAACTACTGCTAGTACTACTACTATTCTACTGCTACTATTACTACTAATACTACTACTACTACGAGCACAACTCCTATTTCTATTGCAACAACTAGTACTACTACTTCTTCTACTACAATTACTAGCTACTACTACTACTATTGCTGCAATAGCTACTATTGCTATGATAACTTCTAGTCCTACTTCTACTTCTTCTACTACCCCTACTACTACTACCACTACTGCAATTTTTGCTACTACTACTTTTACTCCTACAACTACTATGACTACTACAACAACTGCTCATATTCCTGCTATCGCTACGGCTACTGCCATTGCGGCTACTGCTACTACTACTACTACTTCTCCTACTTCTTTGATTATTGTTGCTGCCATAACTATTATTACTACCTTTAATGCTATAACAAATATTACTACTATAACTGCTACTACTATAACAACGCTACTAGTGCGACGGTTACTACTACTATAACTACTTCTACTAATACTACTACTACAGCTCCTTCTACTACAACTACTGCTACTACTACAACAACTGCTGCACTATTACTATTACTATAATTTCTTCTACCCATATTGCTACTATTGCTAATACTCCTACTACAACTGCAACTACTATTATTTTTACGAATGATACTCCTACTACTACTACTACAATGGCAACCACTACACCTACTACTGCTACTCCTACTACTTCTACTACTGCTACTATTAACTAATACGACAACCACAATTGTTGCTATTACTACTACTGCTACTACTACAACTATAATTACTACTACCTCCACTATTACTATGGTTTCTACAACTACAACTACGAGAACAACAATAATTGCTACTTCTACTACTACTACTACTGCTGCTGCTCCTACTATCACAAATACAACAACTACTACTGCACTATTACTACTAATATTACTACTTCTACAACTATGACTATTATTTTTATTACTACTACTACTACTTCTACTACTTCTACTACAAATACTACCACTGCTACTACTACACCTACTACTACTACTACAAGTTTTGCTATTGCTACTATTGGTACTATCGCTACTATTATCACTACTACTGCTTTTGCAACTACTGTTATAATAACTATTACTATTACTATTACTACTACTTTTGCCACTATTGCTACCACTACTACTACTTCTACTACTATAACTACTATCAGTATTAATAATGCTACTAATGCTATTGTCGTGACTACTACAACTACTGCTACTAGTACCACCACCACCACCACCACCACTACTACTACAATAACAACAACAATAATAATAACAACAACAACAATTACTACTACTATAATTACTACCACTACTAGTACTGCTGCTACTACTACTACCACCACCACCACCACCACCACCACCACCATAATTGTGGTTATTGTTGCTGCTACTCCTACAGCTACTTCCCCTACTATTATGACTACTATTGCTACTACTACTCCTATGCCTATTGCTACTACTACTACTATTACTACCACCACCACCATCACCACTACTACTATTACTACTACAACAACAACTACTGCTGCTAATACTACAAATACTTTTACTACTAATAATACTACTACTACTCCTACTACTAATACTACTGCTAATACTACAACTAGTTCTGCTGCAACTACAACTACTACAACTACTCCTACTACTAAGACTGCTACTACTATTCCCACAATCGCCACTATGACTACTACCACAAGTAGCAGTAGTAGAAGTAGTAGTTGTGGTGGTAGTAGTAGTTGTTGTAGTAGTAGTAGTAGTAGATGCAAAAGTAGTAGTAGGAGTAGTACTACTACTAGTAGTAAAAGTAGCAGCAGTAGTAGCAGAAGTAATGGTAGTAATAGCAGTAGTAGCAGTAGTAGTAACAATAGTAGCAGTGGTAGCAACAACAACAGTAGTAGTAGAAGTAGTCATCATTGTAGTAGCAGCAGTAGTAGTACTACTAGTAGCAGTAGTGGCAGCTATAGCTACAGTAGAAGTAGTAGTTACAGTGAAAATAGTAGTAGTTGCAGTAATCATCATCGTAGTAGTTGTAGCAAAAGTAGTAGAAGTGGTAGTAGTTGTGGTAGCAGTAGTAGCAGAAGTGATAGCAGTAGCGATAGTAGCAATAGTGATAGCACTGGTACTAGTAGTGGTAGTAGTAGAAGCAGTAGTAGTGATAGAATAAGTAGTAGCAGTAGTGCTAGTAGTAGTAGTAGTAGAAGCCATAGTAGTGGTAGCAGTAGTAGTAGGAGGAGGAGGAGTAGATTTAGTAGTAGCAACAGTAGCAGTAGTAGTAGCAATAGTAGCAGTAGTGCTAGTGCTAGTAATAGTAGTAGTACTAGTAGCCGCAGTGGTAATAATAGTTTTTGTAGTAGCAGTAGTAGTTGCAGAAGTAGTAGTAGTTGTTGTAGTTGTGGCAGTAATAGGAGCAACAGTAGTAGCAATTGTAGTAGTAGCAGCAATAGTATTCGCCATAGTATAAGTACTAGTAACAATAGTAGTGGTGATAGAAGTAGCCATAGTAGTAGTACTAGTAGTTGTAGAAACGATAACAGTAGTAGTAGCTATAGTAGTAGAAGCAGTATTAGTACTAGTAAGAAAAGTAGTCATAGCATTAGCAACAATAGTAGTTATAGTAGTAGTGGTGGTGGTAGTTGTAATAGTAGTGGTAGTAGTAGTAGTAGATGTAGTTGTAATAGGAGTAGTTACAATAGTAGTAGTAATAGTAGTAGTAGTAGTGGTAGTGGAAGCAACAAAAGTAGTAGTAGCAGTTACAGCAATAGTTGTTTTGTAGTTGTAGTAGTAGTTACAGGAGTAGGTGCTATAGTAGTAGCAGTTGTTGTAGTAGGAGTAGTAGCTGTAGCAATAGTAGCAATAGCAGTAGTCATACTAGTTGCAGTAGTAGAAGTAGCATCAGCAGCGACACTAGTCATAGTAGTAGTGGAAATAGTAGTATTAAAAGTAGTAGTAGCAATGGTAGAAGTAGCAAAAGGTTTTCCAATCGTACTAGTAGTTTAGTTGAAGTTGTAGCAGTAGTAGTAGTATTAGCAATAACAGAAACAACAGCAATAGTTCTGGTAGTAGTTGTAGCAATAGTAGTAGTAGTAGCAGTCTTAGTAGTAGTTGTTGTAGCAGCATTGGTAGTAGTAATTCTAGCAGCAACAGCGGCAGAAGTAGTTGTAGTAGTTGTTGTTGTAGTTTAGCAGAAGTAGCAGTAGTTCTAGTAGTAATAGTAGCAATAGTAGTAGGAGTAGTAGTAGTCCTAGTAGTAGTAGTAGTAGTAGTAGTAGTAGTAGTCCTAGTAGTACTTGCAGTAGTAGTAGTAGTAGAAGCAGCAGTAGTAGTAGTAGTGGTTGGAGTAGGACGAGGAGGTGGACGACATGGAGAAGGAGCAATAGTAGGAGTATTACTAGTTGGAATAGTGGTAGTAGTAGCATTAGCAGTAGTAATAGTAGTAGTAGTTGTTGTACTAGTAGTTATAATAGCAGTATGAGTAGTAGTAGGAGAAGTAGTAGCAGCAATTGTAATGGTAATCGTAGTAGCAATAATGATATTAGCTGCAATAGTAGTAGTAGTAGTAGTAGTAGTAGTAACAGTAGTTGTAGTTATGGTAGTAGGCCAAGTAGTAGTAGTTGTTGTTGTTATTGTAGCAGCAGCAGCAGCAGCAGCAGTAGTGGTAGTTATAGTAGCAGCAGTAGTAGTTGTAGTAGTAGTAGAAGTAGTAGCTATAGTCATTGTAGTTGTAGGAGTTATATAGTAGCATTAGGAGTAGTAGTAGTAGTAGTAGTAGTAACAGTCGTACTAGTGAAAGTAGTAGCAATAGTAATTGTCGTGGTAGTAGTAGAAGGAGGAGGAGTAGTAGTAGGAGGAGAAGTTTTAGTTGTAGTAGTTGTATTAGTAGTAGTAGTAATAGTAGTAGTAGTAATAGTTGTAGTAGTTGTTGTAGTAGTTGTAGTATTTGTACTAGTGGTGGTGGTGGTAGTAGTAGTAGTAGCAGAAGTCGTGGTTGTTGTAGTAGAAGTAGTAGCAGCAGTAGTAGGAGTAGTAGTAGTCGGAGGAGTAGTAGTAGTGGTAGCAGAAGTAGTAGTTGTCGAAGTAGTACGAGTGTTATTATTAGTACTAGATTTAGAGTTAGTAGTAGTAGAAGTAGGAATAGTTGTGGTAGCAATTGTACTAGTAGTTGAAGTACTAGTAGTAGTAGTAGTAGTAGTAGTAGCAGTAGCAGTTCTAATAGTTGTAGCAGCAGCAGCAGCAGTAGTATCAACAGTAGTAGTAATAGTAGAAGTAGTAGTAGTAATAGGAGTCAGTGTAGGAGTACGAGTAGCTATAGTAGTAGTAGTGGTGGTGGTGGTGGTGGTAGTAGTAGTAAGAGTAATAATAGTAGTAGTAGGTGTAGTAGTGGTAGTAGTAAGTGTAACAGTTGTAAGAGTAGTTGTAGTAGTAGTAGGTGTAGTAGGAGTAGGAATAGTAGTAGTAGTAGTAGCAGTAGGAGTAGTGGTAGGAGTAGTAGTATTATTTGTTGTAATAGTAGTAGTTGTAGGTATAGTAGTAGAATTAGTAGTAGTAGTTGTAATAGTAGTGTAGTAATCGAAGCATTAGTAGTAGTAGTAGCGGTAGTCATAGAACTAGTAATTGCGGTAGAAGTAATAGCAGTAGTAGCAGTAGTAGTACTAGTAGTAGGATTAGTAGTAGTAGTAGTTGTTGTAGTAGGAGCAGTCGTGATAGTTGAGGTAGTAGGAGGTGGAGTTGTAGTAGTTATTGTTGTGGCAACACTAGCAGTAGCTGCAGCAGTAGTCGCAATAATAGTCATTCCAGTAGTTATAGTAGTAGTAGAAGTTGTAGCTGTAGCAGTAGTAGTAGTAGGAGTAGTAGTAGTAGCAGTAGCAGTAGCAGTAGTAGAAGTTGTTGCAGTAGTAGTAGCAATAGTTGTTGTTGTAGTAGTAGTAGTAGGGGATGTTTTAATAGCTGTACCATTAGCAGTAGTAGTATTATTTATAGTAATAGTAGTAGTTGTGGAGTAGTAGTAGTATTAGTAGTAGTGTACTAACAGTAGCAGTAATAGTGGAAGTAGATGTAGATGTAGTACTAAAAATTGTTGTTGCAGTATGAGCAGTAACAACAGTAGTAGTTGTTGTAGAAGTTGTACTAGTAGTAGTAGTAGCGGTAGTAGTAGTTGTAGTCGTAGTAGTAGGAGCAGCAATAGTTGTAGTTATGGTAGTAGGAGGAGGAGGAGTGGTAGTAGTTGTTGTTGTAGTAGCAGTAGCAACAATAGTTGTAGTAGTCGTACTGCTAGTAGTAGTTGTTGTTGTTATTGTAGTAGTAGTAGGAGTAGTCGTAGTAGTAGCAACAATAGGATTAGTTGTTGGTGTTGTAGCAGCAATAGTAGTCACAATAGTAGTAGTAGTAGTAGTAGTAGTAGTAGTAGTAGTAGCAGCAGCAGGAGGAGTAGTAGTAGTAGTAGGAAAAGTTTCAGTAGTTGTAGTAGTTGTAGTAGGAGGAGTAGTAGTAGTAATAGTAGTAGCCATAATAGGAGTAATAGTTGTCATAGTACTATTAGTAGTTGTAATAGACATTGCTGTAGTAGTTGTTGTAGTAGTAGTAGTACTTGTAGTAGTAGTTGTTGTTGTAGTAGTAGCAGCAGTAGTAGTAGAATAAAGTAGTATATTGCAGTAGCAGTTGTAATAGTAGGTGGAGTAGTAGTGACAGTAGTAGTAGTAGTAGTAGCTGTAATAGCCATTGTTGTAGTAGTATTAGCAGTAGTAGCTGTAATAGCAGTTGTTATAGTGGTAGTTCGAGTGGTAGTAGTATTTGTAGTAGTAGTAGTAGTTCTTGTAGTAGCAATAACAACAGCAGTAGTAGTAGAAGAAGAAGTGGTAGTAGTAGCAACAGTAGTTGTAATAGTAGGTAGACTAGTAGTAGTAGTAGTTTTAATAGTAGTAGTCGTAGTAGTAGTAGTAATTATTGTACTAGTAGTAAAAATAGTAGCAGCAGTTGTGGTAGTAGTAGCAATGGGAGTAGGAGTAGTAGTAATAGTGGTAGTGGAAGTAGTAGCAATAGTTGTAGTAGTAGTAGTAGTAGTAGTAGTAGTAGCAGCAACAACAGTAGCTATAGGAGTAGTAGTAGTTGATCTAGGAGGAGTAGTAGTAGTACTAATAGTAGTAGTAGTTGTTGTTGTTGTTGTAGTTGTAGTAGTAGTAGTAGTAGTTGGACTACTCGTAGTCGCAGTTGTACTAGTATAGTAGTAATAGTTGTAGTAGCAATTAGAGCAGGAGTAGTAGAAGTTATAGCTGTAGTAGGAGTAGGAGTAGTAGTTGTGGTAGCGGTACTTGGAGTAGGAGTAGGAGTAGTAAGAATAATAGTACGAGTAGTAGCAATAGTAGTTGGAGTAGCAAAAGTAGTTGTAGTAGTAGGTATAGTAGTAGTTCTTGTAGTAGGAGTACGAGTTGTAGTAGCAGTAGTAGTCGTTGAAGTAGTAGTTGTGGTAGTTTTAGTAGTAGTATTAGTAGTGGTGGTAGTAGTAGTTGTAGTAGTATTAGTAGTAGTAGTGGTAATAGTAGTAGTAGTGGTTGGAGTACCATTAGTAGCAGTTGCTATAGCAGAGTAGTAGTAGTAGTGGTTATTGTAGTAGGAATAAAAGTAGGATTAGTAGTAGAAGTGGAAGTAGTAGTAGGAGTAGGAGTAGTAGTTGTAATAGTAGAAGAGGTAGCTACAATTGTTGTTGTAGTAGTAGCAGTACTAGTTGTGGTTGTTGTAGCAGTAGCAGTAGTAGCAGTAGCACTTGTAGTAGTAGTAGTAGTAGTAGTAGTAGTAGTAGTAGTAGTAGTAGTAGTAGTAGTAGTAGTCAGGGTGGTTGTAATAGTAGTAGTAGTAGTAGTAGGAGGTGGAGGAGGAGGAGGAGGAGGAGTAGTGGTAACAATAGTAGTCATTCTATTGTTAGTCGTAGTAGTAGTAGTAGGAGTTGGAGTAAGAGTAAGGGTAGAAGTAGTAGTAGTTATAGTAGTAGCAGTAGTAGCAGTAGCCGAAGTAGTAGTAGGAGTAGGAGTTGTAGTAGTAGTGGCAGGAGTAGGAGTAGTAGTACAAGTTGTAGTAGTAGTGGTTGCAGCAACAATAGAAATATTTATAGCGATAGTGGTAGCTGTCATTGTAGTACGTGGTGTAGTATTTGTAGTATTATGAGCAGGAATAGTAGGAGTAGGAGTAGTGGTAGTTGAAGTAGTAGACGTAGTAGTAGTTGTAGTTGAAGTAATAGGAGGACGGGTAGTTGTAGAGTAGTAAGAGTGAGAGTAGTACTAGTAGCAGCAGAAGTAGAAGTAGTAGTCATAGTAGTAGTAGTAGTATTACTAATAGAAACAGTAATAGTATTAGTAGTAGTAGTAGCAGTAGTAATAGTAGTAGTAGTTGTAGTAGTAGTAGTATTTCGAATAGTAGTAGTAGGACAAGTTGTCGTGGTAGTAGTTGTTTTTGTTCTTGTACTAGTAGTAGTAGTAGTAGTAGCAGCAGCAGCAGTAGTAGTAGTAGTAGTTGTTGTTGTTGTTATTGTTGTTGTTGTTGTAGTAGTAGTAGTAGTAGGGGTAGTAGTGGTAGTAGTAGTAGGAGGAGGAGTAGGACTCAGTATAGGATTAGTAATAGGGGTAGTAGTAGTTGGAGTATTGGTACTCAAAGTAGTAGTTCGAGTTGAAGTACTAGTTATATTACTAGATGCAGTAGTAGTCGTATTAGTAGTTGTAGTCGTAGAAGTAGCAGTGGTGGTAGTCATAGAAGTAGTAGTAGTAGTTGGAGTAGTAGCAGAAGTAGCGGTAGCAATAATAGTAGTAGGAGCAGTAATAGTAGTATTAGTACTAGTATTTGTTGTTGTAGTACTAGTTGTTGTAGTAGTAGCATAATAGTAGCAGCAGTAGCAGCAATAATTTCAGTATCGGTAGTAGTAGAAATAGGAGTAGTAGTTGGAGTAGCAACAGTAGTAGGTGTCATAGTTATAGTTGTAGTAGTAGCAGTAGTAGTTGTAGTAGTAGCAGTAGTAGTCGTAGTTATCGCAGTAGTTGTCGTAATAGTAGCAGTAGTAGTTGTAGTAGTAGTTGTAGTAGTACAAATTATAGTAGTAGTAGTAGTAGGAGCATTAGTAGTAGCAGCAGCAGTAGTAGTTGCATTAGAAGTAATGGTATGGGTGGTAAGAGTAATTGTAGCAGTCGTAGTAGTAGTAAAAGTAGTAGTAGTAGTAGTAATAGTAGCAGTAGTAATAGGAGTAGTAACAGTAGTCCCACTAGAACTAGTAGTAGTATTGGTTGTAGTAGTAGTTGTAGTAGGAGTTGGAGCAAAAAGTAGTAGTAGAATTAGTAGTAGTAGTAGTAGTTATTGTAGTAGTAGTAGTAGTAGAAGGAGTTCGAGTATTAGTAGTAGTAGTCGGACTAGGAGTAGCAGTAGTAGTAGCCAGAGTAGTAGTCGGAGCCAAAGCAGCAGAAGTTGTTGCAGTAGTAGTAGCATCAGCTGTAGCGGTAACAGTAGTAGCAGCAGTTTTAGCAGTAGTTGTAGTAGTAGTAGTAGTATGACTAGTCGTTGTAATAGTAGTTGTTGTTGTTGTTGTAGTAGTAGTAGTAGTAATATTTGTAGGAGATGTGGTAGTATTTGGTGTAGCAGTTGTAGTAGTAGCAGTAGTTGTTGTTGTGGTACCAGAGGTAGAAGTAGTAGTAGTAGTACGAGCAATAGTTGCAGTAGGAGTTAGAGGAGTAGTAGTAGAGTAGTAGTAGTAAGAGCAGAATTTGGAGTAGCAGTAGTAGTAGTAATAGTAGTGGTGGTAGTAGTAGTAGTAGTCATTGCAATAGTGGTTGTATTTTTAGTAATAGTAGAGGTAGTAGTAGAAGTAGTCATTGTCGTCAAAGCAATAGTAGTAGTACTAGTAGCAATAGTAGTAGCAGTTGCAGGAGTAGCAGGAGTAGTAGTAGTAGCAGCAGTAGTTGTAATAGTCACTGTAGTAGGAGTAGTAGTAGTAGTTGTTGTTGTTGTCATCGTTATAACAACAGTAGTAACAGGAGTAGTTGTTGTTGTTGTAGTTGTAGCAATTACACTAGCAGCAGTAGTAGTAGTTGTAGTAGTTGTTGTAGTTGTTGTAGTAGTTGCAGTAACAGTACTACTACTAGTAGTAGTACTTGTTGTTGTTATTGTTGTAGTAGTTGGACTACTTGGAGCACTAGTAGTAGTTGGAATATTAGTAGTAGCAGAAGTAGTGATACTGGTAGTAGTAGAGGTAACAATAGTAGTAGTAGTAGTACTAGTAATAGTAGTAGTAGTAGTAGTAGTAGTAGTAGTTGTTGTTGTTGTTGTTGTTGTTGTTGATGTTGTTGTCCTAGTAATAGTAGTAGCAATTGCAGTAGTAGCATCCGCCGTAGCATAGCGCTAGTAGTTGTTATTGTTGTTGTTGTTGTCATTTTTGTATTTGCAGTAGTCATTATAGTAGTGTTAGTAGTGTTAGAGGTAGTAGATGTAGTAGCAGTTGCTATTCTCGTTGTTGTTGTAGTCTTAGTAGTAGAAATAGTTGTTGTGGAAAAAGTTGTAGTAGAAGTAGTAGTTGTTGATGTTGTAGTAGGAGTACCAAGAGCACTAATAGTAGTCGTAATATTAGTAGCAGTAGAAATAGTGATAGTAGTAGTAGTAGAAGTAGCAGCAGTAGCAGTTGTAGTAGTAGTATTAGGTGTTGTTGTAGTAGTAGTAATAATAGTTGTTGTTGTTGTTGCAGTTGTAGAACAAGTATTAGTAGTGGCTGTAGTAGTAGTTCTAGTAGTAGTAGTTCTATTAGTAGTAGTAGTAGTTGCAGTAGTAGAAGCAGTAGTTGCACAGTATTAGTGATGGTAGTAGTAGTTGTTGTTGTTATTATTTTTGTATTTTCAGTAGTCATTGTAGTTTCATTAGTCATAGTAGTCGCAGTAGTTGAAGTAGTAGTAGTAGTAGTTGTTGTTGTTATTGTTGTTATTGTTGTTATAGTATTAGTAGTATTAGGAGTAGAAGCAGCAGTAGTATTTGTTGTAGTAATAGTAGCAGTAGCAATCACATTAGTAGTAATAGTTGTAGTAGTCATAGTAGTAATAGTAGTAGTAGAAAAAGTAGATGTAGTAGAAGTTATTGTAGTAGTAGCAGTACATGTATTAGTTGTAGTAGTGGAAGCAGCAGATGAGTTGTAATTCTTGTTGTTATCATTCTAGTACAAGTCGCAGGAGTAGTAGTAGTAGTAGTAGAAGTAGTCATGGTAGTAGTAGTGGTGGCAGTAGTAGGGATAGTAGTTGTAGTAGCCATAGTAGTAGTATCAATAAAAGTAGTAGTAGTAGTAGTCATAGCAGTCGAAGTAGTAGAAGTAGTAGAAGTAGTAGAAGTAATAGTAGTAGTAGTAGTCATAGCAGTCAAAGTAGTAGAAGTACTAGTAGCAGTGGTAGTTATTGTGCTAGTCATAATAGTTGTAACAATAGTAGTGGTAGTAGTAGCAGAAGTAGTCATAGTAGAAGAAACTGTACTAGAAGCAGTAGTAGTTGTAGTAGAAGTAATAGTAGCCGTAGAAGTAGTAGTGTTAGAAGCAACTGGAGTAGCAGTAGCAAGAGTTTTAGTAGTGCTAGTAGCAGTTGTTGTAGTAGTAGTTTAGTTGCAGAAGTAGTAGTTGTAGTAGTTGAGCTAGTCGTAGTAGTAGTAGTAGCACTAGTAGCAGGAGTAGCAGGAGTAGCAGTAGTAGAAGTAGTAGCAGCAGTAGTAGTAGAGGTAGTCGCAGCAGCAGCAGCAGTAGTAATAGTGAAAGCCGTAGTAGTAGTATTAGTAGCAGGAATAGGGGTAATAGTGGTAGAAGTATTTGCAACAATAGTAGTAGTTGCAGTAGTAGTTGCATTAGTAGTAGTAGTAGTAGTAGTAGTAGTAGTTGTTGTTGTTGTTGTTGTACAAGGAGTTATCGATATAGTAGTGTTAGCAGAAGTTGTAGTCAGAATAGTAATTGTTATAGCAGGAGTAGAAGTTATAGAAGTAATAGTAGTGCTAGTAGTATTTATAGTAGTAGTAGTAGTAGTAGTAGTAGTGGTAGTAGTAGTAAGAGTAGTATTAGAAGTAGTAGTAGTCATAATGGCAGTAGTAGTAGTCGTAGTGGCAGTAGTAGTAGAAGTAGTACTAGTAGTAGTAGAAATAGTAGTAGTAGTAGTAGTAGTAGTAGTAGAAGTAGGCGTAGTAGTAAGAGTTGTAGGAGTTGTTGCACTCATAGAAGTAGTAGTTGTAGTAGTTGTAGTAGTAGAAGTAGTAGTCGTAGTTGCAGTAGTAGTTGCAATAGTATTAGCAGTAATAGTTGTAGTAGTAGCAGTAGTAGGACCAGCAGTAGTAGTAGTTGCAGTAGCGGGAGTAGCAGTAGTAGTGGTAGTTGCTATTGTTGTAATTGAAGTAGTAGTCGTAGTAGTAGTAGGAGTAGTAGGAGTAGTTGTAGCAGTAGTATTAGTTGCTGCAGTTGTCCTAGTTGCTGTTATAGTAGTAGTAGTAGTACTTTTAGAAGTAGTAGTAGTAGTACTTTTAGAAGTAGTAGTAGTAGTACTAGTAGTAGAAGTAGTAGTTCTAGTATGATTATTATTATTATCATTAGTGGTAGTAGTTGTTGTTGTTGTTATTGTTGTTGTTGTTGTTATTATTGTTGTTGTTGTTGCGGTAGTAGTAGTAGTAGGAGTAGGAGTTGTAGAAGGAGTAGTATTTGTGTTAGTAGTAGTAGTCCTATTAGGAGTAGCAAAAGTAGTAGTAGTTGTTGTTGTTGTAGTAGTACTAGTAGCAGTTGTTGTTGTAGTAGCAGTAGAAGTAGTAATAGAAGTAGTAGTAGTGGTAGTAGTTGTTGTAGTAGTAGCAGCAGCAGTAATAGTAGTAGTAGTAGTAGTAGGAGTTGAGAAGTAGTGGCAGTGGTAGTAGTAGTAGTCGTGGTAATAATAGTATTAACAGTAGTAGTAGTAATAGTCATAGCAGTAGGAGTAGCAAAAGCAGCTGGAATTGTAGTAGTAGTAGTAGAAGGAGGAGGACGACTAGGAGTAGCAGGATTAGTTGTGGTAGTAGTACAAGGACTAGGAATAAAGATTGTATTAATAGTAGTAGCATCCGTAGTTGTAGTAGTAGCAGCAGTAGTTGCTGTAGTAGTTGTAGTAGTAGGAGTAGCAAAAGTAGTCATAGTTGTAGTAGTAGCAATAGTAGTAGTGGTAGTAGTTGTACAAGTAGTAGTAATAGTAGTTGTTCTAGTCATGGAAGTAGTAGTAGTTGTTGTAGTAGTAGTAGCAGTAGTCGGTGTAGTAATTGTAGTAGTAGGAGTAGCAAAAGTAGTCATAGTTGTAGTAGTAGCAATAGTAGTGGTAGTAATAGTACAAGTAGTAGTAACAATAGTTGTAGTAGTAGTGGAAGTAGTAGTAGTAGTTGTAGTAGTAGCAGAAATCGTAGTAGTAGTAGTTGTAGTAGTAGCAGAAATAGTAGTAATAGTAGTAATAGTAGTAGTAGTAGTAGTAGTAGTAGTATTAGTAGTAGTTGTTGTTGTTGTAGTAGTAGTAGTATAAATAATAGTAATAGTTGTAATTGTAGTAGTAGTAGTGGTATTAGCAATGGTAGTAGCTGCAGTAGTAGAAGTAGTTGCAGTAGCAGTAGTAGTTGTTGTTATTGTTGTAGTAGTAGTGGCATTCGCAATCGTAGTAGTAGTAGTAGCAGCAGCAGTAGCAGAAGTAAAAGTAATAATATGAGTGGTACCGGTAATTGTAGTAGGAGTAGTAGTTGCAGTAATAGTAGTAATAGGAGTAGTAGTAGTTCTTGTAGTAGAAGTATTAGCGACAGTAGTAGTAATTGCAGTATTAATAGTATTAGTTGTAGTAGGTGTTGGAGTGGGAGTAGTAGTTGGAATAGTAGTAGTTGAAATAGTCATAGTAGTAGCAGTAGTTGTAGTAGTAGTGGTAGTAAAAGTAGTAGTAGTAGTAGTTGTTGTTGTTGTTGTTGTTGTAGTCGTAATTGGAGTAGTTGTTGTTGTAATAGTAGTAATAGGAGTTGGAGTACTAGTACTGGTAGCAATAGTAGCAGTAGTGGTCGGAGTAGTAGTAGTAGTAGAAGAAGTAGTAGTCAAAGTAGTAGTAGTAGTCATAGTAGCAGTAGTGGAAGGAGTTGTAGTTGTAGTAGCTGTCGCAGTAGTAGTAGTAATAATACTAGTAGATGTAGTAGTTCTTGTAGTAGTAATAGCAGTAGAAGTAGGGGAAATAGTTATAGTTGTAGTACTAGTAGTTGTAGTAAGTGTAATAGTAGTGTTAGTGGTAGTTGTTGTAGTAGTAGTAGAAACAACAGTAGCAGCAGCAGTAGTAATTTAGTGTTTGTAGCAGCAGCAGTAGTAGTATGAGTTGGAGTAGGAGTAGTAATAGAAGAACTAGTAGTATTAGGAGAATCATTTGTAGTAGTAGTAGTAGTAGTCGTAGTAGTAGGAGTAGTTGTAGTTGTAGTCGTAGTAGTAGTAGTAATGGTAGTTTTTGTAGTAGTAATAGTAATAGTAGTAGTAGTAGTAGGAGTAGTTGTACTAGTAGTAGCAGTAGCAGTAGTCATAGAAGTTATTGTAATTGTATTAGTATTAGTAGTAGATGTAGTAGTAGAAGCAGAAGAATAGTAGTAGTCTTCGTAGTAATAGTAGTAGCAATAGTAGTAGTAGCGGTGGAAGTAGTAGTAAGACTAGTAGTTCTACAACTAGTAGTTGTAGTAGTAGGAGTAGTAGTAGTAGTAGTAGAAGTAACAGCAACAGAAGCAGTAGCAGCAGTAGCCGTAGTGCAAGTTGTAGTTGTAGTAACAACAGCAGTAGGATTAGGAGTAGTTGTAGTAGGAGCTAGAGTAGTAGTAGTAGTAGCAAGAGTAGGAATAGATGTAGAAGTAGTAATAATAGTACCAATAGCAGTAGAGGTGGAAGTCGTAGTAGTAGTAGGAGAAGTAGTAGTAGGTGTTGGAATCGTAGCAGTAGTAGCACAAGTAGAAGTAGGATTTGTAACTGTAATTTTGTTGCAGCAGCTACTACTACTACTGCTACTACTACTGCTACTGCTACTACTACTGCTGCTACTACTACTGCTACTACTTCTAGTACTACTGGTACTAGAACCACTGCTACAGCTTCTGTTATCACTTCTGCTACTGCTGCTACTGATACATCTGCTACTACTGCAATTGCTACTATTATCCCTACTACTGTTGCTACTTCCACTACTACTGCTATACTGCTACTACTTCCACTCCTACGACTATAATGCTGCTACTACCACTACTATTGCTTATACAACATCTACTACTACTACTGCTACTGCTGCTAATACAGTTACTGCTACTACTATTTCTACTATTGGTACAATTGCTAATACGAGTGGCATTACGACAAATACTACTACTGCTATTACTACTTCTCCTATAACAACAACTACTACAACTCCATCTCCTCAACTATTATTGTTGTTACTGCAACTCCTGCTACAACAACTGCAACTGCTACAAATACTGCTACTACTACGATTACTACTACTACTACTATTCCTTCTACTACTGCTAGAACTGCCACTACTACAACCACTACTACTACTGCTACTAATGCTACTAGCATTACTACTACTTCTGTTACTGCTACTGCTACAAATTTTGATACTACTACTACTGCTGGTACTACAAATACCGCTATAACTATTATAACTACTGCCACTACCGCTACTTATACAACTACTAATACTTCTCCTACTATTACTACTCCTATGACAACTAGTACTACTAATAATGCTACTACCCAACTACCACTACTCCTCCTCCTACTACTACTACAACTAATAATAATACTATTACAACTACTACTACGGCTAATACTACTATTACTCCCACTACCACTCCTACTATTACTACTCCTACTACTACAATAACTCCTAACACACCTACTACTACCACTACTGCTATTGCCGCTATTAGAATTACTACTTCGGCTGCTACAACTACTGCTATTGCTGCTGCTGTTACTACTACTATAACTACGACTACTACTACTGCTATTACTACAACTACTATGACTGCTACTACTAATATTACTACTGCTGCTACAACAACAACAACAACTACCACTAATATTATTACTTCTACTGCTACTACTACCCCAACTACTACAACGACTACAACTATTCCTACTACTACTACTGCTACAACTTCTACTATTATTCCAACTCTTATTACTACAACTACTACCATTACTTCTACTACTACTACTCCTACTACTACCACTATTTATACTACTACTACTACTAATACTATTCCTAATATTACTACTACTACTATTATTCCTACCCCTACTCCAACTCCTACTACTACTCCTATTAATACTACTACTACAACAACAACAACTACTACTACTACTAATACGATGACTTATATTAATAACACTGTCACTTCTGCTAATGTTTCCACCACAACTACTATTACTACTACTACTACTACTACTACTGATACTACTACTACTAATACTACTACTACTACTAATACTACTACTACTAATACCACTACTATTACTACTACTACTACTATTACTACTACTACTACTACAAGTAGTAATATTACTTCAACTACTGCCCCTACTGCTACTGCTACTCCAACTACTACTATTACGACAACTTCTACTACTACACTTATTACTACTATTACTACGACTACTACTACTGTTGTTACTACTACTAGAACTACAACTACTACAACTACTACTACTGCTACTACTACTAGTACTACTACTACTATTACCATGACTACTGCCACAATTACTACTACCATGACTACTACTACTAGTACTACTCCAACCACTACTACTACAACTATTACTCCTACCATGACTCAAACAACTATAACTCTTACTACTATTCATATGGCAACTCCCAAATAATACCACTACTACTAGTACTTGTACTATTACTAGTCCTACTCCAACTACTACTGCTACTAATACTAGTACTCCAACTACTACAACTCCTACTACTACTACTACTACTACTACTAATAATACTAATACTAGCATTACTACTACTACTACTACTACTCCTCCTCCTCCTCCTCCTACAACTACTGTGATTCCTACTACAATTGCTACGACTAATACTACAAGTACTATACCTACTACTACTGTTACAACTACTACTGCTGCCACGACTACTACTACTACAAGTACTGCTATTGCCACAACTACTCCTGCTACCACTACTCCAACAACTATAACTCCAACTAATCCTCCCACTACAACTCCTACTAATACTTCTACTACTAGTACTACTACTGCTACTACTACTGATACTACTACCACTATTGCTACTACTAATGCAATTGTTGTTGCTACTACAATTGCTACTACTACTAGTACCACTTCCACTACTAATACTACTGCTACTACTAGTAGGAGCACTACCACCACTATTTCTACTACCACTACTACTCCTACAACTACTCCTACTACAACTAGTAATGCTACTACTACTACTACTACTACTACTACTACTACTACTACTACTACTACAACAACTACTACAACAACTACCACCACTTCTCCTACTACAGATACAACTACCACTACTACAACAATAACTACTACTTCTCCTACTACAACTACTCCTACTCGTACATCGACTGCCACTACTACTCCTACTAATAGTATTATAGTTTCTATTACTAATACTAGTATTAACTGTAATACTTCTACTACTACTGCTACTACTACTATTACAACTACTACTCCTCCTACTACTACTACTCATAGCACTCCTACTACTATTAGTAGTACTCCTACTACTACTCCAACTCCTACCCCAATTGCCACTCCTACTCCTACTTCTACTATTACTGCTATTGCTACTAATACTTTTACTAATCCTAATACTCCTCCTGCTACTAGTACTACGACTACCGTTGCTTACACTCCTACTGCTGCTACTACTATTACTACTACTACTGCTGCTACTACTACTACTACAACTACTACTACTGCTATTAATACCACAACTACTACTAGTACAACTACTACTGCTATTAATACCACAACTACTACTAGTACTACAACAACTACTACCACTACTGCTACTCCTACTACTAATACTTCTATTACTGCTACTAATACTCCTCCTCCTTTACTATTACTAATACTACTACTATTGCTCCAGCTTCTATTACTACTACTACTACTACTATTGCTCCAGCTTCTATTACTACTACTATTATTGTCATTGCTACGACTACTACTACTACTCCTCCTACTACTTCAGCCACTACTACTATTGCTGCTTCTAATATGGCTACTCCTTCTACTACTATGACTAGTACTACTACTACTACCACTTCTACCGCTGTTGCTGCTGCTACTATGACTGCTACTACTACTACTCTTCCTCCTACTACAACTGTTAGTACTACTACAACTGCCGCTACTACTATTACTATACTTTTACTACTATAACTACTACTTCTATTACTACTGCTGTTGTTGCTCCTGCTATTGTTGTTGTTGTTGATACTACCACAACTACCACTACTTCACCAACTACAACTATTATTACTATGACTACTACTACACTTCTAATGCTACTGCATCTACTACAACTACTACTAGTACTATTGGTATTACTTTTGGTGCTACTACTACCGCTTGTACTATTTCTACTACTGCTACTACTATTGCAACAACTACTACTACTATTGCTATCATTGATATTGCTACTATTGCTACTAATATTACAATTACTATAGTTGTTACTACTACTACTAGTGCTACTGCTGTTACTACTACTACTTCAACTACTACTGATACTACAATTGCTACCACTACTGCTGCTACAACAGCTATTACTACTACTACTGCTACTACTACGGCTACGACTACTACTACTTCAACTATGTCTACTACTATTGCAACAACTACTACTATGACTACTACTACTACTATGGCTGCTGTTGCTACTACTACAACTACAACTACTGCTACTACTACTACTATTGCCACTACAACGGCTATTGCTTCTACCACTGCTTCTACTACTAAGACTACTGCTACTTTTGCTACTACAACTTTTGCCACTACTACAGCTACAACAATTGATACTATTGCTATGACCACTACTACTACTACTATTACTACTACTGCTGCTACTGCAACTTCTACTAGTACTTTTGCTAATACTTCTATGGCTATAACCACTACTACTTTTGCTACTACAACTGCTGCTACTACAACTAATACTACTACTACTACTACTGCTAATACTACCACTTATACTAGAAACACTACTACTACTACTACTACTACTATTATTATTAATACTACTACTACTGCTAATACTACTACTACTACTACTACTACTACTATTATTATTAATACTACTACTACTACTACTACTACTACTACTACTACTACTACCACCACGACTACTACTAATACTACTTCAACTACTGCCCCAACTGCTTCTGCTACTCCTACTACTACTATGACTACTACTAATACTACTACACCCACTACTACTACAAGGACTACAACAACCACAACTAATACCACTGCTACTACTGCTACTACTACTAGTACTACTACTCCTATTACTATCACTACTACCAGTAGTACTACAACTATGACTACTACTTCTACTACTGATCCTACTACAACTCCTAATACTACTACTACTAATGCTTCTACTACTACCAGTCGTACTCCAACTCCTACGGCTACTACTACTACTAGTACGACTAGTACTCCGACTACTACAACTCCTACTACTACTACAACAACTACTACTCCTACAACTACTGCTATTCCTACTATAATTGCTGCTACTACTAATACTATAACTACTACACCTAGTACTACTGCTACGACTACTACTGCTGCCATAGCTACTATTACTACTACAAGTATAAGTACTACTATTGCTACAACTACTACTGCTACCACTACTACAATAACTATAACTCCAACTAATACTCCTACTACAAATCCTACTAATACTACTACTACCATAACTACTACTCCTGCTACTACTACTACTACTGTTGCTACTACTAATGCAACTGCTGCTGCTACTACAACTGCTACTACTACTACTACTACTACTACTACTACTTCCACTACTAATACTACTCCTTCTACTAGTAAGAGTACTACCACCACTATTTCTACTACTACTGCTACTCCTACAACTAATCCTACTACTACTACTAATGTTACTATTACTACCACCACCACAACCACCACCACCACCACCACCACCACCACCACCACTACTACTACAGCTTCTCCTACGACTATTACTACTACTACTACTACTTAGCTATTGCTGCTGTTGTTCCTCCTGCTGTTGTTGTTGTTGCTGCTACTATTACAACTACCACTACTACTACTACTACTGCTACTACTACTACTACTACAACTCCTCCTCTCACTACTACTGCTACCATTGCTACTGCTATTATTGCTATCAATACTATTACTTCTACAACTAGTGCTAATGCTGCTATTACTACAACATTTACTACTACTGATGCTACTACCACTACCACTTCCGCTACTACTACAACTATTACAACTACTAGTGCTACTACTACTACTACTTCTACTACTATTGCTACAACTACTACTATGACTACTGCTACTGACTACTAGTACTACTTCCACAACTACTACTAATACTACTAATATGGTTGTTGTTATAGTTGCCACCACCACAACAACAACAACTGTTACTACTACTACAACAACTACTACTACAACTGCTACAGCTTCTACTAGTACTTCTACAACTATGACTGCTCTTACTTTTGCTACTACTACTATTGCCTCTACTACTACTAGGACTTGTGATACTACTGCTAGGACTACTACTACTTCTACTACTATTACAACTGCTGCTGTTGCTGCAACTTCTACTAGTACTTCTGCCACTACTTCTACAGCCATTACTACTACTAATATTGTTAATACTACTTCTACCATTACCACTGTAACAATGACTATTACTACTACTACTTCTACTTTTGTTGTTGTTCCTACTGCTACTACTACTACTACTACTACTAGTACTCGTACAACTATTTCTGCTACTACTACAACTGTTGCTCTTACTATAACTACTACTACTACATCTTCTACTACAACCACTATTGTTGCTACTGCAGCTACTCCCACGCTGCTGCTGCTACTACTACTATACTATTACTAGTACTGCTGTTGCTGCTACAACTACTACAGTTGCTCCTACGACTACTACTACTACTACACCTACAACTAGTACTACAACTACTACTATTACTACTAGTAGTAGTACTACTACTTTTACTACTACAATAATCACCACTACTCCTACCAGTGCTACCACTACTACTACAATAACAACAACAACTACTACAACTACTACTACCACTACTTCTACTACTACTACTGCTACTACTACTACAACTACTACTACTACTATTGCAACTCCTAATACTACTACTATTACTACAACTTTTATTGCAACTACTACTATAACTACTACTATTACTGTGACTACTACTACTCCTTTGAGTAGTACCAGTGATGCTACTACTACTACTCCTACTTCTATTATTATTACTATTGCTACTACAACTATTACTACTAGCATGTCTTCTACTACTACTACTACTACAATTTGTACCACTAATACTACTACTACTTCTAGTATTGCTACTACAACAACTACTACTACAACCACTACTACTACTACTACTAGTACTTCAACTACGACTACCAGTCCAAATACAACTACTATTACCACTACTGCTGCTACTACTGCTACTACTACTATTACTACCCCTGCTCCTACTACCACTATCACTAACACAACTACTACTACCACTACTATTACAACTACTAATACTTCTATGACTACTACCACTACTTCGACCGCTAACGACTACAACTACTACTATTACTTCTACTACTACTACTACTACTTGTACTACTACTACTACTACTAATATAACTTAAACTTCTACTATTGCTTCTACTTCTGCTACTACGATTGTTGTTATTGCTACTACAACAACTACTTTTACTTTTACTACTACTGCAACTGGTGCTGTTGTAACTACACCTACCAATCCTTCTACCGCTACTACTGCTACTACTTTTACTACTACTGCAACTAGTGTTGTTGTAACTACACATACCTATGCTTCTACCGCTACTACTACTACTACTTTTACTGCTACTTATATTCCTACTCTGTCTAATATTACTCAAACTAATTCTCTTGTTACTACTACTACAACAACAACAACATTCACAACTCCAGCTACTTCTACTACTTATTCTACCACTATTAATGCTAGTACACTACTGCTACAACTAATACAACTTCAATTACTTCTGCTACTACTACTACTACTCCTCCTACTACTACTCTTACTACTACTACTACTACTACTACTACTACTACTACTACTACTACTACTACTACTACTATTACTACTACTACTATTGCTACCACTGCTACTGCTATTAATACTACTATTGCGACTAATGCTACTAATACTAGTGTTACTATTGTTACTAATAACTACTACTGTAACTACTAGTGTTACTGCTGCTACTACTGCTACTAATGCTACTACTACCACTTCTACTGCTACTACAACTATTACAACAACTACTGCTACTACTACTATTGCTACTTCTACTAGTATTGCTACAACTACTACTGCGACTACTAATATTACTTCCACAACTACTGCTAATACTACTACTATGGTTGTTGTTGTAGCTGCCACTATGACAACAACACCAACAACAACAACTACTACTACTATAACTGCTACTACAACTGATACAGCTTCTACTACTACTTCTACAACTACAACTGCTCTTACTTTTGCTACTACTACTATTGCGTCTACTACTACTACGACTTGTGATACTACTGTTAGGACTACTACTACTTCAACTACTATTACTACTGCTGCAACTTCTACTAGCACTTTTGCCACTACTTCTACAGCCACTACTACTACTAATATTGTTACTACTACAACTACAATTACCGCTGTGGCTACGACTATTAATACTACTACTACTTTTTCTGTTGTTGTTACTACTACTACTACTGTTGCTAGTACTAGTACTAGTACAACTACTTCAGATACTACAACAACTGTTGCTCCAGCTGGAATTACTACTACAACATCTTCTACTACTACAACTATTATTGTTGTTGCAGCTGCTCCTACAGCTTCAACTGCTACTACTACTACACTACTACTAGTACTGCTGCTGCTACTACTACTATTACAGCTACTTTTGCCACTACAACTACTATAACTAATACTACTATTGCACCTACTACTATTACTACTACTAGTAGTACTACTACTTTTACTTCTAGAATAATTGCCACTACTCCTATTAGTACTAGCACTACTACTAAAAAACAACAACTACTATTACAACTACTGCTACTAGTGCTACTATCACTACCAGTACTACTTCTACTGCAATAACTACTACTACCACTTCTACTACTACTACTCCTACTGCTACTACTACTAGTACTACTACTACTATTACTACTACAACTCCTAATACTACTACTATTACTAAAACTTTTACTGCAACTACTACCATACCTACTACTATCAGTATGACTACTACCACTACTCCTTCCAGTACTACTAGTGATGCTACTACTACTCCTATTTCTATTATTATTACTACTGCAACTACTACTATTACTACTAGCATGACTACTACAACTACTACTACTACTACTACAATTTGTACCACTAATGCTACTACTACTCCTAGTACTGCTACCACAAGTACTACTACTACTACCACTATTACTACTACTACTACTGTTGCTGCTACTGCAACTATGACTACCACTCCTAATACTACTACTATTACTACTACTACTACTACTACTACTACCCCTGCTCCTACTACCACTACCACTAATACAACTACTACTACCACTAATATTACAACTACTAATACTTCTATGACTGCTACCACTACTTTGACCGCTAACCACTGCAACAACAACAACTACTACTACTACTACTACTTGTACTACTACTACTACGACTAATACAACTTAAACTTCTACTACTGCTTCTACTTTTACTACTACGACTGCTGTTATTGCTACTACTCCAACTACTTTTAATTTTATTACTACCGCTACTGATGCTACTATTACTACACCTACCAATCCTTCTACTGCTAGTACTGCTACTACTTTTACTACTACTACTATTCCTACACCTTCTAATATTACTACAACTAATTCTACTATTACTACTACTACTACTACAACAACAATTACAACTTCTACTACTTCTACTACTTATTTGACCACTGCTAGTACTACTACAACTGCTACAACTAATACAACTCCAATTACTTTTTCTACTACTACTCCAAGTACTAATAATAATACTACTACTACTACTACTACGACTGCTGCTGCTACTACTACTACTTTCGCTACTGCTGATACTACTACTACTACTACTACTACAACTACCACTAATACTACAACTACTAGTCCTAACCCTACTACCACTACTTCCACTACTCGTACTAGTAATACAATAATTACAACGACTCCTACTTCTACTCCTACTCCAACTCCAACTCCTACTAATAATCTGACTACTGCAACTACTACTGCTAGAAGAACTAATACTACTGCTGCTGCTGCTACTGCTACTACTACTATTACCACTGTTGCTACTATAACTACTACTACTCCTTTTACTACTATGCTGCTACTGCTGCTCTTACTGTTGCTACTACTACTACTACTACTACTACTACTACTACTTCCACAACTTCTATTTCTAGTACAACAGCTACTGCTACTACTACTAATACTACTATTACTAATACTGTTACTACAAATACTGGTGCTGCTGCAACTACTACTATTACTACCACTACCACCACTACTACTGCGACCATAACTACTATTGCTTCTGCTGCTGCTGCTTCTGCTACTACTACAGCAACAACAACCACAACAACAACAACAACAATAACAATAACAACTACTACTACTACTGCCACCACCACTACTCCTACCACTACTACTACTACAACTACTACTATTACTACTACTACTACTACTACTAGTACTAATACTACCACTACCACTTCTTGTACAACTGCTACTATAGCTACTCCTATTCCAACTACTAGTATTACTATCGCTACTGCCGCCGTAGCTGCTACTGCTCTTACCACTACTGCAACTACTACAATTAGTACTAGTACACCTACTATTGCTACTGCAACTACGACAACTACTAGTACCCCTACTACTACTTTCCCCACTACAACTACTACTACAACTACTACTATTACTACTCTAGCCACTACTACTACGATGACTACTACTACTACTACTAGTACCACTACTACTTCTGCTTCTACTACAAATAATGTTGCTGATGCTACTACTCTGACTACTACAATAACAACTACTACTATTACTATGACTACTACACTATAAATACTATTGCTACTACTACTACTCCTACAGCACCTGCTGCTACTACTTCTAGTACTACTTTTACTACTAGTACTACAAATACTACTATCGCTACAAATACTACTACTACTACTAGCACTACTATAACTGCTACTACTACCAGTAATACTCCTACTACTGCTACCCCTACCATGACTATTACTATAACTCTACTACTACTGCTACTACTACTACTACTTTTATAACCAGCCCAACCACTAATACCACTACTACGACAAGCCCAACTACTACTACTATTATAGCTACTACTACTCTTTCTACTACTATGAGTACTACTACCACTTCTACTACTACTACTACTACTACTACTACCACTATTACTACAACCATTACACTTGCTACTACTACTGCCACTACTAGTACTACAACTAATACAACATCGATTGCTACTACTACTATTACTACTACAACTTTTGCACCTACTATTACTACTACTAATACAACTACTATGGCTAATACTACTCCTACTACCGCTACTTCAACTACTACTACTATAATTACTACTGCTGCTACTACTGCTACTACTACAACAACTACTATAACTACTACTACTACTATTGCTACAACAATAACTATTACTGCTATAACAACTACTATTACTCCCACTACTACTACCTCTATTTCTACATTTGCTACTCCTACTCGTTTTACTATTACCACTACTACTATTGCTACTCCAGCTCCCACTACTACTACTATTACTACAACTACTACTGCTACTCCTACTTCTGTGACTACAACTACTTCTGCTACTCCCACTAATACTTTTGCCACTACTAGTAGTTGTTGCAGTAGAAGTAGTAGTAGGAGTTGGAGTTAGAGTAGTAGTAGTAGTACTAATAATAGTAGTAGCAGTAGTTGTAGTAGTAGTAATAGTACTAATACTAGAAGTAGTAGCAATGGTAGTAGTAGCAGTAATAGTAGTCATATTAGATACTCCTACGACTACTACACTGTTCCTCCTACTAACACTACTACAACAACTACTACTATTAATACTACTGTTGCTACTATTGCTACTACTACTACTACTACGGCTACTATGACTATGACTAGTAGCAGCAACAACAGTTGAAGCAGCAGCAGTAGTAGTAGCAATAGCCATAGTAAGAGTAGTAGCTATAGCATTGGTAGTAGTGGTAGTAGTATCTGTAGTAGTTGTTGTACTAGTAGTAGTTATTATAGTAGTAACAATTGTGGCAATAGTAGTAGTAGTAATAGTAGTAGCAAAAATAGTAACAATAGTACCAGTAGTACTAGTAGCAGATGTTGTAATGGTAGTAGTTGTAGTATAAGTAGTTGCAGTTGTAGTAGTTGTAGAAGAATTAGTAGGAATAGTAGTATTATTAGCAGCAATATGTAGAGTAGCAGCAACTGTAGTAGTACTAGTTATAGTAGTATTAGTAGTAGTTGCATTAGTAGTAGTAGCAGTAGCAATAATAGTAGTAGTAGTAGCCATATTAGTAGCTGCAGCTGCAACAGCCGTGGTAGTGGTAGCAGTAGTAGCAGTAGTAGTGGTAGCAGTAATAGTAGTAGCAATAGGAGTAGTAGTAGCAGTAGTAGCAGTAGTAGCAGTCATAACAGTAGCAGCAATAATAGCAGTAATAGTAGTAGCAGTAGTAGTTATAGCGATAGTAGTAGTAGTAGTGGTAGTAGTAGTGGGAGTAAAAGAAGGAATACGTGGTGGAGAAGGAATAGTAGTTGGAGGAGTAGTAGTACTAGTAGTAGTAGTAATAGTAGTAATAATAGTAGTATTAGTAGCAATAGTAGGAGTAGCAGTAGCGGTAGTAGAAGTCAAAGTAGTAGTAGTAGTAGAAGTAGTTGTAGTAGTAGGAGTAGTAGTAGTAGTTATTGATGTTGTTGTTGTAGTAGTAGTAGTAGTAATAGTAGCAGCAAGGGTAGTAGTGTTAGTAGTAGTCATAGTAGTAGTAGCAGTAGTAGTAGTACTAGTCGTAGTAATATTTCTAGAAGTAGTAGTAGTGGTACTAGTTGTAGGAGTATTACAAATAGTAGCAGTAGCATTAGTCGTAGTAGTAGTATACTAGTAGTTGTATTAGTAATAGTAGTAGTAGCCATAGTACTAAAAGTAGTAGTAGTAATATTAGAAGTATTAGTTGGAGTAGAAGTAGTAATAGCAGTAGTTATTGTAGTAGAAGTAGTAATAGCAATAGCAGTAGAAGTAGTGGTAGTGGTAGTAGTAGTGTACTAGTAGCAGTAGTAGTAGAAGTAGTTGTCATAGTAGTAGTAGTAATAGTAGTAGCAGTAGTAGTAGGATTAGTAGTAGCAGTAGTAAAAGTAGTAGAAGTCATAGTAATAGTAGTAGTAGTAGTAGTAGAAGTAGAAGTAGTAGTTGATCTTGTTGTTGTTGTAATTATAGTAGTAGTAGTTGTAGTAGCAGCAGCAGTAACAATTGTTGTTGTAGTAGTAGTTGTGGTAGAAGTAGTAGAAGTAGTAGTAAAATTAGTAGTAGTAGTAGTATTAACTGTATTAGTAGTTGTCGTAGTGCTAGTAGTAGTAGGAGTAGTAGCAAAAGGAGTAGTAGAAGTAGTAGCAGCAGCAGTAGTAGTAATAGTAGTAGTTGTTGTTGTTGTATTAGTAGTACTAGTAGCAGCAGTAATCTTAGTAATAGCAGTGGAAGTAGTAATTGGAATAATTGTCCTAGTAATTAGAGCAATTGTAGTAATAGTAGTAGCGGTAACAAGAGCAATAATAATAGCAGTGGTTGGCAGTAGTAGTGGAAGTAGCAGTGGCAGTAGTAGTAGAAGTAGCAGTAGTAGTAGCAGAAGCTATAGGAGTAGTAGTAGTTATAGTATTAGTAATAGTAGTGGCATCAGAAGTAGTAGTAGGAGTACCAGTAGAAGTTGTTGTAGTAGTAGTAGTGCTGCCAGTAGTACCACAAGTAGAAGTAGTAGTTGTAGTAGTTATAGAAGCAGTAGTAGCAGTAGTAGCAACAAAGTAGTTGTAGTTCTAGTAGTAGTAGTAGAAGTGTTAGTAGTAGCAGCAGCAGTTGTAGTAGTAGTGGTGGTGGTGGTGGTGGTACTAGTAAAAGTCATAGTAGTAGTAGGAGGAGGAGGAGGAGGAGGAGTAGTAGTAGTAGAAGCAGCAGGAGCAGTAGCAGTAGTTGTTATTGTTGTTGTTGTCGTCGTTGTTGTTGTAGGAGGAGTAGTAGTCATAGTTGTAGTACCAGTTTTAGTAGAAGTTGTCGAAGTAGTAGTAATAGTAGAAGTAGCAGCAGTAGTAGTAGTGGTAGTATTAGTAGTAATAGTAGTAGCAATAGTGGCAATAGTAGTTGTACTAGTAGTAGTAGTAGTAATAGTAGTAGTATCTATAGCAATTGCAATAGCAGTAGAAGCAGTAGAAGTAGTACCAGAAGTTGTTGTAGTAGTAGTTTTTGTTGTATTTATAATTGTAGTGGTAGTAGTTGCAAAAGTGGCAGTAGTAGTTGTTCTTGTAGTAGTAGTTGTTGTAATTGTTGTTGTGGTCGCAGTACTATTAGAAATAGTACTTGTAGTAGTAGAAGTATAAGTAGTAGTGGCAGAAGCAATAGTAATAGTAGCGAATATAGTTGAAGGAGTAGTAGGAGGAGTAGGTTTAGGAGTAGAAGTAGTAGTAGGAGCAGTAGTAGTAGTAGTATTACTAGGGGTTTTAGTGGGAGTAGGAGGAGTAGTAGTATGAGTAGCAACAAAAGTAGTTGCAGTAGTGGCAATAAGAGTAGAAGTAGTAGTAGTAGTTGGAGTACTAGCAGTAGTAGAAGTAGTAGTTGTACTAATAGGAGTAGTAGTACCCGTAGCAATGGTAGTTGTAGCAGTAGTTACAGTAGCAGTAGTTTCAAGAATAGTAGTAGAAGTAGTAGTAGCTGTCATAGTTATTGTAGTAGTAGTTGGAGTAGTAATAGTAGCAGCAGCAGCAGTAGTACTAGTAGTAGTAGTAGCAGTAGTAGTAGTAGCAGTGGTAGTTGTAGTAGTAGTAGGAGGAGGAGTTGTAGAAGTGATAGTAGTAGTTGTTGTAGTAGTTGTTGAAGCAGCTGCAATAGTTGTTGAAGCAGCAATAGCAGTACGAGTAATAGTAGCAGTAGCAGTAGTAGTATTAGCAGTAGGAGTAGTAGTAGTTGTAGTTGTAGGAGGAGTACTAGTAGCAGTAGTAGTTGTAGAAGTAGTAGTAGTAGTCGTAGTAGTAGTAGTACTAGTCGGAGTAGTAGTAGTAGTACTAGTACTAGTAGTAGTCGTAGTAGTATTAGTAGTAGTAATTGTATTAGTTGTTGTAGTAGTTGTGCTAGTAATAGTAATTGCAGTAGTAGTGTACTAGTACTATCAGCAGCAGTAGCAGTTGTATTAGTAGTTGTAATAGAAATAGTAATAGTACCAGAAGTAGTCGTAGTAGCAGTAGTAGTCAGAGTAGTAGTAGCAGTAGCAGCAATAGTAGCGGTAGTAGTTGTTGTAGTAGTAGTAGTATGAGTGATAGTAGTAGCAATAATAGTAGTTGTTGTAGTAGTAGTAGTAGCAGCAACAGTAGATGTACTACTATTAATCCTACTTCTACTTGTGCTACTACTACTGCAACTCCTATTCCTACTACTATTACTGCCACTTCTCCTACTCCTATTGCTCCTACTACTACTTCTACTTCTACAGCTACTACCATTACCACTTCTACGCCTATTCCAGCTTTTGCTACTACTAGTACTATTGCCCCTACTATAGCTACTCGTAATATTGTTGTTGCTACTACTACAGCTACTACTGTTGCTACTACGTCTACACCTACTCCTACTACTACGACTAATACTGTTACTACTACTACTTGTTGTAGTACAACTTGTCATACTACTGCTACTACTACAACTACTATTATTACTACTACAGCTACTATTACTATGCTGCTACTACTGTGACTACGATAATTGATACTACTGCTACTACTACTACGAATTATACTACTACTCTATTGCTTCTTCTACAACTACTACAACTACTAATGCGAATGCAACTACAACGACTTCTACGACTATAACTACTGCTACTGCGACTACCACTACCCCACCTCCTACTACTACTACTATTACTATTACAACTAGTATAACTACCATTACTACAACTACTACTACTTCGACTACTGCTACTACTCCTACTACTGCTACTACTCCAACTACTACTACTACAACAACAGCTACTACTTCTCCTACACCGCCTTGTACTACTACCGCTACAACTACTAATATTAATATTACTACTACTGCTACTGTTGCTACTACACAAACTCGTACTACTGCCGTTGCTAGAACAATAACAGCAACAACTACTACGACTACTACTAATGTGACTTTTACAACATCAACAACCACAACTATTACTGCAACTATTACTCCTACTGCTACTACTACTACAACTACAACAACAACAGCTACTACTGCAACTACTACACCTACTAGCACTATTACTACTACTATTACCGCCATTACTACCATAACTACTACTAGCACTCATTCCTCTACTATTACTAGCCCTACTAGCACTATAACTACTACACCTACTAGCACTATTACTACTACTACTATTACCGCCATTACTACCATAACTACTACTAGCACTCATTCCTCTACCATTACTACTACTAGCACTCATTACTCTACTATTACTTCTACTCCGATTACGACAACAACTAATAATAATACAATTACAACTAATTCTGCTACTACTACCAATTCTACTACTAATACAACTGCAATTACAACTACTACTGCTCCTAAGACTACTACTACAACTATTCCTACTCCTACTACTACTGCTACTTCTTCTACTGCTACCACCACTACGACTACTACTCCCAGTACTACCACTACAATCCCAACTCCAACAACTATTACTACTAGTACTACTACTATTATTACTACTTTCGCTACTAATACTGCTACTATTATTACTACTACTACTGCTACTACTACTCCAACTGCTATTGCTACATCTACTACTACTACCACAAAAACAACAACAACAACAGCAACTACTAATTCTAATACTCCTACTACAACTGCTAGTACTATCACTACAACTCCTATTACTTCTACCACTCCTAACTTTCCTACTACTACTACCCCAGCTTCTGCTGCCCCTATTACTACTACTGCTGTTGTTGTCGCTACTGCTACTATTACAACTACTACAAATTCTACAACTACTGCTACTACTACTGCTGCTACTACTATTACAACTACTACAACAGCTACTACTACTGCAACTACTCTACTATTACTATTAATAATGCTCCTACTACTATTGCTGCTCCTACTACTACTACAACTACTACCATTGTCGCAACTACTACAGCCGTCGCTGCTACTACAACTACTATTGCTTGTACTACACTAGCTACTAGTCCTACTACTGCTACTACAACGACTACAATTACTACTACTGTTGCTGCCGTTGCAGCTGCTGTTACTACTACTGCAACTACTTCTACCACCACTCATACTCCAACTACTCCAGCTACTACTACTACCACTATTCCTACTACTACTACTACCACTATTCCTACTCCTACTACTACTACTTGTACAATAACTACTACCACTACTACTACTTCAACTAGTACTACTATTACTGCTACTATTACGACTACCAATACTACTACTACTACTACTATTACTACTACCAATACTACTACTACTTCTACTGGTACTACTACTACCACTACATCTATTACTACTACTACTATTACTACTACTACTACTACTTCTACTACCACTAGTACTACTATTACAACTAGCATTGATACTACTATTACTACAACCACTCATACTACTACCGCTTATATTATTATTCTTACTACTACTACAACAACTACTACTACTATTACCGTTGCTGCTATTGTTGTTGCGGCTACTATGGCTACTACTACTATTGCAGCTACCACTACGACTACTACTGCTGCTGCTGCTGTGGCTGCTGCTCCTACTACTACTATTACTCCAACCACTACACCTACTACTACTACAACTCCATCTACTACCCCTACTACTACTATAACTCCTACTACTGCTGCTACTTCTACTACTACTTGAACTACTATTACTACTACTATTACTACTACAACTACTATTGCTATAATTACTACTACTACTACAACTACAGAACCAATATGTCTACCACACCAACTACTACTACTACACCTACTCCCACTACAAGTTCTGCCACTAATATTACTACTCCTACTCCTACCACAGCTACTACTACTCCTACTCATTATACTGCCACTACTACTACTACTACTACTATTACTCCTACTCCCACTCCTACTCCCACTCCTACTAGCTACTACTACTCCTACTCCCACTCCTACGATTTCTACTAATACTACCCCTCATCCAACTAATACTATGCCTTCTACTGCTCCTACTCCAACTCCAACTACTACTACTGTTGTTGTTGCTGCTACTACTACTACTACTATTACTACTATAACAAAAACTACTACTGCTACTACTACAACTATTACTACAACTGCTTCTACAACGACTGCTACTAGTGTTTCTGATACTGCTACAACTCCTATTACTACTACTACTACTACTACTCCTGCTGCTGCTACGGCTTCCACTACTACCACTACTACTACTATAGCTACTACAACTACTGCTTCTACTACGACTGCTACTAGTATTGCTGATACTGCTACAACTCCTATTACTACTACTACTACTACTACAACTACTGCTGCAACTTCCACTACTACTACTGCTATTGCTGTTGCGGCTCCTACTACCACTAATACTACTAATAAAACTAATGCTGCTACTAATAATACTACTACTGGTGTAGCTACTTCTGCCACTACTACTGCTGCTGCTGCTTTTGCTATCGCTACTACTACCACTTCTGCTACTGCTACTACAGCTACTATAGCTATTGCTACTACTACTACTACTACTGTTATTGTAACTACTACTATTGCTGTTGCTGCTACAACTACTACTACTACTATTGTTGCCGCTGCTACTGCTACCATTGCCACTACTATCGTTGCTACTACGAGGACATCTACTACTGCTACCACTACTGCTACTAATGCTACTTCTACTATTTCTTCTCCTACTACCACTACAATGACTACTGCAATTGCAACTACTGCAAAAACTACTACTGCTACTATTACTGCTACTACTACTACTACTAGCACAGCTACTTCTCCTGCTACTACTACTACTACTACTACTACTACTTCTTCTACTACTATTATTATTACTACTACTACTACCACAACTAGCAATACTACTACTACTGTTGCTGCTGTTGCTGCTACTAATGCTACTATGATTATTACTTCTAGTAAACAACTTCTACTACTCTTGCTATGATGACTACTACTTCTATTACTACTGCTAATACTCTAGCTATTTCAACTACTACTGCTATTTTAACTAATACTGCTACTATTGCTATAACTACTTCTACTCCTCCTCCCACAAATACTACTAATGTTGTTGTTGTTGCTGCTATTACTGCTACTACAACTCCTACTACTTCTACCAAGACTACTACTATTGTTGTTGCTGCTTTTTCAACTACTATTACTACTACTACTGCTACTACTACTACTACTAGTGCTACTTCTGCTATGGCTTCTATTACAACTTCTACCAGTACTACTGCTACTACTTCTGCTGCTGCTACTACTACTACTACTACTACTACTATTGCAACTACTACTTTTGCTACTACTGCAACTTCTACTACTAATAGTAATACGGCTACTGCGACTGTTGCTACTGCTACTACTACTACTACTATTACTGCTACTAATGATACAACTTTCTCCACTAATGCTACGACAGCTGTTGTTTTGCAACTACTACTACTACAACTGCTACGGCTACTACCACTATTACTACAACAACAACAACCACTACTATTGCAGCAACAACTTCTTCTACTTCCACTTCTACTACTAAAACTGCTGCTACAACAACAGCTATTGTCGTCGCGACTACTAGTTCTACTACAACTACAATTGCTGTGACTATTGCTGCTACAACAGTGACTACTACTGTTGTTGCTCTTACAACTACTACTATTACTGTTGCTACTATTAATGCTACCACAACTACACCTACAACTGCTACTACTACCACAACTGCTTCAGCTGTTACTACTACTCCAACCCCTATAACTGTTTCGACTACTACTTCTATTACTACTCCAACTACTACTACTACTACTACTCCTCCTCCTACTGCTATTACTGCTATTACTGCAACAACCACTACTACAACAACAACTACTTCCACTACTACTACTAGTACTACTGCTACTGTTGTTGCTACTGCCATAATTGCTGCTATTACTACAAGTACTACCACTGCTACTATTACTGCTACTACTACAACTACTACTAATATTACTCCAAATACACTTACTACAATTACTACTACTACTACTAAGCTGCCATTATTACTACTACCACTACTACAACCGTTGTTGCTAGTACTACTACTACTACTACTTCTACTAACATTACTGCTACTACTGCTACTACTTCTACTATTATTCATACTACTACTCCTATTACTACTACTACTACTGCAACATAACTACTTCAACTGCTGTTGTTGATGTTACAAGCACTACTACTACTACAGTTGCTGCGACAACTACTACTATTGTTGCTACTACTGCTGTTGCTACTGCTTTTGCCATTACCACCATGACTACTACTATGACGACCGCGACTACTACTACCAATATTACTACTACTATTGCAACAACAACAATAACTTCTTCTACAAATACTACTTGTACTACGACTACTCTACTACTTAAACTAAAACTAGAAGTAGTATTGCTACTACTACTTGCACTACTAATACTCCTACTACTACTACTACTACTTCAACTACTGCTAGAACAACAACCATAACAACTACAGCTACTTGTACTACTACTACTAAAACAACTACTCCTCCTACTGCTGTTGCTGCTGCTGCTACTGATACTCTTACAACTACCACTGCTACTACTACTGTTGCTGCTTCTATTACAACTACTACTACTCCTCCTGCTACTACTACTGTTGCTGCTTCTATTACAACTACAACTACTCCTCCTGCTACTACTACTACTACTGCTGCTGCTACTACTACTCTTACGGCAACTACTTCTATAACTACTACTCCCCCTCCACCTCCTACAACTACTCCTACTACTACTCATTCTACTACTACTACCCCTTCTACTACTACTACTACTAATGCGACTATTACTACTACTACTATTGCTACTACTGCTATTGCTACTACGACTACTACTACTACTACTACAACAACAAACAACTACTACTACTAGTACTACTGCTGCTGCTACTGCTGCCACAACTATTGGTACTACTATAACTACTGTTGTTGCTATTACTACTATTGCTGTCGCAACTAATGCTGCTACTACTACTACTACTTCTTCTACTACTACTGCTACTACTATTACTACTTGCTCTACTACTACTACTACTACTACTACTTCTACTACTATTGCAGCTATTACTACTACTTTTACTACTACAGCTGCTGCTACCCTACCACTACTACCACTTTTATTTTGACTGCTACTACTACTACTAATACTAATGCAACTACTACTTCTACTATTGCTACTATTACAACTATTAATACAACTTCTACTACTGTTGTTGCTATGACTATTACTCCTACGGCTACTACCCCTATTGCAACAACTATTATTACTACTAGTACTACTGTCACTACTACTGCTACAACTACGACTACAACTACAGCCACTACTACTACAGCTACTGTGACTACTACTGCTGTTGCTACTACCACTGCTCTTGTTGCTATTGTTGCTACTTCAACTACTATTACGACTGCTACTACTAATACTTCTACTACTACCACAACTGCTGCTGCATCTACTGCTGCTACTACTAGTACTTCTACTGCTACTACTACTATTAGTAATATTGCTACTTCTACTCCAACTACTATTACTACTGTTACTACTACTAGTGTGACAACTACTTCTACTACTGCCACTACTTCTATTGCTTCTTTTTCTTCTTCTTCTTCTTCTTCTACTACTACTGCCACTACTACTACTGCAACAACCATAACTACTCCCACTACTGCTATTGCTGCTACACCTACTAATACAGTAACTACTACTACTACTATTAGTATGATTACTACTGCTACTACTAATACAGCTACAACTATTACAAATATAACTCATACTGCTACCACCACTACTTCAACTACAACTCTCACTACTTCTACTACAACTATTACTACTACTACTACTACTACTACTACTACTACTACTAATACTACTACTACCACCATTGCTACAGCTACTACTACTAATACTACTACTACGGCTACTACTAATACTACTATTGCTGCTACTACAACTAGTACAACTAGTACTCCTACAATTACTATTACTACTACTACTACTACTGCCACTATTACTACTACTACTACTATTACTACTAATACTGCCACTACTATGACAACAACAACAACCACTACTATTACTACTACTACAAGTACAACAACTACTACTATGACTACTACTACAACTACTACTACTACTACTACTACTACTACAATTACTATTAGAGCTACTACGAGTACTACTTCTACTTCTACTACTACTATTACGACTACTGCTGCTGCTGCTGCTACTAACAACTACTATTGCTATTATTATTGTTACAACAGTTACTACTACTACTTGTACTAGTACTACCACTACTGTCACTACTACAAGTACTTCAGTTACTACTACTACTACTACTACGACTTCTACTGCTGCTACTATGACTACTACTAATACTACTAATATGACCAATATGACTACTACTACCACTACTACTGCTACAACAACTACAACATTTACTACTACTTTTACTAGTACTACTTTGACTACTACTATTACTCCTATTGTTACTACCCATACTGCTTTTACTACTACTACGACAACTACTACGCCAACTACTATTACAACAACAACTACTATTACTACTACTACTCTTGATGCTACTACTACTATGATTACTACTGCTACTACTTCTTTTGCTACTACTATTACTACTACTACTATTACTACTACTACTCTTGCGGCTACTACTACTATGATTACTACTGCTACTACTTCTTATGCTACTACTATGACTACTACTACTACTCTTGCTGCTACTACTACTATGATTACTACTGCTACTACTTCTGCTGCTACTACTATGACTACTACTACTATTACTACTACCGTTGCTAATACCTTTACTACTACTGCTGCTATTACCACCACCATCATTACTACTATTCCTATTACCACTACTACTGCTATGACTACAACTACTACAATAACAACTACTACAACTACTTCTACTACTACAATTATTACAACTACTTCTACTTCTGTCACTACTGTTACTACTACTAGTACTACTGCTGCTGCTGTTGCTACTTCTACTACTACTAGTCATAGTAGTAGTAATAGTTGTAGCTGTAGTAGTAGCAGGAGTGATAGTAGTAGTACTAGTAGTAGTTGTTGTTGTTGTAGCAGAAGTAGTAGTGGTTGTATTAGTAGTAGTAGTAGTAATAGAAGTATGAGTAGCAAAAGTAGTAGTTATTATAGTAGCAGCAGTCGCAGCAGCAGTAGTAATATTACTGTTAATTATAGTACTTGTTGTCATAGTAGTATTAGTAGTAGTAATAGGAGTAGTGGTAGTTGTAGTAGTAGGAGTTGGAGTAGGAGTAGTAGTACAGTAGTATTAGTAGTAGTAGGAGTGGTAGTAGGTGGAGTAGTGGTATTATCAGTAGTAGGAGTAAGAGTAGGAATAGTATTTGTCGTATCAATAGTAGTTGTTGTTGTAGTTGCAGTAGTAGTAGTAATAGCAGCAGGAGTAATAGTAGTAGTAGGAGTAGTCGTTGTGGTAGTAGTAGCTGTCATAGCAGCAATAGTAGTAGTAGTAGTAATAACAGTAGCAATAGCAAAAGTAGTAGTAGCCATAGTGGTTGTAATTGTAGTGGTAGTAGTAGTAGTGGTAATAATAGTATTATTAGTAGTAGTAGTAGAGGTAGTAGTAGTAGTAGGTGTAGAAGTAGAAGTAGGAGTTGGAGGAGGAGTAGTTTTAGTAGTAGAAGCAATAGTAGTAGTGGTATGAGTAGCAGTAGTTGCAGTAATAGTAGTAGTAGGAATAGTTGTAGCACTAGGAGTTCGAGTAGGAATGGTAGTAGTGGTAGTAGTAGCAGAAGCAGCCGTATTAGTAGTGGTAGTTTTACTAGTAATACTAGTACAAGTAATTGTTGTAATATCAGTAATAGTAGTAGTTCACGATGCTATAGTAGTAGTAGTAGTAGTGGTGGTAGTAGTAGTAGTGGTAGTAGTGGTAATAGTAGTAGTAATTGTAGTAGTATTGGAAATAGTAGTGGGAGCAGTAGTAGTTGTAGTAGTAGTTGTTGTTGTTGTTATAGTAGTAGTAGTAGTTGTTGGAGTTCGTGTAGGAGTAGTACTAGGTGTAGTATTAGTTGGAGTAGAGGTAGTAGTAGTAGTAGGAGGAGGAGTTGTAGTAGCAGTATGATTTGGAGTTAGATTAGTAGTGGTTATAGTAGCTAGTAGTAGTAGTAGTTCTAGTAATTGGAGTAGTAGTAGGGGTATGACTTGGAGGAGTAGTAGTAGTAGTAGTAGTAGTAGTAGTATTAGGAATAGTAGGAGTTGGAGTAGGAGTAGTTGTAGGGGTAGTAGTACTTGGAGTAGTAGTAGTAGTAGTAGTAGTAGTAATAGTTGTTATTGTTGCTACTACTCCAACAACTACAACTACTACTACGACTAATGCTACTACTACCACTACTACTGCTGCTACAACTGCTTGTCATACTACTACTACTACTACCACCACTACTACTACTACAATGACCACTACTACTTCTGCTTCTAGCACAACAACTACTAGTTCTGCTACTACTACAACTAATTCTTCGACTGCTACTATGACTACTGCTACTATTACCACTAAACAACAACTAGTACTACGCTAACTACTACTACTACTACTACCTCGTCGACTACTACAACTTCTGCTACTGCTACTACTCCTGCTGCTGCTACTTCTACTACTGCTACCCCCACTACTACAGCTACTACTACAGCTATTGTAACTTCTACTACTAGTGCTAGTACCACTACTATTGCTACTACTACTACTACTGCTACTACTGCCTATGGTACTACTACCACTTCCCCTACTACTACAACTTCTGCTACAGAAACTATTACTCCTACCGCTGCTATTATTAATACTTTTGTGACTACTATTACAACTATTGGTACTACTACTTTTACTATTGTTGCTGCTCCAACTATAACTACTGCTATTGCTACTGCTGCTGCTATTATTGCCACTACTGCTATGACTTCTACACTTGCTACTACTGCTACTACTACTACTACTGTTACTACAGCTACTATTACAACTACGGCTACTACTGCTACTATGCAACTACTATTACTACCACGACTACTACTGCCACCACTATTACTACCACTATTATTGCTATTGCTACTACTTCAACTACTACAATTATAACTACCACAACAAATACTACCACTTTTGCTACTACCACTACCACAACTAACACTACCGCTACTACTACTATTCCTATCACTACAACGTCTACTAGACAACCACCACTACTACTACTATTACTACCAATACTACAAATGCAACTACTATGACTACTACTACTTTGTCTGTTACTACTAGTACTACTACTACTACTAATTCTACTCCTCCTAATAATATTTTTCCTACTACTACTACTTCTACTACCACTACTACTACTACAGCTCGTCCTAGTAGTATTACTTCTACTGCTACTAATTGTACTACACCTACTCCTTCAACTTTTGCTACTACTTTTACTACTACTACTCTCACTTAAACCAGTGCTCCCCTGCTACCTGTACAACTTCTGCTACTGCGATGAAAACTACTACTGCTTCTACAGATGCGACTACTACTTCTACAACTACAAATACTACTACTACTAGTACTGCTTCTACTACTTCCACTACTACTACTGCTACCACAACTACTACTAGTTCACCTACTACTACTACTATATATGCTACTACAACTACCATTACTACTATGACTGCTACTCCAACTAATAATACTTCTTCTACTACTACAACTTCTACTGCTACTACTACTTGTACTTCACCTACTACTACTAGTTCCTCAGTTACAACTACTACTGCGGCAGGTACTACTCTACTTCTCCTACTACTACTACTGCTGCTACTATTATTGCCAATACTGCTACATCTGCTACTGTTTCTAGGACTACTACTATAACTACCACTATTGCTATTACAACTACAACTACAACTTCTACTTCTGTTGCTGCTACAACTGCTACTACTACAACTACTGCTGTTACTAGTACCTCTACTTCTACTATTACTAATACTACTTCTACTACTACTTCTACTGCTGCCACATTGCCCCTACCGCAGTTGCAGCAGCAGCTCCTGCTCCTACTACAATTACTACTACTACTGCATCTACTACTACTACAGCTACTACTATTATTACCACTACTACTACTAAGCCAACTCTTGCAAATACTAATACTACTACTACTACTACTACTTCTACTATTATTGTTGTTGCTGTTCCTACTACTACTCCTATTACTACTACTGTAACTCCTGCTACTATTACTACTACTACTACTACTACTACTATTACCACTAATACTACTGCTGCTGCTGCTGCTACAGCTACTACTAATACTACTACTACTATTACCACCACAGCTGCTACTATTACTACTACTGCTACTACTATTATTACTACTACTACTACTAATACTGCTATTGCTGCTGCTGCTACAGCTACTACTGCTGCTGTTGCTATTACCACTATGGCTGCTACTATTACTACTACTGCTACTATCACAACAACTACTACTGCTACTGCTACTACTACAACTACTACTATTGCTGCTACTGCGACTACTGCTAGTACTACAACAACTACTGCTACTAACATTATTGCAGTTACCACTTCTACTACTACTCTATTGCCAATCCAACTCGACTACTGCTACTACTACTTCTACTACTACTACTACTACTAATACTATAGCTACTACTTTTACTACTACTACTACTACTATTACTACAACTACTACTTCTACTACTACTCCTCCTCCTCTACTCTTACTACTGCTACTACTCCTACTCGTACTACTACTACTACAACAACAACAACCATAACAACAACAACCATAACAACAACTGCTACAACTACTACTATAACTACTACTACTCTCACTACTACCACTAATGCTAATACCACTGCTAATGCTACTTCTACTACTACTAATACAATTACTACAACCACAACTACTACTGCTACTCCTAATCCTTCAAATACTAATGCTCCTAATACTCCTACCACTACTACTATTACTACTACTACAACTATTTCTACTACTACAATAACTATTACAACAACTACTAGTACTCCAACTACTACTGCGACTATTACTACTTCTTGTGATACTACAACTACTTTACTACTACTGCTGCTGCTGCTGCTACTGCTGCTTCGACTACTTCTACTACGACGACGACTACTACTACTCCTCCTATTGCTACTATTATGACTAGCACTACCACTACTATTACAATTAATATTACAGCTACCACAAATTCTGCTTCTACTATAACTACAAACACTAATACTACTCCACTCCTCCTCCACCTCCTACGACAATTATTACCTCTACTATTGCTACTACTACTAATCCAACTACTACTACTCCAACTACTACAACTAGTATTACAACTACTACTACTAATACTATTACTACTAATTCTACGACTACTACTACCACTGCTGCTACTACTACTATTACTACTGCTACTACTGCTACTACTACTACTACTACTACTACTACTGCCGCTACTATTATTCTGAGTAATACCCCTAAAACTACTGCGGCTACTAGTATTACTCCTCTTACTACTACTAGTACTACCACTACTGTTACTTCTCCTATTACTACTACAATTGCTACTACCACTACAATTACTACCAATACTCCCACTACTACTACAACAACAACAACTAGTACAATTACTACCGCTACAACTAACTACTACTACTACTACTATAAATACTACTACGACTACTACGACAACTACTACTACAACAACAACTACAACTACACCTATTACTGCTACTACAACCAATATTTCCACTACTACTGCTACCACAATTACTACTACTACTAATATTAGTACTACTACTACCACTACTAGTACAACTACTACTACTATTATTACTACTGCCACAACTGCTACTACAATTACTGTTACTACTACTACGACTATTACTACTGCTACTACTACTACTACTATTATTACTACTATGACTACTCATACTACAACTACTGGTACTACTACTACTATTACAACAGCGACAACTACTACTACGATTATTTGTACAACTACTATCACGACTACTACTACCACCACTATTAGTATTATTATTATTATTATTATTATTATTATTATTACTACTACTACTACTACTACTACTACTACTACTACTACTACTACTACTACTACCGCTAGTACAACTACTACACTTACTACTACTTTTACTACAACTACTACAATTACTAATATTGCTACTTACAATACTGCTTTTACTACTACTACAACAACTACTACTACACCTACTACTCGTCCTCCTCCTGCTAATACTACTATTACATCTACTAGTGCTACAACTACTCCTACTACTACACATTCTACTACAACGACTACTACTACTGCTACTACTACTAGTACTACTACTACTACTACTATTACTACTACTGTTGTTGTTCCTACTATGACTACTACTACTACTACTACTATCACTATCACTACTACTACTAGTACTACTGTTGTTGCTACTGCTGTAACCACTGCTGTTGCTATAACTACTGTTGTTGCTACTTCCACTATTGCTGCAGCTGCTACTGCTACTAGAACTACTGCTTCTACTACTACTGCTGCTGCTGCTACTACTACTACTATTACTATTGCTTCTACTATTACACTCACTCAACAATGACTACTACTACTATTCCTGCTGCTGCTAGTACATTTGCTGCTATTACTACTACTCTGCTACTGTTGCTGCTACTACCCCTCCTACTACTACTACTATTTCAACTGCTACTATTACAACAACTACTACTAATGCAAACTACGGCTTCTACTATTGATACTGCTACTACAATTAATACTACTGCTGCCATTGTTATCGCTACAACTATTACTTGTATGGCAACTACTCCTATTGCTACAACTACTATTAGTAATACTACTATTACTACTACTACTACTGCCACTACTACTTCTACAACTATAACTACTACAACTACTACGACTACGACTACAACTACTCCAACTACTACTATTGTTGCTACTATGCTGCTGCTACTGATGTTCCAACTCCAACTACTATTACAATCACAACTACTACTACCTCTACTACTACCACCACTACTAGTACTTCTACTACTGCTACTACTAGTACTTCTGCCACTACAACTACAATTATTACTACTGTTGCCATTGTTTTTGTTGCTTCTACTCCAACTACTATTACTACTATTATTGCAACTAGTGCAACAACTATTTCCACTACTACCACTACTTCTCTTGCTTCTTCTTCTAGTAGTACAACAACTACTACTACTAGTACTACTATTATTACTGTCACTACTATTGCTACAACTACCACTACTACTACCCCTATTATGACTAATGCTATACCTACTAATATTACTACTTGTGCTACTGCTACTACAACTACTTCTAATCTTTGCACTGCTACTACAACTACTACTACTACTACTACAACTACTATTAAAACAATTACTCATACTGCTACTACCACTACCTCAAATACAACTTCCACTACTTCTACTGCTACTACAACTGCTATAACTACTACTATTACTACTAAAACAACAACTACTACTAATACTACTACTACTACTATTCCTACAACTACCAGTACAACTAATACTACGGCTACTATTACTATTAATACTGCTACTGCGGCTGTTAATACTAGTACAACGAGTACTCCTACAACTACAACTACTTCTACTACTACTACTACTACTACGACTACTACTACTACTACTACTACTATAATAACAACTACAACTTTTATTATTGCTGCCATTACAACTACTACTTCTACTAGTACTACTACTCCAACAACGGGTACTTCTACTACTACAACTACTCCAACAACTGTTGTTACTATTACCGCTACTACGACTATTAGTACAACTACTACCACTACTACTACTACCACTACTACTATTATTATTATTACTACTACTACTACTACTACGACTACTGCTACTATGACTACTACTGCTGCTACTACTACTACTACTACTATTACTACTATTTTACTACTACTTCTACAAATACTACAATTATTACTACTACTACTACCACTACTACGACTACATCTACTACTACTATGACTACTACTAATACTACTACTACTACGACTACTACTACTACCACTACTACAACCGCTACTAGAACTACTACACTTACTACTGCTTTTACTCCTACTATTACTACTATTGCTACTACCAATACTGCTTTTACTACCATGACGACAACTACTACAACTCCTCCTACTACTACTACTAGAGAAACTCCTACAACAACTCATTCTACTACTCCTACTACTCCTACTCCTACTGCTACTGCTCCTACTACTGCTACTTCTACTACCACTAGTACTACTGCTCCTACTACAATTACTACTGCTACTATTACTAGTACTACTACAACTGCTGCTGCTGCTACTACTACTAATGCTACTACTATTACTACTCGCTCTACAACTACTACTAAGACTACTACTACTGCTACTACAGTAGCTGCTATTACTACTACTTCTGCTACTACCCCTACTACTACTACAACTTCAATTTCTACCCCTACTACTACAACTACTACTGCTTCTACGATTGCGACTACGACAATGATTAATACTACAGCTACGACTGCTGTAGCTACGACTATCACTTCTACGGCTACAACTCCTACTGCTACAACTACTATTAGTAATACTACTATTACAGCTTCTCCTACTACTACTACTGCCACTACTACTACAACTATAACTACTACAACTATGACAACTACAAATTCTGCTGTTGCTACTACTATGATTGCTACTACTACTGTTGCTGCTACTGTTGTTGCTACTCCAATTACTATTTCAACAACAACTACTACTACCTTTACTTCTACCACTACTACTACTACTTACACTATTGCTACTACTAGTACTTCAGCCAATACTACTACTATTATTACTACTGTTGCTACTGCTTATGTTGCTTCTACTCCAACTACTATTACTACTATTACTGCCAGTAATTCGACTACTACTTCTACTACTACCAATACTTCAATTGCTTCTTCTTCTTCTACTACTACTACTGCCACAACTACTACTGCAACTACCACTACTACTACCCCTACAGTTACTACTGCTACACCTACTAATACTACTACCACTGCAACTGCTACTACTTCTACTATTAGTACGACTCCTACTGCTACTACGACTATGACTACTACAACTACAACTATTACTCCTATTGATACTACAACTACTTCAACTACAACTCCCGCTACTTTTACTGCTGCTACTACTACCGTTACTACTACTACTGCTCCTAATACTATTACCAATACTACTATCACGATAGCTGCTATTACTACTAATACTACTACTACTACTACTACTAATACTACTACTGCTGCTACTATTACTAGTACAACTAGTATGCCTATGACTACTATTACTACTACTACTACTATTACTACTACTACAACTACAAAAACTACTACAACTACAACTACTACTACTACTGCAACACCAACTACCACAACAACAACAACTACTACAACTACAGCTACTACCATTACTACTACTAGTACTACTACTACTACTACTACTACTAGTACTACTACTACTACTACTACTACAACTACAACTATAACAGCTGCTACTACCACTACTACGACTACTATTACTACTACCACTACTACTACTACTATTACTACTACTACTACTACTACTATGACAACTACTGCTACTACTATTACTACTACTACAACTACTACTACTACTATTTGTACTACTACTACCACTACTACCACTACTACAATTACTACTACGACTACTGCTACTGCTACTACGACTACTACTAATACTACTACTATGACTACTACTACTACTACCGCTACTACAACTACTACACCTACTATAACTTTTACTACTACTACCACATATTACAACTACTACTCCTCCTCCTCCTACTACTACTATTACTTCTACTACTACTATAGGTACTCATTCTACTACTTATTCTACTACTACTCCTCCTATTGTTACCACTACTGTTGTTGCTACTGCTACTACTACTACTACTATTACCGCAACTACTAGTAGTAGTACTAGTACTACTACAACAACAACTACTACTTCTGCTATAACTATTGTTGCTGCTATAACTACGGTTGATACTACTCCTGCTGCTACAACTCTATTCCTAGTACTGCTACTACTATTACTGCTTGCTCTACTACTAGTACTACTGTTGCTGCTATTACATTTGCTACTATTACTACTGCCTCTGCTACTACTGTTGTTACTACCCCCTACTACTACTTCATCTATTTCAATTGCTACTACGACTACTATTAATAATATTGCTATGACTGCTGTTACTACGACTATTACTCATACGGCTACTAGTCCTTCTACTACAACTACTATTGGTAATACTAATATTAGTACTACTACTACTAATACTACTGCCACTACTACTGCTACAACTATGACTACTACAACTACAACAACTATAACTGCTACTACTATGACTACTACTACTATTGCAACTGTTACTCCTACTGTTGCGGGTGCTGCTAATGTTGCTACTTAAACTTAGATTACAACTACTACTACCACCACCTCTACTACTACCACTACTACTACAGCTTCTACTATTGCTACTATTAGTACTTCTGCCACTACTACTACTACTATTATTACTACTATTGCTACTGCTTCTATTGCTTGTACTCCAACTACTATTACTACTACTTCTACTACTACCATAACTTCTATTGCATCTTCTTCTTCTGCTACTACTACTGCTGCTGCTGCAACTACTACTACTAATAATACTGCCACTACTACTATTGCAACTACTACTACTACTACCCCTACTTCTACTACAGCTACACCTACTGGTATTACTACTCCTACTACTGCTACCACTACTACTTCTACTATTAGTACTACTACTACTATTGCTGCTACTATTGCAACTATTACTTCTACTGCTACAACCACTACTTCAACTCCAACTCCCACTACTCCTACTGCTACTTCAACTGCTACTCCGACTACTATTACGACTACTACTACTACTACTATTGCTACAGCTACTACTACTACTAATACTACTACAACTACTACTACTAATACAACTATAGCTGCTGCTACTTCTAGTACAACTATTACTCCTGCAACTACTATTATTGTTATTACTACTGCTATTACCACTACTGCTACTACTAGTTCTACTTCAACTAATACTAATACTAGTAGGCCTACGATTGCTACAACTACTTCTACAGCTACTACTACAACAAGTACTACTGCTATTACAGTTACTGTTGCTACTACTACAACTACTACTACTACTATGCCTATTTCTAGTACAACTGCTACCACAACAGCTACTAATACTACTTCTACTACTTCTTCTGCTAGTGCTACTGCAAGAATTACTATTGCTACAACTACTTATACAGCTACTACTACAACAAGTACTACTACTATTACAGCTACTATTGCTACTACTACTACAACAACTCCTACTATGACTATTACTAGTACGACTGCTACCACAACAGCTACTAATACTACTTCTCCTACCATTACAGCTACTATTGCTACCACTACTATGACTATTACTAGTACTACTACGACTTCTCCTACTACAATGGCTATAGCTACAACTCAACTTCTCCTAGTGCTACTACTACTTCTACCAAAACTACTACTACTATCATAGCTATTACAACCACTGCTACTACTACTAGTACTTCTACTACTACTACTACAATAACTAGTACTGCTACTTCTTTTATTACTTCGATTGCTACTCCTGCTACTACTACCGCTGCTGCTACTACTAATACTACTTGTACAATCACTTTACTATTACTAATACCGCTTGAGATAGTACTACCATTACTACTACTACTGCTATTATAACAGCTACTATTACTACTACTAGTACTACTACTACTACTACTGCAACAACTAGGACTACTGAATCTACTACAATAACTACTACTATGTATACAACAACGATAACAACTTCTACTACTACTACTCCTACTTTTAGTACTGCTGCTACTACTACTACTATTACTACCACTACTACTACAACAACAACTATAACTTCGCCGACTACTACTACTACGGCCACTGCTACTACCTCTACTGCTTCTACTTCTATTATTACCACAACAACTACTACTGTTAGTACTACTACTACAACAACAACAACAACTAATACTACTACTACTACTACTGCGCTAATGCTACTAGTGCTATCTCTACTACTACTGCATCTTCTACTACTTTTACTACTGCTACCATCACTACTGCTACTACAACTACTCCTACTGCTACTACAACTATTGTTACTACTGCAACAACTACTGCTACTATAACTACTGCTGCTGCTACTAATACTAATACTTCTACTACAACTGCTGCTACTTCTGCTATAGCTATTACTGCTACGTCAGCTACTATTACAATAATACTACTACTACTAATACTACTACAACAACTATTGCTACTGTTGCTAATACTTCTACTGTTGCTAATACTACTGTTGCTACAACTATTGCTAATACTACTTCTGCTTCTACTGTTGCTAATAATACTTCTGCTTCTACTGTTGCTAATACTACTTCTACTACTAATACTACTACAACAACTATTGCTACTATTGTTACTGCTAGTACTACACCTCATACTACTACTACTACTACTACTACTAATATTACTACTCCTGCTATTGCTACTACTGCTACTGCTACTACTACTGCCACAACGACTATTACAACTATTGCTACTGCTACTACTACTACTCATACTACTGCGTCTACTACTACTACTATTACTTCACATACTACAACAACTACTTCTACTACTACTGCTACAACTACCGCTACTGCTACTGCTACTGTTGTTATTGCTACTACTACTAATACTACTACTACTACTGCAACTACTATTACTGCTACTAATGTTACCACTAGCAATAGTAATCCTAATACTACTACTACAACAACAACAACCACTACTACTACTACCACCACCACCACCACCACCACAACTACTACTGTTGCTACTACTACTACCACCACCACCACCACCACCACCACAACAACAACAACAACAACAACAACTACTACTACTACTACTACTACCACTACTTCTACTACTACTACTGCTCCTACCACAACTATTGCTACTACTACAATTACTAAAGTTACTAATGCTACTACCACTACTACTACAACTACTCCTACTAGTACTAGTACTACTATAACAACTACTATTACTGCTACTACTACTACTCCTACTGCTGCTGCTAGTATGACTAATACTTCACATACTACTACGCCTACATCTACTTCTACGGCTACTACTACTACTACTGTTGTTATTGCTGCTGCTATACTACTACTCTACTACTGTTGCTTCTGCAACTACTATTGCTACCCCTGTTACCGTAGCTACTATTGCTACTACTATTACTACTAGTGCTACTACTACTACTACTCCTATACCAACTCCTACTACAACAACTACTATTGTACTACTACTACTTCTACTACTTGTACGGGTACAACTACAACCACTAGTACAGCTACTTCTAATGCTACTACTTTTACTACTGCTACTAGTACTACTACTGCTACAACTACAAGTACGACAACTACTTCTACCACTACTACAATTACAACAACTACTGCAGTTGTTATTGTTGCGGCTGCAACTCCTCCTACTACTACTACTACTCGTACTTCTATTACTACTACTACTACTACTTGAATTGCTACTATGACAACTACTTGTACAATGACTTCTTATACTGCAACTACTTTTACTACTATTACTACTACTACTACTACTACATCCACAACTACTAGTACAACTACTTCTAATACTCCTACTACTTTTACTACTGCTACTAGTACTACTCCTACTACTACTACTGCTACGACTACTACTACTGCAGTTACTACTACTAGTACTGCTACTTCCTCTATGACTACTACAACTAGAACAACTACAGCTACTGCAGCTGCTGCGGCTGTAGCCCCAACTACTACTACTACTCCTACTTCTATTACTACTACTACTACTTCGACTTCTACTACAACTACTAGTGCTACAGCTACTACTACAATGACTACTAATACTGCTTATAGTGCGACTGATGCTTCTTCTGCTGCTACTACTACTACTCCTGCTACTACTACTACAATGACAAGCACTACTACTACTACTAGTACTATAACTGCTACTATAACAACTACTACTACTACAACCACCACCTCTACTACTATTACTACTGCTACTACTATTACACGACCACTGCAACTACTACTACTACAACTGCTACTACTACTTCTCGTACTATTACTACTATTACTATTACTACAGCTAAAACAAATATTACTACTACTACAAGTACTTCTACTACTACTACTTCTAGTACTTCTACTACTACTACCGCTGCTAGTACTACTCCTCCTACGACAACTGGAACTACTACCACTACTCCTACTAAGACTACTCCTCCTACTAGTACTACGTCTACTCTTACAGTTACTATTACTACTAATACTGTAACTTCTACTACTATTACAACAACTACTACTACTACAACTACTTCTACTATTACTACTACTACTACTACTACGACCACTACTAGTACTACTACTGCTGCTATAACTACTACTGCTACTACTACTACTACTGTTGCGACTACTAGTACTACTACTACAACACCTATTAATACAAATACTATCACTACTACTACTCTTACTACTACTATTGCTACAACTGCTTCTACTACTATAACTACTACTACTACTACTGCTGCTACAACTGCTGTTACGATTACTACTTTGACTACCACTACTACTGTACTATCACTACTACTACTGCCACTATTGGTACAACTTCTATTGCTATTACTACTACTACTGCTACTACTTTTATTGCTACTCCTACTAATCCTCCTCCTCCTACTATTACTTTTCTTACTACTACTATTACTAGTATTACTACTCCTACTACTATCCCTACTCCTGCACCTACTCCAATTACGACTACAATTACTACTACTACTATCCTGACTACTACTATTCGTATTACTACTACTATAATTACTTTTACGACTACTTCTACTTCTACTTCTTCTACTACTACTACAGCTGCTACTGATGCAGTGACTACTACTGCTACTCCTCTTCCTCCTCCTCCTCCCACTACTAAAAATCTTGCTTCTGCTACTACTACTACTACTACTATTACTACAACAACAACAACAACAACAACAACTACTACTACTACTACTACTACTTCTACTACTAATTCTACTACCCCTACTTGTACTACTAATAATAGCACTGCTGCTGCTACTACTACTACTATTAATACTACTATTACAACTAATTCTACAACTGTAACTACTAGTACTACTTCCACTAGTGCCACTACTATGACTCCGGCTGCTACTACTGCTATTGTTTCCACTACTACTACTACAACCACTGCTACTACTTCTATTACTACTACTCCTTTTACTGCTACTACTATTACTACTGCTACTACTCCTGTTACTACTACTACTATTGCTGCTACTACTACTACTGCTACTACTACAACTATTACTACTACTGCTGCTGCTGCTACTACTACTACTACCGCTACTACTACTACTCCTATTGCTACTACTACTAATTCTACTGCTACGACTACTACTAATACTACTACTACTACTACTGCTACTGCTACTACAACTCCTACTACTACTACTATTGCTACCACTACTACTACTACTCCTCCTACTTTTGCTTTTACTACTAATACGGCTACTACTTCCAGGACAACTACTAGTACAACAACAACTACTACTACTACTACTACTACTAACGACCATTCCAATTGCTAGTTTGATTATTACTGCTGCGACTACCACTATTACTACTTCTCCTACTCCAACTCCTCCAACTACTACCACTCCAACAATAATTTCTGCAAATACAACAACTACAACAACTACAAATACTACGAGCACTACACCTACTACTACTGCTGCTAATTCTCATACTGCAACTACTGCTTCTGCTTCCACAACTACTACTACTAATTCTCCTCCTACTACTACTACCGTTACAACTACTACTACTAACACAACTATGACTACTAGTACTGCTACTGCTAGTGTTACTACTGCTGCTACTACTATGACTACTGCTGATGCTACTACAACTACTAGTGCCACTACTATTGCTACTACTGCTACTATGGTTGTTGCCACTACTACTACAACTGCTGTTCCTACTACTACTACTACTACTACTAGTACTAATAAAAATGCTACTAGTACGGCTATTGCTATTACTACCGCTACTTCTACTGCAACTGCTATTGCTATTACTACTACAGTTGCTGTTGCTACTACTACTACTACAGTTGCTACTGCTACTGCTGCTACTTCTGCTATTACTTTACCTACTGCTACTGCTACTACTAATACTACTACTGCTACTACTACTACGTTAGCTTCTTCTTCTTCTTCTTCTACTACTACTACTACTAGTAGTACTACAGCAACTACTACAACTTGTACTACTGCTACAACTTCCGCTAATACTACTACTGCTACTATAGTTGTTGCTACTACAACTACTACTTGTACTACTATTACTATTGCTGCTATTGTTACTACTACTACTACTGCTACTGCTGCTTCAACTATTAGTACTATTACTACTGCTGCTGCTACTATTGCTACAACAACTGCTGCTACTACAACAACAACAACAACAACTACTATTACTACAACAGTAGCGGCTACAACAACAACGACTACTACTAATTTTGCTACTAATACAGTAGCTATTACTAGTACTACTATTGCTACAATTGCTACTACTACTACTACTACTACTACTTCTACTGCTACTAGTAGTGCCACTACAACAACTGCTGCTGCTACCACTAATACTACTCCTCCTACTCCAAATGCCACTGCTACAAATGTTATTACTACTACTGCTACAACAAAAACTACTACATCTACAACAACTACTACAAGCACTACTACCACAACTTATACTGCAACTACTACCACTTTTACTACCACTACTACAACAACTACTACTACTACTAGCACTACTGCAACTACTTATACTACTACTACCACAACTACTCCCACTACTACTACGACTACTACTCCAACTACTTCTACTACTACTACTACCTACTACTACTATTACTACTACCACTTCTGCTACCACTACTACTACTGCTACGACTATTACTATGATGACTACTATTACAACTACTTCTACTACTACTACTACTTCTCCTCCTACTACTACTACTACTACTCTGATGACTATAACTACTATTATTGCTAATACTACTTCTACTACCACTATTCCTATTCCTACTACTGCTAGTACTAATACTACTACTACTACTACCACTGCTGCTGCTGCTGCTGCTGCTGCTACTGCTACTACTACTACTACTGCTACTACTAGTTATACTACTTCTACCATGCCTACTACTACTACTACAACTGCTCCTTATACTACTAATACTCTTCATACTACTACGACTGCTACTCCTCCTACTACTACTCCTACTCCAACGCGTACCCATACTACTCTTCCAACTATAATTTTTACGAATACTACTAGTACAACAACAACAACTACTACTACAACTTCGGCAGTTGAAACTACTACTACTGCTATAACAACTAATACTACTATCGCTACTACTACTACTTCTACTACACCTATTAATCACACTAATACTACTTCTACAGCAACTACTACTACTTCTACTACCACTACTACAATTGCTTCTACTATTACTGCAACTGCTACTACTAATACTGCTACTGTTACTACTATTAGTACAATGACTACAACAACTACTGTTGCTACAACTATTGTTGCTGCTACAACTACTGTTGCTACTACTACTGCTGCTGCTACCACTACTTCTAATATTACTTCTATGACTATTACTACTTATACTACTGCTACTAATACTAAAACTACTACAACTACATCTGCTACTGCTACCACTACTACTACCTCTACTACTGCTTCCACTGCTGCTACTAGTACTACTCCTACTCATACTACTGCCACTACTACTGCAGCTCCTTTTGTTGCTACTTTTGTGGCTGCTACAATTATTATTGCTAATACTTTGACCACTACTACTGCTACAAGTCCTACAACAACTACTAATGCTATTGCCGCTACTGCTGCAACTACTACTGCTACTCTTGCTACTATTGTTGCGTCTACTACTACGAATACTACTACTGCTAGCACTATTACTGCTAAAACTACTATTACTACTGCTGCTGCTATTACTATGGCTACTATAATAACAACAACAACTACTGCTACTACTGCTACTACTACTACTACGACTACTACTACTGTAGCTACTTATACTACCACCACAACAACTGCTACTACTACTACTACTATTGCCGCTATTGCTACAACTATAACTACTTCTGCTACTACTACTGCTACCTCTACTTCTACAACTACCACAACTATTACTTCTACTACTACTACCAGATCTGTTGCTACTGCTGCTAATACTACTCCTGCTACTACAACTTCTACTACTACTAAAACAACTGCGGCTGCTACTATTATTACTACTTTTTCAATTGCGGCTACTACTACTATGACATCTACTACTACTACAACTCCAACTACTACAACTATGGCTGCTACTATTACTACTAGTACTAGTACTACTACAACTTCTACTACTACTACAGTTTCTATTGCAGCCGTTGCTATTGATACTACTAACCCTACTTCTCCTATTACTACTATTATTGTTACTATACTACTCAGGCTTCTACTACTATAGCAATTGGCACAACTACTATTACTTATACAAGTACTACTACTAGTACTATTGCTACCACTTCTGCTTCTACTACAACAACCACTACTTCTACTACTACTGCAGTGACTACTGCTACTACTCTTACTATTACTACTACTACTATTGCTACTAGTACTACTACTGCTACTAGTACTACTACTGCTACTACTACAGCTACTACTATTGCTATCACTACTACTGTTACTGCTATTACTACTACTACTACAACTACTACTGCTGCACTGCTACAACTACTACTCCCATTACTACTGCTACTGCTACAACTACTACTCCCATTACTACTACTACTTCTGCTGCTACAACTACTCCTAATATTACCAATACTACTACTACTACTACTAATAATAATAACAATATAACTATTACTACTTCTGCGGCTACTGTTATTCCTATTACGACTACTACTGCTGCTATAACTACTACAACTACCACTACTTCACCAACTACTACTACTACTATTGCCACATCTACTTTTGTTACTGCAACTACTATTACTACAACTGCTGTTGCTACCACTACTGTTGCAGCCTCTACTGCTGCTACTGCTACTCTTGCAACTAACGATGTAACTAATGCGGCTACCAATGCTACTTTTGCTACTCTTGCTAGTACTATAACTACTGCTTCTCTTGCTACTACTACTGCTGCTGCTGCTGCTACTACTATTGCCATTACTGCTACGACTACTACTACAACTACTACGACTGCTACTGCTACTAATACTACTACTGCTACTACTGCTACCACTATTACTGCCACTACTACCACTACTCTTATTGCTGCGGCTACTACTACAACTACTACTTAAACTACTACAGCTAATACTAATTTTGCTACTGCTGCTAACCCTACTACTACTACTCCTACCACTGCTACTACCACTACTGCTACTACTACAACTCCAACAACTACAAGTGCTACTACTGCTAATACTACTGTGGCTACTACTAGTGTGGCTGCTACTACTGCCACTTCTGCTATAGCTACTACTACTATGCTACTGCCAATATAGCTATTGCTACTATAGATACTGCTATTGCAACTAATGCTACTGTTACTGCTACTACTGGGGTTGCTACAACAACTACAGTTACTACTCCTAGTGCTTCTACTCCAACAAGTGCTACTTTAACTACAACTACAACAACTACTACTACTACTTATGTTATAACTACTACTATACTACTATTATTGCTGCTACTACTCCTGCAACAACTACTACAGCTACAACCTCATCTGCTTCTTCTCCTACTACTACTATAGTTACTACCATTGCTGCAGCTACTCCTACTACTTCTACTAATATAACTATTGTAGCAACTACTACTACTACAACTACCATATCACCGAGTACTATTATTACTACAACTACTCCTACTATGGCTGCTACTACTAGAACCACTAATGCTGCTGCTACTACTACTACTACAACTTTTGCTTCTACTACTACTGTTGTTGTTGATAGTACTACTACTATTACTACTACTACTACTACTACTACTACTACAACAACAACAACAACAACAACAACAAAACCTACTTCTACTACTACCACTATTACTACTACAATAACAACTACTATTACTATTACTACCCCTATTACTACTACAATTGCTTTTACTGCTACTGCTCCTAGTACTACTACTACTGGCACTACTACTACCACTTCTTCTACTACTACTACTACTATTACTATTGGTGCAACACTTGCAAGTACTTCTACTGCGACTACTAATGTTTCTAGTACTCCTACTGCTACTGCTGCTGCTGCTGCTGCTGCAAGTGCAACTACTACTACTACTATGACAACTACTACTATTATTATTATTTCTACTACTACTATTGCTACTAGTACTACTACTGCTACTGCTGCTGCTACTATTACTCTTAGTAATACTACTACGGCTGCTACTTCTCCCACTTCCACAACTACTGCTCATACTACTACATCAATGACAACAACAACAACTACTACTACTATGGCAACTGCTACTACTATTGCTAGTAATATTGCTGCTACTGCTGCTGCAACTACTACTACTGCTTCTACTGCTGCTACTACGACAACAACTACTACTACTCTTGCTACTGCTACTACTACTGCTGCTACTACTACTCTTGCAACAAATACTGCTACTAATGCTGCTATTATTGCTAATCTTGCTACTCTTGCTACTACTACAACTATTGCTACTATTGCTGCTGCTACTACTTCTACTACTACTACTTCTAGGTCTATTACTGCAACCACTATGACTGCTACTTCTACCAATACAACTACTGCTACTGTTGCTGTTCCATTTGCATCTCGTACTACCAGGACTTTTGCTACTACTGCTACTACTGCTACCACAACTACTACTATTACCACTACTACTACTACGACTACTGCTTAAACTACTACTACTAATATAGGTTTTACTACTGCTGCTAATCCTACTACTACTACTCCTACTACTTCTATGGCCACTACTACTACTACAACTCCTATAGCTACAATTGCTACTGCAGCTACTACTACTGTGCCAACTACTAGTGTGGCTACTATTACTACTACTAATACAGCTTTTGCTACTATAGATACTAAAACTAGTACTGCTACTACAACTAATGCTACTGTTACTGCTACTACTGCTACTGCTACTACTGGGGCTGCTACAACAACTATAGCAACTACTCCTAGTGCTTCTGCTCCTACAAGTGCTACTTTAACTAATACTACTACTACTACTACTTCTTCTGTTATAACTACTACTACACTACTATTACTGCTACTACTACTCCTACTACTACTACTACAGCTAGTACAACAACTACTACAACTACAACTACAACAACTACTAAAGCTACTACCCCATCTGCTTCTTCTCCTACTACTACAATAGTTACTACTGCTACTATTGCTGCTACTACAACTACTGTAGCAACCACTACTACTACAACTACCATAACTCAGGGTACTAGTATTACTAAAACTACTACTACTACGGTTGCAACTACAACAACCACTAATGCTGCTGCGGCTATGAATGCTACAACTTTTGCTTCTACTACTACTGCTATTTCTACTACTACTACTACTACTGCTACTACCACTACTACTACTACTACTACTCCTGCTACTAATACAACAACCAAAACAACTAGTTCTGCTACTAATACAGTTACCACAATGACAACTGCGACTACTAGCACTACGCCTCCTACTACTACAACTCCTCCTACTACTACTGTGACTACTACTGCTCTTGCTACTATTACTACTACTACTGGCACTATTACAACTGCTTCTACTACTATTACTACTAATTCTACTACAATTACTACTATTGCTACAACTCTTGCAACTACTACTACTGCTCCTACTAGTACTACGACTACTACAGTTTCTACTTGTCCTTACTACTACTACCGCTGCTGCTGCAGCTGCAGCAGCTACTTCTACAACAACAACAACAATTACTACTACTATTACTTCCACTACTAGTACTACTACTACTACTACTGCTGCTGCTGCTACTGCTACTCTTACTTCTACTACTAGTACAATTACTACTGCTACTACTACGACTATTGCTACAAGTACTTCTACTGCTAATACTACTACTACTATTACCACTACTAATACTACTACTGCTGCTATGTCTCCCGCTTCCATAACTACTGTGCATACTACAACAGCAACTACTACCACTGCTGCTACAACTTTGGCAACTGCTACTACTTTTGCCAGTAATACTTCTGCACTACTACTACTACTACTACTTCTTCTATTGCTACCACTACTATTACAACTTCTACTACTACTGCTGCTGCTACAACTACTACTATTACTCCCACTACAACAACGACGACTACTGCTACTACTACTACTGATACTGTTACAATGACTGTTACTTTAACTACAACTACTTTTGGAACTACTTCTGCTACTACTACTGCCACTCCTACTGCGACAACAACAACAACAACAACTTATTGGGCTACCACAAGCAAAACTACTACTGCTACACCTGCTTCAACTACTACTACTACTACCACTACACCAACTACTACTACTCCAGTGCTACTCCTACTCCAACTCCTACTACTACTAATATTAGTACTACAACATCTACTACTACAACTATAACAAGTGCTACTACTACTCCAACTCCTACTACTACTAATATTAGTACTACAACATCTACTACTACAACTATAACAAGTGCTACTACTACTTTTCCGACCACTACTACTGTTACTGGTGCTGCTACTACTACTACAATAATGAATGGTACTACTATAGCTACTACAACTATTCCTACTTTTGCGATTTCTTCTGGTACAAATTTTGCTACTACTACTACTTCTTCTACTTCTACTACTACAGCTTTTGCTACTACTACTACTACAACAACAACTACTCCTACAACTACTAATACTACTACTGCTATAACTAATACTACTACTACTACTACTACGGTACTTCTCATACAACTACTACGACAATAGCTACTATTACTATGACTAATAGTACTACTATTGTTACTACCACTACTGCTGCTGCTATAGCTACCGCAATGACTATTGAGATTACAGCCACTAGTGCTCCTACTACTACTACTGATATTGCTGCCGCTGCACCTACTACTCCTGCTACTATTGCTTTTATTACTATTGTTGCGATTGCTACTATTTATACTATGTACACAACTAGTACAACAATGAATCCTACTGCTACTACTGCAACTGCTACAACAACAGTTACTACCGCGATAACTACTACAACCAGTTCTGCTACTGCTACCACAACAACAATAACTACGTCTACTCCTATAGCAACAACAACAACAACTACCACTTCTACTAGTACTATTACCATACTACTACTCACAGTACTACTACTACCACTACTACTACTACAGCTACTACATCTTCTACTACTACTACAACTGCTCCTACCACAACACTACTAGTACTACTACTACTAGTACTACTTCGGCTGCTACTACAACTACCACTACTTCTACTGCTATTACTGCTACTACAATTGTTACTACTACTACTACCACAACTACTACAACTACTAGTAGTACCACTAAAACAACAAGTACTACTACTATACCTACTACTATTGCTACTACTGCTGCTGCTGCTACTGCTACTACTATAGCTACGACTACTACTACTACTACTACTACTACTACATCTTCTTCTGCTATTGCTACTACAACAACTAATGGTACTACTACTACTACAACTACTACTAGTACTACTACTTCTCCTACAACTACTACTATAGCTGCTACTGCTACTCCAACTACTTCTCATACTACTAATGCTACTGCTACAAATAGTACAACTACAACAACTACTACTACTACGGCTAGTACTACAAATGCTACAACAATAATAACTACTACTACTCCGACTACTTCCACTACAACTACAAATACTACTTCTTCTACTACAGCTACTACTACTGCTACTACTACCACTACTGCTACTACTACTACTACTATTATTATTATTACAAATACTACTACTTCAACTATTAATACTACTACAACTAATGGTACTACTTCTACTACTAGAACTACTACTAGTACTACTACTTCTCCTACAACTACTACTATAGCTGCTACTGCTACTCCAACTACTTTTCATACTACTACTGCTACTGCTTCTGTTACAAATAGTACTACTACAACAACTGCTGCTGCTGCTACTGCTACTAAACTAGTACTACTGCTGCTAATACTGCTACTACTACTACTGCTTCAACTACTGCTAATACTCTACTACAACGACTACTACTACAACTACTAGAACTTCTACAACAACTACTAATAATAATACTTTTGCTCTTGCTGCAACTACTATTATAACTACTACTCCTGCTACTGCTACGATTGCTACTACTACTTCTACCAATACTGCTTTTGCTACTACCACCACTACTACTACTACTACTACTACTACTACTATAACAGCTGCGGCTACTGCTACTGCTGCAGCTACTACTACTACTACTTCTGCAGCAACTACTACCGCTAGTGCTATTGCTACTACTACAACTACTGCTGCTACTGCTGCTGCTACTACTATGGTTACTACTACTACTACTACTACTACTACTACTACTAGTGCTGCTACTACTACTACCACTACTAGTACTACTGTTACTACTAATGCTGCTGCTGCTCCTACAGCTACAACTGCTACTACTACAATTACTATTTCTGTTGTTGTTCTTTCTACAACTTCCACTACAAGTATGACAACTACTACTTCTGCTTATACTACTAGTATTACTAGTACCATAACTACTGCTTCTGCTACTACTAATTCTACTTATACTGCTACTACTGCTTCTTCTACTATTGCTGCAGCAACAACAACTACTACCATAGATGCTCCTACTGCTACTATGGCTACAACTACTTCTACTACTACTGCAACTACTACTGCCGCTACTACTTCTACTACAACTACTGATACAACTATTGCAACTACGACTACTACTTCTGTTACTACTAATCTACTGCTACTATTAATACTACTACTCCTTCTACTACTTGTACCATTGCTACTTCTACCTCTGCTGCAACAGCTATTGCTACTACTTCCCCTACTTCTACTACTTCTGCAACTACTACTGCTACGGCTACTACAACTTCTACAACAACAACTGCTACTATAGCTACCATGACTACCACTACTGCTACTACTACAACAACAACTACTACTATAACAACAACAACAACTACTACTTCTACTACTATTGCTGCTGCTGCTACTACTACTACTACTAGTACTACTTCTACCAATACTACAACAAGCACTACTATTTCTACAGCTCCTACAGCTACTACTACTAGTACCGCTACAACTACTACTACAACAATAACTACTACTATTGCTGCTACTGCTACCACTGCTACTACTATCACTTGTAGTCCAACTAATACTACTATTACTATTGTTACAACTACTACTACAACTACTAGTACTAGTACCACTACACTATTACTGCTACTACGACCATAGCCACTACGACTTCTGCTTCTGCACCACTACGTCTATTACAAATTCTTCTGCCACTACAACTACTGTTTCTATTGCAACAACTACGACTTTTACTACTACTGCTACTACTACAACTATCGCTACTACTGCAATTACCGCTACTACTACTACCACAACTACTAGTCCTAAAGCTACTACTACTACAATGGCTACTTTTTGTACTACTACTACTACTCCTAAGACAACTAATACTATTGCTACTACCACTACTACTACTTTTGTTAAAATAACTATTGCTTTTAATACTTCTACTACTATTACAACTGCTGCTACTGCTGCTACCACTACAGCAATTATCACTACTTCACATATTATCACAACTTCAGCTACTACTACTACTACTACTGCTACTTCTACAGCTAGTATACTACTGCTGCTGCTGCTGCCACTGTTGCTATTGCTGCCACTACGGGTACTACTCCGACTGCTACTACTACTACTACTACTGCTACTCTACTGCTGTTGCTCCTACTGCAATAGTTCCTACTGGCACTCCGACCACCACCACCACTACTACTACTACCACTGCAACCACTACTACAGCTACTACTGCTTCTACTACTCCAACTTGTACTATTACTGCTACTATTGCTGCTAATATACTATTACTACTACTGCTGCTACTACTACTCCTAGTCTTGCTACTATTACTACTACTAAAAATACAATTAAACTACTACTATTTCTACTACCACTACTACTACTGCTACTTCTACTTCTACTAGTACTCTACTACTACAGATGCTAATGTAGCTGCTGATGCTCCTGCTGCTACTGTTGCTACTACTATTATTGCTACAACTGTTGCGGCTATTACTGCTACTACTGCTGCTACTACTACTTGTAGGGCCACGAGTGCTGCTGCTACTCTAACTACAACCACAACAAATTCTGCTACTACTATTACAATAATAACTACAACTACTACAACTACTCCTGCGACTACTACAAGTATCGCTGCGCGTACCACTACTAGTAGTACTACAATTATTACTAGTATAGTTAAAATCACTACTACTACTACTACTGCAACTACAACTACTACAACTACTACTACTACAACTACTACTGCTGTTGTTATTGCTACTGCAAATTCTACTACTATTACTACTACAACATCTACGATTGCTACTAGTGCTACTACTTCCACTTCTACTACTACTGCTGTTGCTACTACTACTACAGCAATAACTACTGCTATGACTACTACTACTACTAACAACTACAACTACTATAACTACTACTACTACTACCACTACTTTTGCCACTACTACAACTACCACTACTACTGCTTCTACTACTGTTGCTGCTACAACTACTGCTATGACTATGACAACTGCAACGGCTGCTCCTACTGCCATTGCTGCTGCTGCTACAGCTGCAGCTACTTCTGCTACTACTACAACTACAAATACTACTGCTGCTGCTCCTACTACTGCTACAACAATAGCTGCTACTATCACTGCTATAACAACTTTTGCTACAATCACAGCAACTTCTACAACTACTGCAAATCTACTACTACGACCACTACTACTACTATTACTACTACTACTACTACTACTACTACTACTACTACTACTACTACTACTACTACTACTACTACTACTACTGTTACTACTGCTACTACTACTACTACTACTACTACTACTACTACTACTACTACTACTACTACTACTACTACTATTAGTACTACTACTGCTTCAACTACTGCAACTGCAGCTGCTACTACTACTTGTACTACTGCTACTAAAACTGTAACTACTTGTGCAACAACTTCTACTTCTATTTCTACTACTATCGCTAAAACTACCAACAATCATACTACTACTAATACTGCTACTACTATTATGGCTATTGCTACTACTACTACACCTACTAGTACTACTACGTCTACTGCTACTTCTAATACTATTTCTACTACTACTCCAGCTAATACTCCTAGTACTACTACTGCTACTGCTACTACTTCTACCACTACTAGAAGTACTACCACAATAACAACAACTTCTTCTTATACTACTACTACTGCTATTACTACTATGACAAGTACTACTACTATATTAGTACCACTGCTGCTGCAAGTACAACCACTATGACTACCACTGCTACTACTACTTCTACTACCACTACTACTGCTACTACAACTAATGCTACTGCTGTTATGACTGCTACAGTCACTACCACTGCTGCTGCTACAGTCACTACCACTGCTACTACTACATCAATTATCACCACTTCTCATATTACCACAACTTTAGCTACTACAACTACTACCACTATGACTTCCACAGCTAATAAACTACAACTACTCCTCCTCCTCCTACTACTACTAGTAATACAGCCGCCACTGCTGCTGCTACTGCCACTGCGGGTACTACTACGATTGCTACTACTGCAACTACGGGTACTACTATGATTGCTACTACTACTACTACTCCTACAACTACTTCTGCTACTACTGTCGCTCCTACTGCAACAGCTCCTACTGGCAGTCCCACCACCACCACTACTACAACTGCTACTACTGTTGCTACTACTCCAACTTGTACTATTACTGCTACTACTGTTACTAATATACTATTACTACTACTACTACTTGGACTACTACTCCTAGTCCTACTACTATTACTACTACTAAAATTACGATTACAACAACTACTATTGCTACTACTGCTACTAGTACTACTACTACTTGTACATCCAATAGTACAATACTATTACAAAAGCTGATGATGCTGCTGCTACTGTTGCAAGTACTATTACCACTCCTACTACTGCTACTACTACTGCTGCGACTAATAGTATGGCTACGAGCTCTGCTGCTACTTCAACTACAACTATAACAACTTATGCCACTACAATTACAACTATAACTACTACAACAACAACAACAACAACTACTACTACTACTGCGGCTACAACTACTATCACTGCGACTACTACTACTACTACTAATATCACTAGTATAGTTACAACCACAACCGCAACTTCTACTACTGCTACTACTACAACTACAACTACTACTGTTGCTGCTGCTGCTACTACTACTACAAATTCTACTACCATTACTACTACTATTGCTACTACTACTGCTATGACTGCTACTACTACTAACTACTACTACTACTACAACTACGACTACTACTACTACTAACAACTACTACTACTACAACTACTTCTACCACCACTAGTACCACCACTACTATTGCTATTTCTAATACTACTACCACTATAACAACTACTACTATTACCATTGCTACGGTTGCTCCTACTGCCATTGCGGCTACTGCTACTGCTACTACTACCACTATTGCTGCTACTACTTCCAGAAATACTACTACTGCTACTACAAGAGCTGCTACTACCAATACTACAACAACTTTTGCTACTACCACTGCAACTTCTACTACTACTACTCTAACTACTATTATTATTACTACTACTACTACTACTGCTGCTGCTACGACTACTACTACAACCACTACTATTACTCCTACTAGTACTACTACTTCCACTCCTACAACTGCGACTACTACTACTAGAACTGCAACTACGATTGCAACAACTGCTACTTCCACTTCTACTTCTATCGCTAGAACTACCAATACACATACTACTACTAATACTACTGCTGCTGCTGCTTCTACTACACCTGCTACAACTATTGCGGCAATTGCTACTACTACTACACCTGCTACAGCTACTTGATCTACTTCTAATTCTATTACTACTTCTACTACTACTGCTGCTAATAATACTAGTACTACTATTGCACTGCTACTACTCCTACCACTACTCAAACTACTACAACAACTACTACAACTTCTTCTGCTACTACTACTACCGCTACTACTATTGCTACTGTTACTGCTAGTACTACTAATATTGTTACCACTACTGCTACTGCGAGTACAACCACTATGACTATTGCTTATGCAGTACTACTTCTGTTACCACTACTACCAGTACTGCAACTACTACTATTACTACTACTACTACTGTTAAGACTACAACTATGACTACTATTGCTAATACTAATAACACTTTTGCTATAATAACTTTTGCTACTAATACTTCTACTACAACTACAAATGCCACTACTGCTACTACAACTACAAAAATTATTACTACTTCTCGAATTACCACTCCTTCAGCTACTACAACTACTACTTCTACTACTACTTCTATAGCTAATATACTACAATTGCTACTGCTGCTACTATTTCTACGAGTATTAGTGCTACTACTGCTATTGCTACTGCCACTATCGGAACTACTACTACTACTACTACTACTACTATGACTACTACTTCTACTACTACATCTGCTCCCACTACAACTGCTGCTACTGGCACTCCCACAACAACAACAACAACTACTACTGCTACTACCACTGCTACCACTACTATGGCTACCACCACTACTACTACTACTACTTATACCTCTACCAGTACTATCACTACTACTGCTACTACTGCAGATGTGGATGTTGCTGCTACAACTATCACTACTACTAATACTACTACTATTACTTCCACTACTAATGCTATGACCGCTGCTGCGGCTACTACTACGTCTACAAGTGTTGATGCTAGTACTACTACAATTACAACAACGTCTACCACAACAACAACTATTACTACTAATACTACTACAACAACAACTACTACTACAACTACTGCTACTACTACAACTACAACTACTACTACTACAGCTGCTACAACTACTACTACTAATACCACTACTACTGTTACTACTACTATAGCTACTTCTACTATCGCTACTACTACTGCTACTACTGTTTCTACTGTTACTACTGCAAATGCTACTACTATTACTACTAATTCTGCTATGATTGCTACTAGTGCTACTCCTACTACTTCTACCACTACTACTTCTACTACCACTACTACTACTACGATTACTGCTGCTACTAACTACTACTACTACTACAACCACTACTACTACTACTTCTGAGACCAATACTACTACTGCTGCAGCAACTACTGCTTCTGCGACCAATACTACTACTACTGCTGCTATTACTAACTACTACTACTACTTCAACAACTGCTACTCTACTACTGCTACAACTACTATTGCTACCACTACTGTACTACAACTACTACTATGACTGCTACTGCTACTGCTACAACCACTACTGCTGGTACTATTGCTACAACTACAACTATTTCTGCTACTACTACTACTAATACTACTGCTGCTGCTGCTACTACTACTAATACTACTGCTGCTGCTGCTACTACTACCATAATAGTTGCTACAACCACAACTACTACAACTACTGCTACTAACACTGCTACTTCTACTGCTATTTCAACTACTACTACTACTACTACTACAACAGCTATTGTTGCCACTACTGCTACTAATAAATCTGCTACTACTGCTAATGCTGTTACAACTACTGTTTGTACTACTACTAGTAGAACTCCAACTAATGCAATTATTGCTACAACTACTACTACTTCTACTACTATAGCTACTGCTAGAACTACCACTTCTCATACTACTACTAATACTTCTACTTCTCCTGCTTCTACTACTATTGCAACTACTATTACGACTACAACTACTACTACTACACCTGATGCTACTATGTCCGGTTCGACTTCTATTACTACTTTTGCTAAAACTTCTGCTTATACTACTATTGATATTACTGCTATTGCTACTACTGTTACCACCACTAATAATACTACTATAACTACTACCACATCTTTTCCTCCCCCTCCTCCTCCTACTACTATTTCTACTACTGCTACTACTGGCACTACTACTACTACAACTACTGCTGCTACTTCTACTACTACTACAACTACTACTGCTACTGCCGCTACTATTGCAACTGGTGCCCCTGCAACTACTGCCACCACTATTGCATCTTCCATGCCTACTAATACTAATACTAATACTAATACTTCTGCTACTGCTGCTACTACAATAACTATTACTATTGGTACTATTGCTGCTACTGCTACTACTACAACAACCACTTCGACTAGTTCTGCTGCTACTATGACTACTACTACAACTAGGACTATAACTAGTACTACTACTGCTACTGATCCAAATACTACTACTACTACAACTACAATTGCTACCACTATAGTTATTACAACCAGCACTACTACTACAACTATTCCTACTACTACTACTGCTACTCCTACAGCTACTTATGATACTGCTACCAGTACTACCACTACTGCTACTACTGTTGCTACTACAACTACTGCTACTACAATGACTAATACTATAGTGAATGCTAGTACTAACGCTGCAACTACTAATACAGCTAGTACTCTTATTATTACTATAACTACTACTACTGCTACTATTGCTATAGCAACTACTACTACTACAACTGTTGCTGCTGCTGCAACTACTATTGCTGCTCCTACTACAATTACTACTACTACTTCTACTACTATTGCTACTACCACTATTACTACTACTAGTTCTAATACTGCTATTGTAGCTACTACTACTACTATTACTACTACTATTACTACAACAGCTACTACTAAAAGTACTACTACTATTAATATTATTGCTATTACTATAATAACTACTACTTCTACTACTCCTACTACTACTACTACTGCTTCTACTACTACCATTACTACTACAATCACTACGACTATAACTATTGCTACTACTACTACTTCTACTACTACAACTACTATTACTACTATTGCTACTACTACTACTACTAAAAGTTTTGCAACAATAACAATTATTGCTACTTCTCCAACTACTACTACTTCCCCTACTACTACTAGTGCAACTACTACTTCTGCTACTACGACAACTACTACTACAACTACTACTTCTACAACTGTTATAGCAGAAACAACTGCTACTACTGCTATGGCTAATACTGCTACTACTACTACTATAATTTCTACAACCTTTGCTAATACAATGACTGCAACTATTATTACAGCTATAGCTACTACTACTCCTACAAATACTACAACTACTACTACAATTACTATTGCAAGTACTACTCCAACTACAACTACTTCAATTATTATTGCAAGTACTGCTCCAACTACAACTACTTCAACTATCACTACAGCTGATGCAACTACTGCTACTTCTACTAGTACTACTACTACTACTACTTCTACTGCCACTACTACTACTACTACTACTACTACTACTACTACTTCTTCTACTACCACTACTACTACTACGACTACTACTACTACTACTACTACTACTACCACTAATACTACTACTACTACTACTACTACTACTACCATCGCAACTACAACTACTTATTAGAAGACTACTACTACTACAACAACAACTACTACCACTACTACTTCAACTATGACTACCATTGCTCCTACTACTACTACTGTTGCAACTGCTACTACTATTGCTATGGCCGATACTTTTGCTACTACTACTACCACTATTGCTGCTACTATTGACCCTGCAGCCACTTTTGCAACTAAAACTACAACAACAACTACTACTGCTGATGCTATTACCACTACTGGTACTACAACTACTACTACTTCTAATCCGAATACTACCATAGCTACTAATACTACTACTACTACTACTACTACTACTTCTACTGCTACTGCTACTGCTACTGCTACTACTACTACTACTACTACTACTACTACTACTACTACTACTACTACTACTCCAACTACAATTACTACTATTACCCCTACTGCTACTACTTCTACTTCTACTAGTACAACAATTGTTGTTGCTACGATTGTTGCCAATCAGAATGTTGCTTCTCCTACCACTGCTGCTGCTGCTACTGCTCCTACTATTACTAATATTGCTACTATTATTGCCACTACTACTGCTATGACAACTGTTGTGAGTAGTTCTATAGCTACGAGTGTTGCTGCTACTTCTACTACTAATAGAACTACTAATGCTGCTACTACAATAGCAACAACAGCAATAACTACTACTACTACTACAACAACAACTACTACTACTATGGCTACTACTACTACGTCTGCTAATACTACTACTATTATTATTACTACTACTACCGTGGCTACTTTGACTATTGCTACTGCTACTGCTGTTGCTGCTACTACTGCTGCTGCTACTACTACTACTACTACAACAACTACTACTACTACTGATAATAATAATACTGTTGCTATAAGTATTACTACTACTACTATTACTACTGCTACAAATCCTACTACTACTACTTCTACTACTAGGACTACCCTAACTACTGCTAGTAGTAGTAGTATCAGTGATAGTGGTAATAGTAGTAGTTATAGTAGCAAAAGTAGTAGTTGTAGCTGCAGCAATTGTAGTAGTAGTGGTAATAGAGGCCCTAACAACTACATTAGTAGTGTAGTAGTTGTAGTAGTAGTATTAGTAATAGGAGTGGAAGTAATAATAATAGTAGCAAAAGTAGTAGTAGTAGTAGAAATAGAAGTTGCAGGTGTATCAGTAGCAGTAGTAGTAGTCATTGTTGCTGCAGTAGTAGTAGTATAAAATGCAGTAGTAGTAGAAGTAGTAGTAGTATTAATAGTAGTAGCTGTAGTAGTTATGGTAGCCGCAATAGCAGTAGTAGAGCAGTCATAGTAAAAGTTGTAGTAGCATTAATAGCAGTAGTAGCAGCAACAATAGCAGTAGTAGTAGTAGCATTTGCAGTAGTAATAGTAGTAGTAGTAGTAGTCCAAGAAGTCAAGTGGTAGTAGTAGCAGTAATAGTAGTAGGGGTAGTAGTAGTAGAAGTAGTAGTAGCAGTAGCAGTAGTGGTAGTAATAGTAGTAGTAGTAGTTGCAGTAGTAATAGTAGTAGGAGAAGGTGATGAAAACTAGTAGCATTATCAAAAGTAGTAGTAGCAAAAGTAGTTGTAGTAGCAGTAGTAGTTATAGTACTATTAGCGGTAGTAGTAGTTATAGTAGTAGTGGTAGTAGTAGTAGCAATAATAGTAGTAGTAGGAGAAGTAGAAGAAGTAGCAGTAGAAGTAGTAGTAGTAGAAGTAGTTATAGCACAAATAGAACTAGATGTAGCAGCAATAGTAGCAATGCTAGTAGTAGTAGTAGTAGTAGTAGTAGTAGTAGTAGTCGTAATGGCAATAGTAGAAGTAGCAATAGTACTAGCAGTAGTAGCAGTTACGGAAATAGTAGTTGTAGTAGTAGTGTAGTAGTACAAGTAGTAGTAGAATGAGATACTGTATTAGTAGTAGTTGTAGTAATAGGAGTAGTAGTAGTCGTAGTAGAAGGAGCAGCAACAGTAGTAGTAGTGCTAGTAATAGTGGTAGTAGTAGTAGTAGTAGCAGTAGGGGTAGTAGTTGCTGTAGTAGTGTTAGTACTAGTATTTTAAGTAGCAGTAGTCGTAGCTGCGATAGGAGTAGCAATAGTAGTAATAGCAGTATTAGCAGTAGTAGTTGTAGCAGTAGCTATAGCAGAAGTAGTAGTTTTACCAAAAGTAGTAGTTGTGGTCATAATAGTAGTAGTAGTAGTATTAGTAGAGATCGTAATAGTTGTAGTTGTAGAAGTAGTAGTATTAGTAGTACTAGTGGTAGTACTACTAGTAGGAGATGTACTAACTTGAACCAGATGTAGTAGTTGAAGTAGAAGTAGTTGTAGTTATAGTAGTAGTTGAACTAGCAGTTGTAGCAGAGTAGTAGTGGTTGTGTCAGTAGCAGTAGTCACAATAAAAGTATTAGTAGTTGTTGTTGTAACTGTAGCAGTAGTTGTCGTAGTAGAAGTAGGCACAGTAAAAGTAGCAGTAGTAGTAGTGGTTGTTATCATAACAGTAGTTGTAGTTGCAAAAGTGGTAGTAGAAGGAGAAGTGGTATTATTATTATTATTAGTAGTAGTAGTAGTAGCAGTAGTAGTAGTAGTAGTAGTAGTAGTAGTAGTAGTAGTAGTAGTAGTAGTAGAAGAAGAAGAAGAAGAAGAAGAAGAAGAAGAAGTAGAAGAAGAAGAAGTAATTATAGTAGAAGCAGTAGTAGCCATAAGTGTAGTGGCAATTATAGTAGTAGTAGTAGTAGTAGTATGAGTAGTAGTGGTAGTAGTCGGAGAGGTTTTAGTAGCTTTAGTAGTAGTAGTAGTCGTAGTATTTGCAGTAATAGTGGTAGTTGTAGGAGTAGTAGTGGAATTAGTAGTTGTAGTTGTAGTCATAATGAACTAGCAGTAGCAATAGTAGAAGTACGAGTTGCAGAAATAGTAGCAGTAGTAGTAGTAGTAGCAAAAGAAGTAGTCTTAGTAGTAGCTAAAGTAGTAGTTGTTGTGGTAGTAGGAGGAGGAGGAGGAGTAGTAGTAGTTGTTGTTGTTGTAGCATTAACAATAGTAGTAGTATTAGTGGTAGTTGTAGTAATAGTAATAGAAGTAGCAGCAATAATAGGAGTAGTAGCAGCAGTAGTAGTAGAAGCTGTAATAGCCATTGTTGTAGTAGTAGTTATAATAGTAGTAGTATTAGTAGTCGTAGTAGCTAAAAGTAGTAGTAGTAGTAGCTGTTGTTGTAGTAGTCGTTATGGTAGTAGTAGTAGTCGTAGTAGTACTAGAAGTAGTAGCAATAGTAGTAGTAGTATTAGTTAAAGGAGTAGGAGTAGCACAAGTCGTAGTAGTAGTTGTAGCAAGTGTAGTAGTAGTAGTAGTAGTAGGAGAAGTTTTAGTAGTTGTAAAAGTAGCAGTAGTAGTCGTCGTAGCAGTAGTAGTTATTGTTGTTTAGTAGTAATAGTAGTAAGAGTAGTAGTAGGAGTAATAGTTGTAGTTGTAGTAGTAGTTGTTGTTTGTGTGATATTGTAGCAATAGTATTAGTAATAGTTGTAGTAGTAGTAGATGTAGTAGTGGTAGTAGAAATAGGGGGAGTAGTTGTAGTGATAGTAGCAATAAAAGTTATAGCAATAGTACGAGTAAAACTAGATGTAGTAGTAGTCATAGCAGTAATAGTACTAGTGGTAGTAGTAAGAGTAGTAGTAGGAGTAGTAGTTGTACTAGTAGTAGTAGCAGTAGTGGTAGTAATAGTAGCAGTAGTAGCAGTTATAGTAGTAGTAGTAATCATGCTAGTAGTAGCACTAGTAGTAGTCACCGTAAAAGTAGTAGTAGTAGTAGTAGTCGTCGTAGCAATAATAGTAGCAGTAATAGTAGCAGTACTAGTAGTAGTTATAGTTATAGCAGAAGTAGTAGTTGTTGTTGTTGTAGTAGAAGGAGTAGGGGTTGGTGTAGGAGGAGGAGGAGGAGTAGTAGTCGTAGTAATAGTAGTGTAATAGCGGTAGAAGTAGTAGTAGTAGTAGAGGTAGTAGTAGAAGCACTATTTGCAGTAGTAGTAGAAATAGTCATTGTAGTAATAGTAGTAGTGGTAGTAGTTGTAGTAGTATAGCAGAAATAGAAGTTATGGTAGTAGGAGTAGTAGTAGTTGCAATAGTAGCAATAGTAGCAGTAGTAGTGGTAGTAGTAATAGTATTAGCTGTAATTGTAGTAGTAGTAGAAGTAGTAGTTGTACTAGTAGTATCTATAGGAGTAGTAGAAGTAGCAGTCAGAGTAGTCGTAGTAGTTCTAGTAGTAGTAGTAGTGGAAGTGGTAGCCGCAGTGGTAGTAGTTGTTGAAGTAGTAGTAGTGACAATAGTAGTAGTAGTAGTAGTGGCAATAGAAGTAGTAGCAATAGTAGCAGTAGTAGTGGTAGTAGTCAGAGAAGTTTTAGTAGTTGTAGTATTAACAGTATTTGTATTATTTGTAGTAATAGTTTTAGTTGTAGGAGTAGTAGTGGTATTTGTTGTAGAAGTTGTAGTAGTAGTGAAGTAAAAAAAGCTGTATTAGTAGTAGTAGAGGTATTAATTTTAGATGTAGCAGTAGTAGTTGTAATAGTAGCAGAAGTAGTAGTCATAGTAGTAGCAGCATTAGTAGTCGTTATGGTAGTAGGATGAGTAGTATCAGAAGTTGTTATTTTTGTTGTAGCATCAGCAGAAGTAGTAGTAGTAATAGAGGTAGCAGCAGTAATAGGAGTAGTAGCAGTAGAAGCTGTAATAGTCATTGTTGTAGTAGTAGTTTTAGTAGTAGTAGTTGAGTAGCAGTAGCAGTAAGAGTAGTAGTAGTTGTAGTAGCAGTAGTAGTAGTACTAGAAGTACTAGCAGGGGTGGTAGTAGTATTATTTGAAGTAGTAGTAGTAGCACTAGACGTAGTAGTAGTAGTAGTAGGAATAGTAGTAGTAGTAGTGGGAAAGGTTTTAGTAGTTATAGTAGTAGCAGTAGCAGTAGTAGTAGTAGTAGAAGTAGTAGTAATAGTAGTAGTAGCAATCGTACTAGTAGTAGTAGTTGTAATAGTTGTAGTAGTAACAGTAGTTGTAGCAGAAAGAGTTGTAGTAGTAGTAGCTGTGGTAGTAGTAATAATAGTAGTAGTAGTCGTCGTCGTACCAGTAGTAGTACTAGAAGTAGTTGTAGTAGTAGTAGTTATTATTGTAATAGGAGTAGTAGTAGTAGTAGTAATGCAACAACATTAGTAGTAGCGGTAGCAGTAGCAGTAGTTGCAGTAGTAGTAGTTGTAGTAGTTGTTGTTGTTGTTGTAGTTGTAGTAGCAATAGCAGTGGGAGTAGTAATTGTTGTTGTTGTACCAGTAATAGTATTATTTGTAGTAATTATAGCAATTATGGAATTAGTAGTAGTTACAGTTGTAGTGTAGTAATAGTAGTAGTAGTAGTAAGTAGTAGAGGTTGTAGTAGAAGTAGTAGTTGCCGTAGAAGCAGCAGTAGTAGTAGTAGTAATAGTTATGGCAGTAGGAATAGTAGTAGTTGTAGTAGTTATTGTAGTAGCAGGAGCAGAGTAGTAGTAGTGGTAGTAGTAGTTGTTGTTGTTGTTTTAGTAGTAGTAGAAGTAGTATCTGTAGCAGTGGTACCAGTAGGGGTAGTAGTAGCAATAGTAGGAGTAGTATAGTAGTAGTACCAGTAGTAGTAGTAGAGGTAGTTGTAGTAGTAGTAGTAGCAGCAGTTGAAGAAGTAGTACTAGCAATAGTTGTAGTAGTCGTAGTATTAGCAATAGTAGTAGGAGAAGTTTTAGTAGCTGTACTATTAGGAGTAGTAGTATTATTTGTAGTAAGAGTAGTAGTTGAAGGACTACTACTACTACTACTACTAGTTGTTGTTGTTGTAGTTATGTAGTAACAGTAGCAGCAGAAGTGGTAGTAGAGCTAGAAGTAGAAGTAGTAGTTGCAGTAGTAGTGGCAGCAGTAGTAGTTGTTGTAATTGTTGTAGTAGTAGTAGTAGCAGCAGCAGTAGTAGTTGTTGTTGTCGTAGTAGGAGGAGGTGTAATAGCAGTAGTAGTTGTTGTTGTTGTAGCAACAGCGGCAACAGTTCTAGTAGTGGTAGTAGTGGTAGTAGTTGTTGTTATTGTATTAGTTGTAGTAGTAGTAGAAATAGTAGCTATAGTAGTAGTAGAAGTAGCAGTAGTTGTTGTAGACTTAGTAGTAGTAGTTGTTGTATTAGTTGAAGTAGTAGTAGTAGCAACACTAGTAGTATTAGCAGCAATAGGAGGAGTAGTAGTAGTAGGAGAAGTTTTAGTAGTTGTAGTAGTAGAGGTAGTAGTAGTAGTAATAATAGTAGTAGCAACTATAATAGGAGTAGTGGTAGTAGTAGCAATAGTTGTAGTAGTAGGGGCAATAGTTGTAGTAGTAGTAGCTGTAATAGCTGTTGCTGTAGTAGTAATTGTTGTAGTAGTAGTATTTGAAGTAGTACTAGTAGTAGTACTAGTAGTAGTACTAGTAGTAGCTAAAGTAGTAGTAGTAGTAGTAGCAGTGGCTATAATAGCAGGTGGAGGAGTAGTAGTAGTAATAGTAGCAGTAGTTGTTGTAGTAGTGGTAGTCACAGTAGCAGTAGTAAGTGTTGTAGTAGAAGTAGAAGTAGTAGCGGCTATAGTAGTAGTAGTAGGAGGAGGAGCCAGAGTAGTAGTGGTAGTAGAAGTAATAGTAGCAGTAGTAGCTATAGTAGTAGTAAGAGTAGTAGTAGTAGTAATAGGAGGAGGAGGAGGAGTAGTAGTAGAAGTATTAGTAGTGGTAGTAGTAGTAGTAGTAGTAGGGGTGGTAGAAGTTGTAGTTGTAGCTGTAGTAGTTGTAGTTGTCGAAGGAGTAGTAACAGTAGTAGCAGTTGGAGTAGTTGTAGTAGTAGTAGTTGTTGTTGCAGTAGTAATAATATTTGTAGTAATAGTCGTTGTTGTTGGAGTTGTTGTTGTATTAGTTGTAGTTGTTGTGGTAGGAATTAGTGACAGTAGCCGTAGCGGTAGTATTAGAGGTAGTAGTAGAAGTAGCAGTTGTAATGATAGTAGTAGTATTAGTAATAGTAGTTCAAGTAGTCGTAGTAGTATTAGTAGGAGTAGTCTTATTAGTTGTGGCAATTGTTGTAGCAGTAGAAGTAGTAGTAGTCGGAGTAGTAGTAGTAGGAGTCGTACTAGTAAAGTAGTAGTAGTAGCTGTAATAGCAGTTGTACTAATAGGAGTAGTAGTTGTAGAAATAGTGGCACTCAAGCAGTGGTAGTAATAGGAGTAGCAGTAGTAGCAGTAGTAGTAGTCATAGTAAAAGTAGTAGCAGTAACAGTAGCAGAGGTAGCAGTACTCATAGCAGTAGTAGGAAAAGCATTAATAGCAATAGTACTAGTAGTAGTGGCAGTAGCAATAGGAATATTAGTAGTAGTAGTAGTAGTAGTAGCAGTAGAAGTACTCATAGTAGGAGAAGTGGTATTAGTAGTAGCAGCAGCAGCATCAGTAGTACTTATAGTACTTTTAATAGTAGTAGTTGTAGTAGGCGCAACAGTAGTAGTAGTATTAGTACTAATAGTTGGAGTTGCAGTAGTGGCAGTAGTGGTAGTTTTAGTAGGTGTAGTAGTTGTTGCAGCAGTTGCAGTAGTAGGAGTAGCAGTTTAGAAGCAATAGTAGTAGCAGTAGTTGAAATAGTAGTAGTACTAGTTGTAGCAGTAGCAATAAAGGTAATAGTAGCAGTTACAACAGTAGTAGTAGCACGTGAAGTAATATGAGTAGTAGTAGAATTTGTGATTGTAGTAGTAGTAGTAGTTGTTGTTGTTGTTGTTGTAGTAGTAGCAGAATATGTTGTAATAGTAGTTGTAATTGTAGTAGGTGTAGTAGTTGTAGTAGTACTAGTACTATTTGTATGAGTCGCAGTAGTAGTTATTGTAAGAGCAGCAATAGTAGCAGCACTAGTAGTAGCAACAAAACTTGCTGTAATAGTAGTAGTAGCAGTATTAGCAAGGGTAGTAGTAGTAATAGTAGCAGTAGTAGTAGCAATAGTTGTAGTACTAGTACTAGGATTAGTGGTGGTACTGGTAATAGTAGCAGTAGTAGTAGTAAACGTAGTTGTAGTAGTGGTGGTACCAGTAATAGTTGTAGCAGTAGTAGTTGTAAAAATAGTAGTAGCAGCAATAGTTGTAGTTGTAGTTATACTAGCAGCACCAGGAGTAGTAGTAGTAGTACTTTTTGTAGCAGAAATATTAGAAATAGTAGTTGTAGTAGTAGTAATAGTAGCGATAGTAGTAGCAGCAGTAGTAAAAGTTATAGTAGCAGTAGCAATAGAAGCAGCAGTATTAGTAGTATGAGTAGTGGCAGTAGTAGTAGTAGTAATAGGAGTAGCAATAGTTGTAGTAGCAGTCGAAGCATTTGTTGGAGTGGCAGCAGTGGTAGCGTTGCAGCAGCAGTTGTATTAGTAATTGTAATAGCAGTTGTAGCAGGAATAGTAGTAGAAGTAGTAATAGTAGTAGTTGTAGTAATAGTTGTAGCAGTAGTACTTGTAGCAGTAGTAGTTGAAGAAGTAATAGTAAGAGGAGAAATAGTAGTAGCAATAGTTGTTGTAATAGTTTTACTACTAGTAGTAGCAATAGTAGCAGTAGCAGTAGTTGTAGTAGTAGTAGCCGCAGCACCAGTAGTAGTAGTAGCAGTAGTAAGAGTAGTTACAGTAGTAGTAGCAATAGTAGTAGTAGGAGAAGTTGTGGTAGTAGCAATACCAGTAGTAGTGGTAGTCGCAGTAGTTGGAGGAGGAGGAGCTGTAGAACTAGTAGCAGTTGTAGTAGCAACAGTAGTAGTAGGAGAAGTGAAAATATTAGCCGTATTATTTGTAGTAGTATTAGTAGTAGCAATAATCCTGGTAATAGTAGTGGTTGCTAAAGAAATAGTAGTAGTAGTAGTAACCGAAGCTATAGTAGCGGTAGTAGAAGTAGAAGTTGTAGCGGTTGCAGTAGTAGCAGAGGTAGCAGTAGTGGTAGTAGTGGTAGTAGAAATAGTTGTAGTAGCATTGGTAGTAGCAGTAGTAGTAGGAGCAGTAGAAGCAATAGTAGAAGTAGTAGTGGCAAAAGTAGAAGTAGTAGAAGTAGTAGTTGTAGTAGTAGTAGTAGTAGTAATAATAGCAGTAGTAGTAGCAGGAGTAGTAGTAGTAGCTCTAGGAGTAGTAATAGTAGTGGTAGTAGCAACAGTAGATGTAGTAGTAGTAGTAGCTATAGGAAAAGCAGTAGTAGGAGTAGCAGTAGTACTAGTAGCTGTAGCTGTAGCAGTAGGAGCAATACTTGTCGTGGTAGTAGTAGTAGTCGAAGTAACAGTTGCAATAGTACCAATAGTAGTAGTAGTTTTTGTTGTAGGAGTACTAGCAGAGGTAGGTGTAGTAGCAGTAGTAGCAGTAGTACTAGTTGTAGGAGTAGCAGTATTAGTTATTGTACGAGCGGCAGTAGTAGCAGCAAAACATGCTGTAACATTATTAGTAGTAGTATTAGCAAGAGTAGTGGTGGTGGTGGTAGTAGTAGTAGCAATAGTTGTAGTACTAGTACTAGGATTAGTGATGGTACCAGAAATAGTAGCAGCAGCAGTAGTAAACGTAGTTGTAGTAGTGCAGGTACCAGTAATAGTTGTAGTAGTAGTAGTAGTAAAAGTAATAGTAGCAGTAGTAGCAACAATTGTAGTAGTTGAAGTTGTACTAGCAGCACAATGAGGAGTAGTAGTAGTAGTACTTTTTCTAGCGGCAATATTAGAAATAGTAGTCGTAGTAGTAGTAGTAATAGTAGCAGCAGTTGTAGCAGTAGTAGTAGAAGTTATAGTAGCAGTAACAATAGTAGCAGAAGTAGTAATAGTATGAGTAGTGGCACTAGTAGTAGTAGTAATAGGAGTAGCAATAGTTGCAGTAGCAGTCGGAGCATTTATTGGAGTGGTAGCAGTGGTAGCAGTAGCAACAGCAACTGTATTAGTAATTGTAATAGCAGTAGTAGCAGGAGGAGGAGGAGTAGTAGTAGTAGTAGTAGTAGAAGCAGTAGTTGTAGAAGTAGTAGCAGTAGTAGTAGTAGCAGTAGTACTTGTAGCAGTAGTAGTTGCAGGAGTGGTAGTAAGAGGTGAAATAGTAGTAGCAATAGTTGTTGTAATATTAGCAGCAGCAGCAGTAGTAGTAGTAGTAGTTGCAGTAGTAGTAGCCGCAGCAGCAGCAGCAATAGCAATAGTAAGAGTAGTTGCTGTAGTAGTTGCAATAGTAGTAGTAGGAGAAGTTATGGTAGTAGCAGTACCAGTAGTAGTGGTAGTCACAGTAGTTCGAAGGTGTGGAGTTGTAGTATCAATAGCAGTGGCAGCCGGAACAGCAGCAGCAACAGTAGTAGTAGGAGAAGTGGTAATAATAGCAGTATTATTTGTAGTAGTATTAGTAGCAGCACTAATCCTAGTAATAGTAGTGGTTGCTGTAGAAATAGGAGGAGCAGTAGTAACAGAAGCCGTAGTAGCGACAGTAGAAGCAGTAGTTGTAGTGGTTGCAGCAGTAGCAGAAGTAGCAGTTGTCGCAGTAGTAGTAGTAGAAATAGTTGTAGTAGCATTGGTGGCAGCAGTAGTAGTTGGAGTTGTAGTAGCTATAGTAGAAGTAGTAGTGGCAAAAGTAGAAGTAGTAGAAGTAGTAGTAGTTGTTGTAGGAGCAGCAGGAACAGTAGTAGTAGCTCTAGCAGCAGCAGTAGTAGTGGTAGTAGTAGCAGTAGATGCAGTTATAGTAGTAGCTGCAAGAAAATAATAGTAGGAGTAGCAGCAGTACTAGTAGCAGTAGCTGTAGTAGTCATACAAGCATTTGTACTAGCATTTGTAATAATAGGATTAGTAGTAGTAGTTGTATTAGGACAAGGAATAGAGATAATATTAGTAGCAATAGTATCCATAGTTATAGTAGGAGATGATGTAGTAGTAGTAATAGCAATAGTAGTCATAATTGTAGTAGCATTTGCAGTAGTAGTCGACGTTGTAGTAGTAGTACAAGTAATAGTAATAATAGTAGTAGTAGTAGATGTAGTAGTAGTTGTTGTTGTAGCAGTAGCAGCAGTAATAGTAGTAGTAGTAGCAGAAGTAGTGGTAGTAATAGTTGTTGTAGTAGTAGTAGTAGTAGTAGTAGTAGCAGCAATAGTAGCTGTAATAGTAGTAGTACAAGTTGTAGTAATAGTTGTAGTAGTTGTAGTAGTAGTAGTACTAGTTATTATTTTTGTTATTATTGTTATTGTTGTTGTTGTTGTTGTTGTAGTAGTAGTAGTAAGAGTTGTAGTAGTAGTAGTAGTAGTAGCAATAGTAGGGGTGTTAGTAGTAGTAGTAGCAGTAATAGCAGCAACAGCAACAACAGCAGTAGTAGTAGCTGTAGTAGTAGAAGTAGCTACAGCAGCAACAATAGTAGTACTAGTTATTGTTGTTGTCGTAGTAGTGGCAATTGCAGTCGTAGTAGTAGTAGTAGATGCAGCAGCAATAGAAGTAGAAGTAATAGTATGAGTGGTACTAGTAATTGTAGTAGCAGTAATAGTAGTAATAGGAGTAGTAGTAGTTATTGTAGTAGCAGTATCAGAAAGAGTAGTATTGTTGTTTCAGTAGTAATAGTATTAGTTGTAACAATTGCAGAAGTACTAGTAGTAGTAGTAGTTGGAGGAGGAGGAGGAGTGGTAGTCATTGTAGGAATAGTAGTAGTTGAAATAGCGATAGTAGTAGTAGTAGTTGCTGTAGTAGTAGTAGTTGTTGTAATTGGAGTTGGAGCAGTAGTAGTAGTAGTTGTTGTAGTAGTAGTAGTAGTAGTAGTAGTAGTAGTAGTAGTAGTAGTAGTAATTGCAGTTGGAGTAGTAGTACCCATAGCTGTAGTAGTAGTAGTGGTAGGAGTAGAAGTAGTAGTAGTAGGAGTTGGAGCAGGAATAGTTGTAGTACTTCTAGTAGTAGTAGTAGCAAGAGTAGGAGTAGTAGGCGAAGTAGTAGTAGCAGCTGTAGCAGTAGTTGTTGTCGTAGTAATATTAGTAGTAGTGGTGGGTAATAGAAGTAGTAGTAGTAGCAGTAGCATTACTCGAAAGAGTTGTAGTTGTTGTTGTAGTAGCAGGAGTAGTAGTAATAGTACTAGTGTGTGTTGTAGTAGTAGTAATAGTTGTTGTAGTTGCAATAGTAGTAGCAGTAATTGTAGTAGTAATAATAGTATTAGTATTAATAATAGTTGTAGTAGTAGTTGTAGTTGTAGTTGTAGTAGTAGTACAAGTTGGAGTAAAAGTAGTAGTAGCAGTAGTAGCAGTAGTAGTAGGAGTAGTAGTTCTAGTATAGTAGTACCAATAGTAGCAGTAGTAGTAGGAGTAGTAGTTCTAGTATATTAGTAGCAGTAGTGGTAGCAGTAGGAGTAGGAGTAGGAGTAGGAGTAGTTGTTGTAGTAGTAATAGTAGTAGTAGTGGTTATAGTAGCAGTAGTAATAGTAATAGTAGTGGTAGTAATAGTAGTAATAATAGTTATAGTAGTAATAGTAATAGTAGTAGGAGGAGGAGGAGGAGTAGCAGTAGCAGTAGCAATAATCATAGAAGTACTTGTAGCTGTATTAGTATTAGAAGTAGAAGTTGTGGTAGAAGCAGTAGAATAGTAGTATTATTCATAGTAATAGTAGCAAAAGTAGTTGTTGTAGTTGTAGTAGTGGTGGTGGTAGTATTAATAAGATTAGTTGTACTAAGACTAGTTGTCGTAATAGTCGAAGTAGTCGTTGTAGGTGTAGCAGTAGAAGTAGTAGCTGCAGCAGCAATAGTAGCAGTAATGGAAGTTATAGTAGCAACTACAACAACTGCAGAGTTAGGAGTAGCTGTAGTAGGAGCAGGAGTAGTAGTCGTAGCAACAATAGAAATAGGTGTAGAAGTAGTAATAATAGTAACAGTAGAACTGATTGTAGTAGTAGGAAAAATGGTACTGGTAGGTGTGGGAATAGTAGTAGTAGTAGCACAAGTAGGAGTAGGAGTAGTAGTAGTAATTTTGCTGCTGCTACTACTAATACTATGACAGCTGCTAGTATTACTGCTACTAGAACCACTGCTACTGCTTCTATTACCACTTCTCCTACTACTATTGCTGCTGCTGCTGCTGCGGCTGCCACTGCTATTGGTACTATAGCTCCTTCTCCTCCAACTACTGTGACTACCACTACTACTGGTACTGCTACTACCACAACTTCTGCTATTACTACTATTGATACTGCTACTGCAACTACTCTTACTACTGCTACTACTACTACTACTACTGCTACTACTATTGCTACAAGTACAACAACTACTACTGTTCTTACTATTACGACTACTACTACTACTATTAATACTACTACTAATCCTACTGCTACTGCTACTACTACTACTACTGCTACTACTAATGCTGCTACTGCTACTAATGCTACTACTACAATTGCTCCTACTGCTACTGCAACTACTACTACAGCTGCTACTAGTACTACTACTACTGGGACTACTACTACCGCTTCTTCTACTGTTACTACTTCTAATTCTACTACTACTATTACTATTGGTGCAACACTTGCAAGTACCACTACTGTGACTAGTACTATTCCGACTACTCCTACTGCTGCTGCTGCTGTAAGTGCTACTACTACTACTACGACGATGACGACGACTACTATTATTATTATTATTTCTACTACTACTATTGCTAATAGTATTGCTACTGCTACTACTGTTGCAACTATTACTCTTAGTAATACTACTACTACTACTAATTCTCCCACTTCCACAACTACTGTTCATACTACAACAACAACAACAACAACTACTACTACTACTATGGCAACTGTTACTACTATTGCCTGTAATACTGCTGCTACTGGTGCTGCAACTACTACTACTACTTCTACTACTGCTACTACGACAACAACTACTACTACTTCTGCTACTACTATTACTACTGCTGCTGCTGCTCTTGCAACAAATACTACTCTAATGCTGCTACTATTGCTAATCTTGCTACTACGGCAACTATTGCTACTAATTTTTGCTGCTACTACTTCTACTACTACTACTTATACGACTACTACTACAACTACTATGACTGCTACTTCTACCAATACTACTACTGCTACTACTGCTGTTCCTTCTACATCTCGTACTACCATGACTTCTGCTACTACTGCTACTACTGCTACCACAACTACTACTATTATCGCTACTACTACTACGACTACTACTGAAACTACTACTACTAATACTGCTTTTACTACTGCTCCTAATCCTAATACTACTAGTCCTACTACTTCTACTACTACAACTCCTACAACTACAATTGCTACTGTTGCTACTACTTCTGTGGCTACTACTAGTGTGGCTACTATTACTATCACTACTGCTTTAGCTACTACTAATATAGCTTTCGCTACTATAGATACTGCAACTAGTACTGCTACTACAACTAATGCTACTGTTACTGCTACTATTGCTAGTGCTATTACTGCGGCTGCTACAACAGCTACAACAACTACTCCTAGTGCTTCTACTCTTACAAGTGCTACTTCAACTACTGCTACTACTACTGCTACTACTTTTATAATTACTACTACACTACTATTACTGCTACTACTACTACAGCTAGTACAACTACTACTACTACAGCTAGTACGACTACTACAACTACAACTACAACTACTACTAATAGTCACTACTACTACTATTGGTACAACAACAACTGCTGCTGCTACTATTGTTGCTGCAACAACTACTGCAGCAACTACTACTATTACAACTACTATAACTCCGAGTACTAGTATTACTATAACAACAACTACTACGGCTGCTACTACTACAACCACTAATGCTGCTGCTGCTATGATTGCTACAACTTTTGCTTCTACTACTACTTCTATTTCTACTACTACTACTACTACTACTATTACTACTACTACTACTACCACGACTACTACTACTCCTACTACTAATACAACAACAACAACTACTACTTTTGCTACTAATACAACTACCACAACAACAACAACTACTACTAGTACTATGCCTGCTACTACTACAACTCATTCTACTACTACTGTGACTACTACTGCTCTTGCTACTATTGCTACTACTAGCACTACTACTACTGCTTCTTCTACTACTACTACTACTACTAATTCTACTACAACTACTACTATTGGTACAACTTTTGCAACTACTACTACTACTCCGACTAATATTACGACTATTACAGTTCCTACTACTCCTACTGCTACTGCTGCTGCTATTGCGGCTACAACAGCTACTTCTACAACAACAACTACTAATACTACTATTACTTCTACTAGTACTATTACTACTACTACTATTACAATTATTACTTATACTACTAGTACAATTACTACTACTACTACCACGACTATTGCAACAAGTACTACTATTACCACTACTAATACTACTACTGCTGCTATGTCTCCCGCTTCCACAACTACTGTGCATACAATAACAATAACAACAACTACTACTGCTACAACTTTGGCAACTGCTACTACTATTGCTAGCAATACTTCTGCAATACTACTACTACTACTACTGCTACCGCTGTTGTTACAGCTTCTACTGCTGCTGCAACTACTACTATTACTCCCACTACAACAACTACAACTGCTGCTGCTACTAAATCTGCTACTACTACTGATACTGTTACAATGACTGTTACTTTAACTACAACTACTTGTGGAATTACTTCTGCTACTACTACTGCCATTCCTACTGCGACCGCTACTACTACTACTACTAATTCGGCTACCATATGCGAAACTACTACTACTACTCCTGCTTCTACCACTACTACTACTACCACTACACCGACTACTACTACTCCTAGTGCTACTCCTACTCCAACTCCTACTACTACTACTACTACAATTTATACTACTACTACTATTAGTACTACAACATCTACTACTACAACTATAACAAGTGCTACTGCTACTTTTGCAACAACTACTACTGCTACTAGTGCTGCTACTACTGCTACAATAATGACTGGTATTACTATAGCTACTACAACTGCTGCTACTTTTGCGATTACATCTAGTACAAATTTTGCTACTACTACCACTACTTCTATTTCTACTACTACAACTATTGCTACTAATACTACTACAACGACAACTACTCTTACAGCTACTAATACTACTACTGCTACAACTAATACTACTACCGCTACTACTATGGTACTTCTCATACTACTAGTACGACAATAGCTACTACTACTATAACTAATAGTACTACTATTGTTACTACCACTACTACTGCTACTACAGCTACCCCAATGACTGTTGACGTCACTAGTACTCCTACTACTACCGCTAATGTTGCTGCTGCTGCACCTACTACTGCTACTACTATTACTTTTACTGCTATTGTTGCGATTGCTACTATTTATAATACGTACACAACTAGTACAACAATGAATCCTATTACTACAACTACTACTGCTACAACAACTATTGCTACCACTATAGCAACTACTACAACAACAACCACTACTACCACTGCTGCTACTGTTACCACAACTACAATAATTACGTCAACTGCTGTAGCAACAACAACAACAACTACCACTTCTACTAGTACTATTACCATAATACTACTTATAGTACTACTACTACTACTACTACTACTACTACAGCTACTGCTACTACTATTACATCTTCTACTACTACTACTACAACTTCTCTTACCACGACACCACTAGTACTACTACTACTCTACTACTACTAGTACTACTTCGGCTGCTACTACAACTACTATTGCTTCTACTACTACTCTATTGCTACTGCTATTACTGCTACTACTACATCTACTACTACTACAACTACTACTAGTACTACTACTAAAACAATAAGTACTACTACAATACTTACTACTATTCCTACTGCTGCTGCTGCTGCTGATACTATTGTAGCTACTACTACTACTATTATTACAACAACTACTACTTCTACTATTACTACTACTACAACTAATGGAACTACTACTACTACTACAACTGCTACTAGTACTACTACTTCTCCTACAACTACTACTATAGCTGCTACTGCTACTCCAACTACTTCTCATACTACTACTACTGCTGCTACTGCTACAAATAGTACTACTACAACTACAACTACTGCTACTACGGCTAGTACTACAAATGCTACATCAATAAAAACTACTACTACTCCGACTACTTCCACTACAACTACAAATACTACTACTTCTTCTACGGCTACTACTACGGCTACTACTACCACTGCTACTATTAATACTATTATTAATATTACAACTACAACTACTTCTACTATTACTACTACTACAACTAATGGTACTACTACTACTAGAACTACTACTAGTACTACTACTTCACCAACAACTACTACTATAGCAGCTACTGCTATTCCAACTACTTCTCATACTACTACTGCTACTGCTATTGTTACAAATAGTACTACAACAACAACTACTACTGCTGCTGCTGCTGCTGCTGCTACTGCTACTAAACTAGTACTACTGTTGCTAATACTGCTACTATTACTGCTGCTTCAACTACTGCTAATACTACTACTATAACTACTAGAACTACTACAACAACTACTAATACTAATACTTCTGCTCCTATTGCAACTACTATTACAACAACTAATCCTGCTGCTGTTACGGCTGCTACTACTACTTCTACAAATACTGCTTTTGCTACTACCACCACCACCACCACCACCACCACCACCACCACCACTACAACTACTACTACTACTACTATTACTACTACTATAACAGCTGCGGCTGCTGCTACTGCTAATACTACTGCTTTTGCAGCAACTATTACCGCTAGTGCTATTGCTATTACTACAACTACTACTGCTACTGCCGCAGCAACTACTATGGTTACTACTACTACTACTACTACTACTACTAGTGTTGCTACTACTACTACTACCACTGCTAGTACTACTCCTGCTACTACTAATGCTGCTACTGCTCCTACTGCCACAACTACTACTACTACAATTAGTATTTCTGCTGTTGTTCTTTCTACAACATCCACTACGAATATGACAACTACTACTTCTGCTTATACTACTAGTACTACTAGTACCAAAACTACCGCTTCTGCTACTACTAATTCTACTTATACTGCTATTACTGCATCTTCTACTACTACTACTATAGCTGCTCCTACTGCTACTACTACTACTTTTACTACTACTGCTACTACTACAACTATCACTACTACTGCAATTATCGCTACTACTACTACCACAACTACTAGTCTAAAAGCTACTAGTACTACAACGGCTACTTTTCGTACTACTACTACTACTCCTAAGACAACTACTACTATTGCTACTACCACTACTACTACTTCTGTTACAATAAGTATTGCTACTAATACTTCTACTACTATTACAACTGCTGCTACTATTGTAGCAATTATCACTACTACTCATATTACCACAACTTCAGCTACTACTACTACCACCACTACTTCAACAGCTAGTATACTACTAATGCTACTACTACTACTACTAGTACTATTGCTACCATTGCTGCTACTACTGCCACTACGGGTACTACTCCGACTGTTACTACTACTACTATTGCTCCTACTGCAATAGTTCCTACTAGCACTTCCACCACCACCACCACTACTACTACCACCACTACAACCACTATTACAACTACTATTGCTTCTACTACTCCAACATGTACTATTATTGCTACTATTGCTGCTAATACACTACTACTACTACTGCTTCTACTACTACTACTCCTAGTCCTACTACTATTACTACTACTAAAAATACAATTACCACTACTACTATTACTACTACCACTACTACTACTACTACTACTTCTACTACTACTTCTACTTCTACTAGTACTCTATCACTACAGATGCTGATGTTGCTGCTGATGCTCCTGCTGTTACTATTGCTACTACTATTATTGCTACAACTGTTGCGGCTATTACTGCTACTACTGCTGCTATGTCTACTAGTATGGCCACGAGTGCTACTGCTACTCCAAGTACAACCGCAACAACTTTTGCTACTACTACTACAATAATAACTACAACTTCTTCAACTACTGCTACTACAACTACTGCGACTACTATAAGTATAACTGCGGATACTACTACTACTACTACTAATATTACTAGTATAGTTAAAATCACTACTACTACTTCTACTACTGCTACTACTACTGCAACTACTACTACTACAACTTCTACTGCTGCTGCTGTTGCTACTGCAAATTCTACTACTATTACTACTACAGCTGCTACGAGCTAGTGCTACTACTTCCACTTCTACTGCTACTGTTGTCGCTAGTACTAGTGCAGCAACAATTGCTGCTACGACTGCTACTACTACTAACAACTACAACTACTATAGCTACTACTACTGCTACCACTACCTTTGCCACTACTACAACGACCACTACTTTTGCCACTACTACAACGACCACTACTACTGCTGCTACTACAACTAGTACTACTACTATCACAATTGCAATAGCAACTCCTACTGCCATTGCTTCTACTGCTGCTGCTATAGCTGCTTCTGCTACTACTACAACTACAAATACTACTGCTGTTGCTCCTACTATTGTTACTACAATACCTAATACTGCCAATACTACAACAACTTTTGCTAGAACCACTGCAACTGTACAACTACGACTACTACTACTACTACTACTACTAGAACTACTACTACTACTACTACTACTACTACTACTTCTACTTCTACTTCTACTTCTACTACTGCTACTACAGCTACTACTGCTACTGCTACTACTACTACTACTACCACTACTACAATTACCACTACTACTACTTCAACTATTGCAACTGCTACTACTACTACTAAAACTGTAACTACTAGTGCAATAACTTCTACTTCTATTTCTACCGCGATCGCTAAAACTACCAACACTCATACTACTACTAATACTACTACTACTGCTTCTTCTACTACAACTGCTACTACTACTATGGCTATTGCTACTAAAACTACACCTACTACTACTACTACATTTACTAGTACTTCTAATACTATTTCTACTACTAATCTTGCTAATACTCCTACTTCTGCTGCTGCTACTGCTACTACTCCTACCACTACTAAAAGTACTACCACAACAACAACAACTTCTTCTTGTACTACTACTACTGCTATTATTTCTATTATTACTAATACTATGACAAGTACTACTACTATATTACTACCACTGCTACTGCAAGTACAACCACTACGACTACTGCTTATGCACTACTGCTTCTATTACCACTACTACTGCTATTGCAACTACTGCTACTACTGTCATGACTACTACTATTACTATTGCTGCTACTACAGCCACTACCACTACTACTACTACAACAATTATCACTACTTCTCATATTACCACAACTTTAGCTACTACTACTACTACCACTACGACTTCCACAGCTAATAAACTACTACTACTACTACTGCCGCCAATGCTGCTGCTACTGCCACTATGGGTATTACTACAATTGCTACTACTACTACTACTACTACTACTACTACTACTACTACTACTTCTGCTACTTCTGCTACAACTGTCACTCCTACTACAACAGCTCCTACTAGCACTCCCACCACCACCACTACTACAACTGCTATTATTGCTACGACTACTCCAACTTGTACTATTACTGCTACTACTGCTACTACTGCTACTAATATACGATTACTACTACTACTATTGGGACTACTACTTCTAGTCCTACTACTATTACTACTACTAAAACTACGATTATAACAACAACTATTATTATTATTATTACTACTACTACTACTTGTACATCTACTAGTACAGTACTACTACAGAAGCTGATGATGCTGCTACTGTTGTTGCTTCTAGTATTACTCCTAATACTGTTGCTACTATTACTGCTCCTACTACTGCTGCTACAACTACTATTATGGCTACGAGCGATGCTGCTACTTCAACTACAACTATAACAACTTATGCTACTATAATTACAACAATAACTACTACTACTACAACAACAACAACAACAACTACTACTACTACTGCACCTACAACTACTATCACTGCGGCTACTAATACTACTACTACTAATATCACTAGTATAGTTACAACCACTAACACAACTTCTACTACTGCTACTACTACTACTACAAATTCCACTATCATTACTACTACTGCTGCTACTACTGCTGCTATGACTGCTATTACTACTAACTACTATTACTACTACAACTACGACTACTACTACTACTAACTACTACTACTACTACAACGACCACTACTACTGCTACTACTTCTTCTGCCACCACTACTACCACCACCACTACTGCTACTACTAACAACAACTACTACTACTTCTAATACTGCTACCGCTATAACAACTGCTACTACTACAACTGCTATGGTTGCTCCTACTGCCATTGTGGCTACTGCCACTACTACTGCTACTGCTACCATAATTGCTACTACTACTTCCAGAAATACTACTACTGCTACTACAAGAGCTGCTACTACCTCTACTACAACAACTTATGCTACCACAACTGCAACTTCTACTACTACTACTACAACTACTATTACTAATAGTACTGCTGCTACTACTACTTCTACTGCTGCTGCTGCTACTACTATGACTACTACTACTACCACTACTATTACTCCTACTACTATTACTACTTCCATTCCTACAACTGCTACTACTACTACTAGAATTGCAACTACCACTGCAACAACTGCAACTTCCATTTCTACTGCTACCGCTAGAACTACCAATACACATACTTCTACTAATACTACTTCTACTGCTACTTCTACTACTATTGCTACTACTATTACGGCTATTGCTACTACTACTACACCTACTACTGCTACTACATCTACTTCTACTTCTTTTACTACTTCTACTACTACTATTGCTACTGCTACTACTCCTACCACTACTCAAACTACTACAACAACTACTACTACAACTTCTTCTGCGACTATTGATACTACTTCTATTGCTACTACTGCTACTACTACTAGTACTACTACTACTATTACCACTACTGCTACTGCGAGTACAACCACTATGACTACTGCTTATGCACTACTACTTCTATTACCACTACTACTAGTACTGCAACTACTACTACTACTACTACTACTACTACTATTACTACTGCTGCTACAATAGCTCCTATCGTTACTACTGCTACCACTACTACTATTCCTACAGCTACTATTTTTATTTGATATTTCATAAATAAAAAAATGAGTTAATAAATGAAAGAACAAATTTCATTCTATTCCTAGACACTAGTTAGAACCATAATGGCAAAACAAATTAAGAAAAGTCCATTAGTCCTCATCTATAAATATCCAAATTTTAATGCAGTAGTAGTAGTGGTAAAAGCAGTAGTAGAAGTAGTCTTAGTAGTTGTAGAAGTAGTAGGAATTGTAATAGAACTAGTAGTAGTCGTAGTGGTAATAATAGAAGTAGTAGCAGTAATATTAGAAGGAGTATGAATAGTAGTAATCATAGTAGTAGAACTAGTAATAGCAGTAGTGGTAGAAGGATTAGTGGGTGTAGTAACAACAGTAGTAGCAATAGTAGTAGTAACAGTAAAAGCGGTTGGTGTAGGATTAGTAGTATCAGTAGTAGTAATTTTAGGAGAAGAAGAAGTAGTAGTAGTAGCAGTAGCAGTAGCATTAGTCTTAGTAGTAGTAGTAGTGTTAGTAGTAGTAATAGTAGTAGGAGTAGTAGTAGTAGTCTTAGTAGTAGTATTCTTAGTAGTAGTAGTAGTATTAGTAGTCTTAGTAGTAGGAGTAGGAGTAGGAGTAGTAGTAGGAGAGTAGTATTATTAATAGTAGTTGTAGTAATAGTAGTTGTAGTAGTACAAATAATAGTAGCTATAGTTGTAGTTGTAGTTGTAGAAATAATAGTAGTTCTAGTAGTGGTAGTAGTAGGAATTGGAATACTATTAGAACTTGTAGTAGTTGTAGTGGTAGTGGTAGTGGCTGTAGGAGCAGTAATCACAGTTGAAGTTGGAGTAGGAGTAGTAGTAGTATTAGAAATGGTTGTAGCTATAGTGGTAGTAATAGTAGCAGCAACAACAGCACGAGTAGTAGTAGTGGTAGTGTTAGGAGTTTTAGGAGTATTAGTAATAGTAGTATTAGTAGCAATAGTAGTATGAGCATTAGAATTAGGTGTATTACTAGTAGCAGTATTAGTAATAGCAGTTGTAGGAATAGTAGTGGTAGTCGGTGTAAGAGTAGGTATAGTAGTAGGATTGGAAGTTGTAGTAATTCTAGTAGTAGTATTAGTAGAAGTAGCAGTAGCATTAGTCTTAGTAGTAGTAGTACCCTTACTTGGAGTAGTAGTAGCAGCAATTATAATAGTAATAGAAGTAGTAGAAATAGTTGTAGTAGTAGTGGTAGAAGCAGTAGTAGCAGCAATAGTAGTAGTAGTAGTAATAGTAGTAGTAGAGATCGTAGTAGTAGTAGTAGTAGTCAGAAAAGTCACGGTAGTAGTAGCAGTAGTTGCTGTTGTTATTGTTGTTTTTGTTGGACTAGTAGTAGGAGTAGTAGTTGTTGTTATAGTAGTAGTTGTAGTAGTAGTAGTAATAGTAGTAGTTGTTATTGTTATTATAGCTATAGTAGTAGTAGTAGTACTAATTGTAGTAGCAGTAGTAGCAGCAGCAGTAGCAGTAGTAAAAGTAGTTGTAGCAGCAGTAGTTGCAGCAGCAGTAGCAGCAGCAACATCAACAGCAACAATAGTAGTAGTTGTAGTAGTAGTAATAATAATAATATGAGTAGTAGTAATAGTAACAGCAGTACCAGAAGTAGTATTAGTATTAGTAATAGTAGTAGTAGTAATACCAGGGGCAATAGTAGTAGTTGTAGATGGAGTGTTAGGAGTTGTAGTAGTAGTTTGAGTAGTAGCAGTAGTAGTGGTAGTAGTAATAGCAATAGTTGTTATAGTAGTAGTAGGAGTATTATGATTAGTAGTAGCATTAGGAGTTGGAGTAGTAGTAGTAGTTGTTGTAGTAGCAGTAGTCGTAATAATAATATTAATAGCAGCAGCAGCAGTAGTAGCAGTAGTAGTAGCAGTAGTATTAGTAATAGCAGTAGCAGCATTAGTAGTAGCAGTAGTAGTAGTGTTCAGAGTAGTAGTAGTAGTAGTAGTAATAGTAGAACTTATAGTATTAGCAATAGCTGTAGCCGCAATTGCTACAACAACTACTCCTGCTACTACTGTTGCTGCTACTACAACTACTGTAGCAATTACTACTACAACAACTACCATAACTCCGAGTATTAGTATTACTACAACAATTATTAATACGGCTGCTACTACTACAACCACTCATGCTGCTGCTGCTGCGACTGCTACAACTTTTGCTTCTACTACTACTTCTATTTCTACTACTACTACTACTACTACCATGACTACTACTACTCTTGCTACTAATACAACAACAACTACTACTACTTCTGCTACTAATACAACTACCACAACAACAACTACTACTACTAATACTACACCTGCTACTACTACAACTCGTTCTACTACTACTGTGACTACTACTACTCTTGCTACTATTACTACTACTGGCACTACTACTACTGCTTCTTCTTCCACTACTACTACTACTACTAATTCTACTACAATTACTACTATTGGTACAACTCTTGCAACTACTACTACTGCTCCGACTAGTACTGCGACTACTACAGTTCCAACTACTCCTACTGCTACTGCGGCTGCAATAGCTTCTTCTACAACAATAACAACAACTACTACTATTACTTCTACTACTAGGACTATTACTACTACTACAACTTCTACTACTAGTACAATTACTACTTCTACTACTACGACTATTGCTACAAGTACGACTATTGCTACTACTGCTGCTACTATTACCACTACTAATACTACTACTGCTGCTATGTCTCTCGCTTCCACAGCTACTGTGCATACTACAACAGCAACTACTACAGCTGCTGCTACAACTTTGGCAACAGCTACTACTATTGCTAGTAATACTTCTGCACTTCTACTACTACTACTACTACTGCTACCACTGCTATTACAACTTCTACTACTACTGTTGCTGTTGCAACTACTACTATTACTCCCACTACAACAACGACTGCTGCTGTAATTCTTCTACTACTACTGATATTGTTACAATGACTGTTACTTTAACTATAACTACTTTTGGAACTACTTCTTCTACTACTACTGCCACTCCTACTGCGACAACTACTACTACTACTACTAATTCGGCTACCACATGCAAAACTACTATTGCTACTCTTGCTTCTACCACTACTACTACTACCACTACACCAACTACTACTACTCCTACTGCTACTCCTTCTCCAACTTCTACTACTACTACTACTACAATTACTACTACTACTACTATTAGTACTACAACATCTACTACTACAACTATAACAAGTGCTACTACTACTTTTGCGACAACTACTACTGCTACTAGTGCTGCTACTACTACTACAACAATGATTAGTATTACTATAGCTACTACAACTACTGCTACTTTTGCGATTGCTTTTGGTACAAATTCTGGTACTACTACTACTACTTCTTCTTCTACTAATATAGCTATTTCTACTAATACTACTACTACAACAACTACTCCTACAGCTACTAATACTACTACTGTTACAACTAATACTACTACTACTACTACTACGGTACTTCTCATACTACTACTACGACAATAGCTACTACTACTATAACTAATAGTACTACTATTGTTACTACCACTACTACCGCTACTACAGCTACCCCTACAACTGTTGAGATTAAAGCCACTTGTACTCCTGCTACTACTGCTGCACCTACTACTGCTGCTACTATTACTTTTACTGCTATTGCTGTGATTACTACTATTTATACTACGTACACAACTAGCACAACAATGAATCCTACTGCTACTACTACTACTGCTACAACAACTATTACTACCACTATAACTACTACTACTACTACAACTACTAGAACCACTGCTGCAACTGTTACCACAACTACAATAACTACATCTACTGCTGTAGCAACAACAACAACTACTACCACTTCTACTAGTACTATTACCATACTACTACTAATAGTGCTACTACGACTACTACTACTACAGCTACTGCTGCTACTACTACATCTTCTACTACTACTACTACAACTGCTCCTACCACGACACCACTAGTACTATTACTACTCTACTACTACTAGTACTACTTCGGCTGCTACTACAACTACTATTGCTTCTACTGCTACGCTACTACTACTGCTATTACTGCTACTACTGTTACTACTATGACTACAGCTACAACTACTACAGCTACCACTAGTACAACTACTAAAACAACAAGTACTACTACTATACTACTACTATTGCTACTGCTGCTGCTGCTACTACTGATACTACTATAGCTACTACTACTACCACTACTACTACTACTACTACTACTACTACTATTATTACAACTACTACTACTTCTACTATTACTACAATTACTACTATAGCTGCTACTGCTACTCCAACTACTAATGCTACTACTGCTACTTCTACTGCTACAAATAGTACTACTACAACTACTACTACTGCTACTACGGCTAGTACTACAAATGCTACTACAATAATAACTACTACTACTCCGACTACTTCCACTACAACTACTACTACGGTTACTACTACTGTTACTACTACCGCTACTACTACGGTTACTACTAACGCTGCTGCTGCTATTACTACTACTATTATTAATATTACAACTACTACTTCTAATATTACTACTACTACAACTAATGGTACTACTACTACTAGTACTACTAGTTCTCCTACAACTACTACTATAGCGGCTACTGCGACTCCAACTACTTCTCATACTACTATTGCTACTACTACTGTTACAAATAGTACTACTACAACAACTACTGCTGCTGCTGCTACTGCGACTAAACTAGTACTACTGCTACTACTACTGCTGCTTCAACTACTGCTAATACTACTACTACAACTACAAGAACTAGTACAACTACTACTAATACTAATACTTCTGCTCCTGTTGCAACTACTATTACAAATACAACTCCTGCTGCTGCAATGGCTACTACTACCACTTCTACCAAAACTGCTTTTGATACCATGACTACTACTACTACTACTACTACTACTACTACTACTACTACTAGTACTACTACTACTACGACTGCTACTACTACTACTACTACTATTACTACTACTATAACAGCTGCGGCTGCTGCTACTGCTACTACTACTACTACTTTTTCAACAACTACTACCGCTAATGCTATTGCTACTACTACAACTACTACTGCTACTGCCGCAACTACTACTACGCCTACTACTACTACTACTACTACTAGTACTACTCCTGCTACTACTAATGCTGTTGTTGCTCCTACAACTACAACTACTACTACTTTAATTACTATTTCTATTGTTGTTCTTTCTTCAACTTCCACTACTAGTACTACTCCTGCTACTACTAATGCTGTTGTTGCTCCTACAACTACAACTACTACTACTTTAATTACTATTTCTATTGTTGTTCTTTCTTCAACTTCCACTACTAGTATGACAACTACTTCTTCTGCTTATACTACTAGTACTACTAGTAATACTAGTACCAAAACTACTGCTTCTGCTACTACTAATTCTACTTATACTGCTACTACTGCTTCTTCTACTACTGCTACTGTGACAACAACTACTACTATAGCTGCTCCTACTGCTGCTACGGCTACAACTACTTCTACTTCTACTGCAACTACTGCTGCTGCTACTACTTCTACTACAACTACTGCTACAACTATTGCAACTACAACTACAACTTCTGTTACTACTAATCCACTACTACTATTAATACTACTACTCCTTCTACTACTTGTACCATTTCTACTTCTACCATTGCTGCAACAGTTATTGCAACTACTTCCCCTACTTCTACTACTTCTGCAACTACTATTGCTACGGCTACTGCAGCTTCTACAACAACAACTACTACTATAGCTACCACGACTACCACTACTGCTACAACTACTACTACAACTACTACTATAACAACGAAAACAACAACTACTTCTACTACTATTGTTGCTACTACTACTACTACTACTACTACTACTACTAGTACTACTACTACTAATACTACCACTAGCACTACTTTTTCTACAGCTCCTACAGCTACTACTACTAGTACCACTACAACTACTACCACAACAATAATTACTACTATTGCAACTACTGCTACCATTGCTACTACTACCACTTGTACTACAACTAATACTACTATTACTATTGTTACAACTACTATTACAACTACTAGTACTAGTACTACTACACTATTACTGCTATTACGACCATAGCAACTACGACTTCTGTTTCTGCACTACTATGTCTATTACCACTTCTTTTGTCACTACAACAACTACTTCTACTACAACGACTACTACTTGTACTACTATTACTAACAACTATCGCTACTACTGGAATTATCGTTACTACTGCTACCACAGCTACTAGTCCTAAAGCTGCTACTACTATAACGACTACTTTTAAGATTACTACTACTCCTAAGACAACTACTACTATTGCTACTACCACTACTACTACTTCTGTTACAATAACTATTGCTACTAATACTTCTACTACTATTACAACTACTGCTACTACTGCTACTATTGTAGCAATTATCACTACTTCTCATATTAGCACAACTTTAGCTACTACTACTACCACCACTACTTCTACAGCTAGTATACTACTAATGCTACTACTACTACTACTGGTACTACTACTACCATTGCTACTACTATTGCCACTACAGGTACTACTTCGACTGCTACTACTACTACTACTACCACCACCACCACCACAACCATTATTGTTGCTCCTACTGCAATAGTTCCTACTAGCACTCCCACCACCACCACTACTACTACTACCACCACTGCAACCACTGCTATAGCTACTATTGCTTCTACTACTCCAACTTGTACTATTGCTGCTAATATACTATTACTACTACTACTCCTAGTCCTACTACTATTACTACTACCACTACTACTACTAGTACTACTTCTACTACTACTTCTATTTCTACTTGTACTCTACTACTACAGATGCTGATGTTGCTGCTGATGCTCCGGCTGTTACTGTTGCTACTACTATTATTGCTATAACTGTTGTGGCTATTACTGCTACTACTGCTACTACAACTACTAGTATGGCCACGAGTGCTGCTGCTACTCCAACTACAACCACAACAACTTTTGCTACTTACTACTACAATAATAACTACAATTTCTATAACTACTGCTACTACTACTACTGCGACTGCTATAAGTATCACTGCAGGTACTACTACTACTACTACTAATATTACTAGTATAGTTAAAATCACTACTGCTACTTCTACTATTGCTACTGCTACTGCAACTACTACTGCTGCTACTGTTGCTACTGCAAATTCTACTACTATTACTACTACTGCTGCTATAATTGCTACTAGTGCTACTACTTCCACTTCTATTGCTACTGCTGTTGCTACTACTACTACAACAACAATTGCAGCTACGATTGCTACTACTACTAACAACTATAGCTACTATAACTACTACTACTGGTACCACTACTTTTGCCACTACTACAACTACCACTACTTTTGCCACTACTATAACTACCACTACTACTGCTTCTACAACTGCTGTGGCTACAACTAGTACTACTACTATGATAATTGCAATGGCTACTCCTACTGCCATTGCTACTATAGCTGCTTCTGCTACTACTACAACTACAAATACTGTTGCTGCTGCTCCTACTACTGCTACTATAATAGCTCCTACAGCCACTACTACAACAACTTTTGCTAGAACCACTACAACTTCTACTGCTACTGCAATTATACTACTATGACTACTACTACTACCACTACTATTATAACTACTACTACTACTACTACTATTACTTCTACTTCTACTACTACTATTACAGCTACTATTGCTACTACTACTACTACTACTACTACTACTATTACTACTACTACTACTTCAACTACTGCAACTACAACTACTACTACTGCCTGTACTATTACTACTAAAACTGTAACTACTGGTGGAACAACTTCTACTTCTATTTCTACTGCTATCGCTAAAACTACCAACACTCATACTACTACTAATACTACTACTGCAGCTGCTTCTACTACAACTGCTACTACTATTATGGCTATTGCTACTAATACTACACCTACTACTACTACTACGTCTACTACTACTTCTAATACTATTTCTAATACTACTCTTGCTAATACTCCTACTACTACTGCTGCTACTGCTACTACTCCTTCCACTACTAAAGTACTACCACAACAACAACAAATTCTTCTTGAACTACTACTACTGCTATTACTTCTATTGTTATTACTACTATGACAAGTACTACTACTATATTACTACCACTGCTACTGCAAGTACAACCACTACGATTACTACTTATGCACTACTACTTCTATTACAACTACTACTGCTACAGCAACTACTGCTACTACTGTCATGACTACTGCTATTACTATTACTATTGCTACAGCCACAACCGCTGCTACTACTACAACAATTATCACTACTTCTCATATTACCACAACTTCAGCTAGTACTACTACACCACTACGACTTCCATAGCTAATAAACTACTACCACTACTACTGCTGCTGCTGCTGCTGCTACTGCCACTATGGGTACTACTACAATTGCTACTACTACTACTACTACCACTACTTCTCCTACTTCTCCTACTACTGTCGCTCCTACTGCAACAGCTCCTACTGGCACTTCCACCACCACCACTACTACAACTGCTACGACTACTCCAACTTGTACTATTACGCTACTATTGCTACTAATATACTATTATTACTACTACAACTAGGACTACTACTCCTAGTCCTACTACTATTACTACTACTAAAACTATGATGACAACTACTACTATTACTACTACTACTACTACTACTACTTGTACATCTACTAGTACAGTACTACTATAGAAGCTGATGCTGCTGCTGCTGCTGTTGCTACTAGTATTACTCCTACTACTGTTGCAACTATTACTGCTCCTACTACTGCTACTACTACTGCTGCGACTACTATTATGGCTACGAGCACTGCTGCTACTTCAACTACAACTATAACAACTTATGCTACTACAATTACAATAATAACTTCTACAACAACCACAACAATTACTACTACTACTGCGCCTACAACTACTATCACTGCAGCTACTACTACTACTACTAATATCACTAGTATACTTACAACCACTACAACAACTTCTACTACTGCTACTACTACAACTACAACTACTACTATTGTTGCTTCTACTACTACTACTACAAATTCTACTACCATTACTACTACTACTACTACAACTACTGCTATGACTGCCACTATTACTAACTACTACTACTGCTACAACTACGACTGCTACTACTACTAACTACTACTACTACAACTACCACTACTACTGGTACTACTACTTCTGCCACCACTACTACCACCACTACTACTGCTACTACAAATAATAGCTACTACTACTTCTAATACTGCTACTGCTATAACAACTGCTACTATTACAACTGCTATGGTTGCTCCTACTGCCATTGTGGCTACTGCTACTGCTACTGCTACTACAATTGCAGCTACTACTTCCAGAAATACTACTACTGCTACTACAAGAGCTGCTACTACCCCTACTACAATAACTTATGCTACTACCAATAGTACTAGTAGTAGTAGTTGTAGCGATAGCTATACCAGAAGTAGTAGTTTTACCAAAAGTAGTAGTAGTGGTCATAATAGTAGTAGTTGTAGTATTAGTAGCAACCGTAATAGTATAGTAGTATTAGTAGTACTAGTGGTAGTACTACTAGTAGGAGATGTACTACTAGGACCAGATGTAGTAGTTGAAGTAGAAGTAGTTATAGTTAGAGTAGTAGTAGAACTAACAGTTGTAGAAGAAGTAGCAGTAGTTGTGTCAGTAGCCGTAGTCATAGTAAATGTAGTAGTAGTAGCAGTTGTCATAGTAAAAGTAGTCACAGTAAAAGTAGTAGTAGTTGTTGTTGTTGTAATCATAATAGTAGTTGTAGTTCCAGAAGTGGTAGTAGTAGGAGAAGTGGTATTAGCAGTAGTAGTAGCAGTAGTAGTAGTAGTAATAGAAGTAATTATAGTAGAAGCAGTTGTAGCCATAAGTGTAGTGGCAATTATAGTAGTAGTAGTAGTAGCATGAGTAGTAGTGGTAGTAGTCAGAGTTATTTTAGTAGCTTTAGTAGTAGCAGTAGTAGTATTATTTGTAGTAATAGTGGTAGTTGTAGGAGTAGTAGTGGAATTAGCAGTAGTAGTTATAGTCATAGTGAAGTAACAGTAGTAGTAGTAGAAGTACGGGTTGTAGAAGTAGTAGTAGCAAAAGATGTAGTCATAGTAGTAGCAAAAGTAGTAGTTGTTGTGGTAGTAGGAGGAGGAGGAGGAGTAGTAGTAGTAGTTATTGTAGCCTTAACAACAATAGTAGTATTAGTGGTAGTAGTTGTAATAGTAATAGAAGTAGCAGTAATAATAGGAGTAATAGCAGTAGTTATAATAGTAGTAGTATTAGTAATAATAGTAGTTATAATAGTAATAGTATTAGTAGTTTTAGTAGCTAGTAGTAGTAGTATTAGCCATTGTTGTAGTAGTAGTAGTCGTAGTAATACTAGAAGTAGTAGCAATAGTAGTAGTAGTATTAGTTGAAGCAGTAGGGGTAGCACAAGTCGTTGTAGTAGTAGTTATAATAATAGTAGCAGTAGTAGTAGTATTAGCAATTGTTGTAGTAGTAGTAGTCGTACTAATACTAGAAGTAGTAGCAATAGTAGTAGTAGTATTAGTTGAAGTAGTAGGAGTAGCACAAGTCATTGTAGTAGTTGTAGAAGGTGTAGTAGTAGTAGTAGTAGTAGGAGAAGTTTTAGTAGTTGTAAAAGTAGCAGAAGTAGTCATCATAGTAGTAGTAGTTGTTGTTGTAGTAGTAGTAATAATAGTAAGAGTAGTAGTAGGAGTAATAGTTATAGTTATAGTAGCTGTAGTCGTTGTTGTTGTAGCGTAGCAGTAGTATTAGTAATAGTTGTAGTAGTTGTAGATGTAGTAGTGGTAGTAGAAATAGGGCGAGTAGTTGTAGTAATCGTAGCAATAAAAGTTGTAGCAATAGTTCGAGTAAAACTAGAAGTAGTAGTAGTAGTAGTATTAGCAGTAGTAGTAGCAGTAGTAGTACTAGTGGTAGTAGTAAGAGTAGTAGTAGGAGTAGTAGTTGTAATAGTAGCAGCAGTAGTAGTTGTAGTAGTAGTAGTAGCAGTAGTAGTAGTAATAGTAATAGTAGTAATCATGCTAGTAGTAGCACTAGTAGTAGTCACAGTAAAAGTAGTAGTAGTAGTAATATAAGTAATAGTAGTAGTAGTAGTAGTCGTAGCAATAGCAGTAGTAGTAGCAGTAGTAGTAGTAGTTATAGTTATAGAAGAAGTAGTAGTAGTTGTTGTTGTAGTAGAAGGAGTAGGAGTTTGTGTAGGAGTAGCAGTAGTAGTAGTAGTAGTCGTAGTAATAGTAGTGTAGTAGTAGTAGAAGTAGTAGTAGTAGTAGAGGTAGTAGTAGAAGCACTATTTGCAGTAGTAGTAGTAGAAGTAGTCATTGTAGTAATAGTAGTGGCAGTGGTAGTAGTAGTAGTAGTAGTGTAGCAGAAGTAGTAGTTATGGTCGTAGGAGAAGTAGTAGTTGTTGCAATAGCTGCAGTAGTAGCGGTAGTAGTGGAGTAGTAATCGTATTAGCAGTAGTTGTAGTAGTAGTAGAAGTAGTAGTTGTACTAGTAGTATCAGTAGGAGTAGTAGAAGTTGCAGTTAGAGTAGTCATAGTAGTTGTAGCAGTAGTAGTAGTGGAAGTGGTAGCCACAGCAATAGTAGTGGTTGATGTAGTAGAAGTGGCAATAGTATTAGTGGCAATAGAAGTAGTACTAGTAGTAGCAGTAGTAGTGATAGTAGTCGGAGAAGTTTTCATAGCTGTAGTATTAGCAGTAGTTGTATTATTTGTAGTAATAGTCATAGTTGTAGGAGTAGTAGTGGTATTTGTTGTAGAAGTTGTATTAGTAGTAGCAATAGCTGTGAAGTAGTTGTGAAGTAACAATAGTTGTATTAGTAGTAGTAGAGGTTGTAGAAGAAGTATTAGTTTTAGAAGTAGCAGTAGTAGTAGTTGTAGTAGTAGCAGAAGTAGTAGTCATAATAGTAGCAGCATTAGTAGTCGTTATTGCAGTAGGAGGAGGAGTAGTATTAGAAGTTGTTGTTTTTGTTATAGCATCAGCATAAGTAGTAGTAGTAGTAATAGAGGTAGCAGCAGTAATAGTAGCAGTAGCAATAAGAGTAGTAGTAGTTGTAGTAATAGTAGTAGTAATATTAGAAGTAGTAGCAGTGGTGGTAGTAGTATTATTTGTAGTAGTAATAGTAGTAGTAGCAGGAATAATAGTAGTAGTAGTAGGAGAGGTTTTAGTAGTTATAGTAGTATTAGTAGCAGTAGTAGTAGCAGAAGTAGTAGTAATAGTAGTAGTAGCAGTCGTACTAGTAGTAGTAGTGGCAATAGTAGTAGTAGCAGAAATAGGAGTTGTAGTAGTAGTAACAGTAGTAATAGTTGCCGTATTAGTAGTGGTACTAGAAGTAGTAGTAGTAGTAGTAGTTATTGTTGTAATAGTAGTAGTAGTTGTAGTACTTCTAGTAGTGCAACAACATTAGTAGTAGCGATAGTAGTAGCAGTAGTTGCAGTAGTAGTAGTTGTAGTGGTAGTTGTAGTAGTAGTAGTTGTTGTTGTTGTTCTTGTTGTAGTTGTAGTAGCAATAGAAGTAGGAGGAGTAGTAGATGTTGTTGTTGTACTAGATATAGTATTATTTGTAGTAATTATAGCAGTTGCAAAATTAGTAGTAGTTACAGTAGTAGTAAGTAGTAGAGGTTGTAGTAGATATAGTAGTTGCTGAGAAGTAGCAGAACTAGTAGTAGTAGTAGTAGTAGTAGTAGCAGTAATAGTAGTAGTAGTAGTAGGAGGTGGAGTAGGAAGAGTAGTAGTAGTTGTAGTAGTTATTGTTGTATCAGGAGTAGTAGTAGCAGTAGTGGTAGTAGTAATAGTAGTTGTTGTAGTAGTAGTAGTAGAAGTAGTATCTGTAGTAGTGGTAGCAGTAGGGGTAGTAGTAGTAGCAGTAGGAGTAGTATAGCAGAAGTACCAGTAGTAGTAGTAGAAGTAGTTGTAGTAGTAGTAGTAGTAAGTAGTTGAAGAAGTAGTAGCAGCAATAGTTGTAGTAGTTGTAGTATTAGCAGCAGTAGTAGGAGAAGTTTTAGTAGTTGTACTATTAGGAGTAGTAGTATTATTTGTAATAATAGTAGTAGTTGAAGGACTACTACTACGACTAGTTGTTGTTGTTGTAGTAGTTGTGTAGTAACAGTAGCAGCAGAAGTAGTAGTAGAGGTAGAAGTAGAAGTAGTAGTTGTAGTAGTAGTGGCGGCAGCAGTAGTTGTTGTAGCTGTTGTAGTTGTTGTTGTAGTAGTAGTAGTAGCAGCAGCAGTAGTAGTTGTGGTAGTAGGAGGAGCTGCAGTAGTAGTAGTTGTTGTTGTTGTAGCAACAGCGACAACAGTTGTAGTATTGGCAGTAGTGGTAGTAGTAGTTATTGTTGTAGTAGTTGTAGTACTAGTAGAAATAGTAGCTACAATAGTAGTAGCAGTAGCAGTAGTTGTTGTATTAGTTGAAGTATTAGTCGTAGCAACACTAGTAGTAGCAGCAGCAGTAGGATTAGTAGTAGTAGGAGGAGAAGTTTTAGTAGTTGTAATAGTAGAGGTAGTGGTAGTAGTAGTAATAGTAGTAGCAGCTATAATAGGAGGAGGAGTAGTAGTAGTAGCAGTAGTTATAGTAGTAGGGGTAGTAGTAGTAGTAATAGTGGTAGCTGTAATAACTATTGTTGTAGTAGCAGTTGTTGTTGTAGTAGTATTTGAAGTAGTACTTGTAGTAGTACTTGTAGTAGCTGAAGAAGTAGTAGTAGTAGCAGTAGTGGCTATAATAGTAGGTGGAGGAGTAGTAGTAGTAATAGTAGTAGTTGTTGTTGTAATAGTGGTAGTCACAGTAGTAGTAGTAGTAAGTGTTGTAGTAGTAGTAGAAGTAGCATCAGTTATAGTAGTAGTAGTAGTAGTAGGAGCCGGAGTAGTAGCGGTAGTAGAAGTAGTAGCATTAAGAGGAGTAGTAGTAGTAGTAGTAGTAGTAGTAGGGGTGGTAGAAGTTGTTGTTGTAGCAGTAGTAGTTGTAGCAGTAGTAGTAGTCGGAGGAGTAGTAGCAGTAGCAGCAGTTGGAGTAGTTGTAGTAGTTGTTATTGTTATTGCAGTAATAGTAATATTTGTAGTAATAGTGGTTGTTGTTGGAGTTTTTGTTGTATTAGTTATAGTTGTTGTGGTAGGAATGTAGTCACGGTAGCCATAGCGGTAGTATTAGAGGTAGTAGTAGAAGTAGCAGTTGTAGTAATGGTAGTAGTAGTATTAGTAATAGTAGTTCAAGTAGTAGTAATAGTATTATTAGTAGGAGTAGTCTTAGTAGTTGTAGCAATTGTTGTAGTAGTAGAAGTAGTAGTAATCAGAGTAGTAGTAGTAGCAGTCGTACACGTAAAGTAGTAGTAGTAGCAGTAATAGCAGTTGTACTAATAGGAGTAGTAGTTGTAGAAATAGTAGCACTCAAGCAGTAGTAGTAATAGGAGTAGTAGCAGTAGCAGTAGTAGTAGTCATAGTAAAAGTAGTAGCAGTAATAGTAGCTGCGGTAGCAATAGTAGTAGCAGTAGTAGGAAAAGCATTAATAGCAATAGTTCTAGTAGTCGTGGCAGTAGCAATAGGAATATTAGTAGTAGTAGTAGTAGGAGTGGTACTCATAGTAGGAAAAGTGGTATTAGTGGTCGCAGCAGTAGCAACAGTAGTATTTATAGTACTTTTAATAGTAGTAGTTGAAGTAGGTGCAATAGTAGTAGTAGTAGTACTAATAGTAGGAGCTGCAGTAGTGGTAGTAGTGGTAGTTTTAGTAGGTGTAGCAGTAGTTGTTGCAGCAATTATAGTAGTAGTACGAGTAGCAGTTTAGTTGCAGTAGTAGTAGCAATAGTTGCAATAGTAGTAGTACTAGTAGTAGCAGTAGTTGTAGCAGTAGCAGTAGCAATAGAGGTAATAGTAGCAGTTACAGCAGTAGTAGTAGCACGTGAAGTAATATGAGTAGTAGTAGAATTTGTCGTTGTAGTAGTAGTAGTAGTTGTTGTTGTTGTTGTTGTTGTAGTAGTAGTAGAATATGTTGTAATAGTAGTTGTTATTGTAGTAGGTGTAGCAGTTGTAGTGGTACTAGTACCAGTTGTAGGAGTAGCAATAGTAGTTATTGTACGAGCAGCAGTAGTAGCAGCACTAGTAGTAGCAACAAAACTTGCTGTAACAGTATTAGTAGTAGTATTACCAAGGGTAGTGGTAGTAATAGTAGCAGTAGTAGTAGCAATAGTTGTAGTACTAGTACTAGGATTAGTGGTGGTACTAGTAATAGTAGCAGCAGTAGTAGTAGTTAACGTAGTTGTAGCAGTGGTGGTACCAGTATTAGTTGTAGCAGCAGTAGTGGTAAAAGTAGTAGTAGCAGCAATAGTAGTAGTTGTAGTTATACTAGGAGCACCAGGAGGAGTACTAGTAGTAGTACTTTTTGTTGTGGCAATATTAGAAATAGTAGTTGTAGTAGTAGTAGTAATAGTAGCAATAGTAGTAGCAGCAGTAGTAGAAGTTATAGTAGCAGTCCCAATAGAAGCAGCAGTAGTAGTAGTATGAGTAGTGGCAGCAGTAGTAGTAGTAATAGGCGTAGCAAGAGTTGCAGTAGTAGTCGAAGCATTTGTTGGTGTGGTAGCAGTGGTCGCAGTAGCAGCAACAATTGTATTTGTAATTGTAGTAGCAGTAGTAGCAGGAGTAGTAGTAGTAGCAGCAACAGCAGTAGTAGTAGAAGTAGTAGGAGTAGTAGTTGTAATAGTAGTAGCAGCAGTAGTAGTTGCAGAAGTAGTAGTAAGAGGAGAAATAGTAGTAGCAATAGTTGTTGTAATACTAGTAGTAGTAGTAGTAGTAGCCGCAGCAGCAGCAGTAGTAATAGTAGCAGTAGTAAGAGTAGTTACAGTAGTAGTAGCAATAGTAGTAGTAGGAGAAGTTGTGGTAGTAGCAGTACCAGTTGTAGTGGTAGTTGCAGTAGTTGGAGGAGGAGTTGTAGAACCAGTAGCAGTGGCAGCCGCAGCAGCAGCAGCAGCAGTAGTAGTAGGAGAAGTGGTAATATTAGTAGTATTATTTGTAGCAGTACTAGTAGTAGCAGTAATCTTGGTAATAGTAGTGGTTGCTGTAGAAATAATAGGAGTAGTAGTATCAAAAGTTGTAGTAGCAGTAGTAGAAGTAGAAGTTGTAGCGGTTGCAGTAGTAGCAGAGGTAGCAATAGTGGTAGTAGTGGTAGTAGAAATAGTTGTAGTAGCATTGGTAGCAGCAGTAGTAGGAGTAGCATTGGTAGCAGTAGTTGTAGTAGTAGTGGCAAAAGTAGTAGTAGTAGTAGTAGTAGTAGTAGTAGTAGTGGTAGTAGCAGCAGTAAATGTAGTAGTAGTAGTAGCTGCAGGAGAAGCTGTAGTAGGAGTAGCTGTAGTACTAGTAGTAGTAGCTATAGCAGCAGGAGCAATACTTGTCATGGTAGTAGTAGTAGTCGAAGTAGCAGTGGCTGCCGTACCAATTGTAGTAGTAGTTGTTGTTGTAGGAGTACTAACAGAGGTAGTAGTAGTAGCAGTAGTACTTGTTGTCGGAGTAGCAGTAGTAATTATTATACGAGCAGCAGTAGTAGTAGCAAAACATACTGTAACAGTAGTAGTAGTAGTATTAGCAAGAGTAGTGGTAGTAGTTGTAGTAGGAGTAGCTGCAATAGTTTTAGTACTTGTACTAGGATTAGTGGTGGTACTAGTAATAATAGTAGTAGTAGCAGCAGCAGCAATAGTTGTAGTACTAGTATTAGGATTAGTGGTGGTACTAGTAATAGTAGCAGTAGTAGTAGTAGTAAATGTAGTAGTTGTAGTGGTAGTACCAGTAATAGTTGTTGTAGTAGTAGTACTAAGAGTAGTAGTAGCAGTAGTAGTAGCAATAGTAGTAGTTGTAGTTATACTAGCAGCACCAGGAGGAGTAGTAATAGTACTTTCTGTAGCGGCAATATTAGAAATAGTAGTAGTAATAGTAGCAACAGTTGTAGCAGTAGTGGGAGATGTTATAGTAGCAGTAGCAATAGTAGCAGTAGTAGTAGTAGTATGAGTAGTGGCAGTAGTAGAAGTTGTAATAGGAGTAGCGATAGTTGCAGTTGCAGTCAGAGCATTTGTAGGAGTGGAAGCAGTGGTAGCAATAGCAGCAGTAGTTGTATTAGTAATTATAATAGCAGTAGTAGCAAGAGTAGAAGTAGTAGTAGTAGTAGCAGTAGTTGTAGAAGTAGTAGTAGTAGTTGTTGTAGTAGCAGTAGTAGCAATAGTACTTGTAGCAGTAGTAGTTGCAGAAGTTGTAGGAAGAGGAGAAATAGTAGTAGCGATAGTTGTTGTAATTGTAGCAGTAGTAGCAGTTGTAGTAGTCATAGTAGTAGCAGTAGCAAGTGTTGTTGTTGTAGTAGTTGCAATAGTAGTAGTAGGAGAAGTTATGGTATTAGCCGTACCAGTAGAAGTGGTAGTCACAGTAGTTGGAAGGTGAGGAGCTGTAGTACCAATAGCAGTGGCAGCCGCAACAGCAGCATCAGTAGTAGTAGTAGGAGAATTGGTAATAATAGTAGTATTATTTGTAGTAGTATTAGTAGCAGCAGTAATCCTGGTAATAGTAGTGGTTGCTGTAGAAATAGTAGGAGTAGTAGTAACAGAAGCAATAGTAGTCGTAGTAGAAGTAGTAGTTGTAGTGGTTGCAGCAGTAGCAGAAGTAGCAGTAGTGGCAGTAGTAGTGGTAGAAATAGTTGTAGTAGCATTGGTAGCAGCAGTAGTAGTAGGAGCAGTAGTAGCAGTAGTAGAAGTAGTCGTGGCAAAAGTAGAAGTAGTAAAAGTAGTAGTAGTAGTAGTATTAGCAGCTGGAATAGTAGTAGTAGCTCTAGCAGTAGTAGTAGTGGAGGTGGTGGTAGTAGTAGATGTAGTAGTAGTAGTAGTTGCAAGAGAACGGTAGTAGGAGTTGTAGTAGTACTAGTAGCAGTAGCTGTAGCAGCTGGAGCAATACTTGTTGTGGTAGTAGTAGTCGAAGTAGCATTGGCAACAGTACCAATAGTAGTTGTTGTTGTTGTTGTCGGAGAACTAGCAGAGGTAGTAGTAGTAGTCATAGTAGTCGCAGCAGTTGTATTAGCATTTGTAATAGTAGGATTAGTAGAAGCAGTTGTACTAGGACAAGGAATAGAGATAATATTAGTAGTAGTAGAATCCATAGTTATAGTAGGAGATGATGTAGTAGCAGTAGCAGTAGCAGTAATAGTCGTAGTTGTAGTAGTAGTACAAGTAGCAGTAGTAGTAGTAGTAGTAGTAGAAGTAGTAGTTGTTGTTGTTGTAGCAGCAGCAGCAATAGTAGTAGGAGTAGTAGTAGTAAAGGAAGTAGTAGTACTTGTAGTAGTAGGTGCAGTAGTAGTAGTAGTAGTATAAGTAGCAGTAGTAGCAGTAGTAGTCATAGTACAAGTTGTAGTAATAGTTGTAGTAGCTGTAGTAGTAGTAGTACTAGTTGTTGTTTTTTTTGTTGTTGTTATGGTTATTGTAGTAGTAGTAGTAGAAGTAGTAGTAAGAGTTGTTGTTGTTGTTGTAGTAGTAGTAGCAGTAGTAGTAGTAGTAGTAGTAGTAGTAGAGGTGTTAGTAGTAGTAGCAGTAGTAGTAGTAGCAGCGACAACAACAACAGTAGTAATAGCAGCAGCAACAGCAACAACAACAGTAGTAGTAGCAGCAGTAGTAGAAGTAGCTAGAAAAGCAGCAGCAATAGTACTAATTGTTGTTGTTGTAGCAGTAGTGGCAATTGCAGTCATAGTAGTAGTAGTAGAAGCGGCAGCAATAGAAATAGAAGTAATAGTATAAGTGGTACTAGTAATTGTAGTAGCAGTAGTAGTAGCAGTAATAGCAGTAATAGGAGTAGTAGTAGTTATTGTAATAGATGTATCAGAAGGAGTAGTTGTTGTTGTTGTAGTAGTAGTAGTATTAGTTGTACTAGTTGCATAAGTAGTAGTAGTAGGAGGAGGAGGAGGAGGAGGAGGAGTGAAGAGTGGTAGTCGTAGTAGGAATAGTAGTAGTTGAAATAGCGGTAGTAGTAGTAGTTGTTGTAGTAGCAGTAGTAGTAGTCGTAATTGGAGGAGTAGTTGTTGTAGTAGTAGTAATAGGAGTTGGAGTAGTAGTACCCGTAGCAGCAGTAGTAGTAGTGGTAGGAGTAGGAGTAGTAGTAGTAGGAGTTGGAGCAGGAATTGTTGTAGTAGTTGTTGTAGTAGTAGTAGTAGTAGTAGTAGCAAGAGTAGGAGCAGTAGTTGAAGTAGTAGTAGCAGCAGTTGTAGTAGTTGTTGTCGTAGTAATATTAGTAGTAGTGGTGGGTAATAGAAATAGTAGTAGTAGTAGCAGTAACATTACTCGAAGGAGTTGTAGTTGTATTAGTAGTAGCAGGAGTAGTAGTAATAGTGCTAGTAGGTGTTGTAGTAGTAGTAACAATTGTTGCTGTAGTTGTCGTAGCAGTAGCAGTAGGAGTAATAGTTGTAGTTGTAGTAGCAGTAATCGTAGTAGTAATAGTAGTATTAGTATTAATAGTAGCTGTAGTAGTATTAGTAGTTGTAGTTGTGGTAGTAGTAATTTAGCATTACTAGTTGTTATAGTAGTAGTGCAAGTTGGAGTAAAAGTAGTAGTAGCAGTAGTAGCAATAGTAGTAGGAGTAGTAGTTGTAGTAGCAGTAGTAGGAGTAGGAGTAGGAGTAGGAATAGGAGTCATACTAGTAATAGTAGCAGTAGTAATAGTAATAGTAGTGGTAGTAGTTCTAGTAATAATAGTTCTAGTAGTAATAGTAATAGTAGTAGTAGGAGGAGGAGGAGTAGTAGTAGCAGTAGCAGTAGCAGTAATCATAGAAGTAGTTCTAACTGTATTAGTATTAGAAATAGAAGTTGTGGTAGAAGCAGTAGAGTAGTAGTATTATTTGTAGTAATAGTAGCAGAAGTTGTTGTAGTAGTAGTAGTGGTGGTGGAAGTATTAGTAAGATTGGCAGTACTAAGACCAGTTGTGGTAGTAGTAGAAGTAGTCGTTGTAGGAGTAGTGGTAGAAGTAGCAGCAATAGTAGCAATAATGGAAGTTATAGTAGCAACTACAACAACAGCAGAATTAGGAGTAGCTGTAGTAGGAGAAGGAGGAGTAGTAGTAGCAACAGTAGAAATAGGTGTAGAAGTGGTAATAATAGTAACAGTAGAAGTGATTGTAGTAGTAGTAGGAGTAGGAAAAATGGTACTAGTAGGTGTGGGAATAGAAGTAGTAGTAGCACAAGTACGAGTGGGAGTAGTAGTAGTAATTTTGCTGCTGCTACTACTAATACTATTACTGCTGCTAGTACTATTGCTACTAGAACCATTGCTACTGCTTCTATTACCACTTCTCCTACTACTATTACAGCTGCTGCTGCTATGGCTGCCACTACTATTGGTACTATAGCTCCTCCTCCTCCAACTACTGTGACTACCACTACTACTGGTACTGCTTCTACCACAAGTTCTCCTATTACTACTATTGATACTACTACTACAACTACTCTTACTACTGCTACTACTACTACTGCTGCTACTGCTACTACTATTGTGACAAGTACGACAACTACTACTGTTTTTACTATTACCACCACTACTACTACTACTGCTACTACTATTAATTCTACTACTACTAATCCTACTGCTACTACTACTACCACTACTAATGCTACTACTAATGCTACTACTGCAATAATTACTACCACTTTTGCAATGATTATTCTTGCTGCTACTACTACTACTTTTGCTGCTCCTACTACTAATACAACTACTACCACTACTACTATTACTACTACTACGCTGCTACTACTGCTGCTGCTACTACTACTACTACAGCTACTACTATAACTAAAACTACTATAACTAGTACTACTATTGCTATTGCTGCTATTGCGGTGTTGCTACTGCTACTTCTCCAACAACTACTACTACTTCTGCAACTACTACCACTGCAACTACTACTACTGCTACAACTACAATTGCAACTGTTAGTACTTCGATAACTACTACTACTACTACTACTACAACTAAAGCTACTATTGCTACTACTCTTACCATTGCTACTACTACTTTTGCAACAACTGCTATAGGTACTACTAGTACTGCAATTACTACTACTACTAGTGCCATGCTACTATTCTTGCTACTTCTACTACTAATACTGCTGCTGATCTTACTACTACTACAACAACAACAACTATAGTTACTCCTACAACTACAACAACTGCAACAGCTACTACTCCAACTACTGCAACTACTACTACATTGGCTACTTCTACTACTACTCCTACAACAACTCCTACTACTACTACAACAACTAAAACTACAACTATAAAACTACTATTATTAAAAGTACTACTACTAACGCTATTAGTAATATTACTACTACTACTACTACTACTTGTTCTACTACTACTTTTGCTATAACTATTGCTACTATAATAGCTAGTACTCCTACTACTCTGACTACTACTGCTACTAGTACTGCTATTGGTACAACTACTACTTCTCCTACTACAACTTCTTCTGCTACTACAGCTACTATTACTACTAGTTTTACTACTCCTACTATTGTTGGTACAACAACCACTACTACTGCTACTATTACTACTACTACTACTACGACAATTGTTGCTACTACTTCTAGTACTCCTACTATTGCTACTACTACTCCTACTATAACTCCTACTACTACGACTAATACGCGAACTACTACTACTACTACAACTACTACTACTACGACTCATACTCCTACTTCTTCTTCTACTACTACTAGTACAATAACTACTACTACTACAACAACTACTACTGCAACTACTGCTGCAGTACTACTACTACAACTACTACTACAACTACTACTACAACTACTACTACTACTAGTACAACTATGATTACTACTACTACTACTACTACTATTAATTATTATTACTGCCTCTTCCACATCAGCTACTAATGCTGCTACTACGATGACTACTATTACTGCTGCTATTGCTATTACTTCTACTGCTACTACCATAGCTACTACTACTGTTACTATTATTGCTACTACTAGTCCTATTACTACTACAATAACTTCTACTACTACTACCACTACTACTACTCCTACTATTACTAAGACTACTACTACTACTTCAGCTATGACTACTACTACTACTGCTACTACCATCGCTACTACTACAATAACTGCTACTACTACTAATACTACTTCCACTCCAACAACTACAGTCTCTGCAACTGCTACTGCTACAACAACAACTACTACTACTGCTGCTGCTACTACTATTGCTACTATTACTGTTGCTATAGCTACTACAACTCCTGCAGCTCTTCGAGTTGTTGCTACTAATACGGCTACTACTACTACTACTACTACTACTACTACTACTAAGACTGGTACCACTACTACTACATTGCTGTAGCTTTAGTTGTCACTACTGCTACTAATACTACAACTACTTCTACTTCTCCTACTGATACTACTACTGCAACTACAACTACTATTACAACTACTCCAACTACTACTGCTACTACCACTACTACACCTACTACTACTACTACTACTACTACAACTACTACTACTACTACTAGTACTACTACTAGTACTACTACTACTACTACTACTACTATTACTACGACAACTACTACTACTACTGTTGTTGTTGCTACTACTACAACACCTACTACTACTACTACTACAACAACTACTACCACTGCGACTACTACTGTCACTGCTACTTCAACTGCTACTATTACTACTATAGCTATTACTGAGTCTACTACTACAACTACTGCAATACTCATGCAACAACTAGTGCTACTTCTTCTACTCTTGCTACTACTACTACTACTACTACTACTGCTCTTGCAACAACTTGTACTAGTATTTCTACTACTGCTACTACTACTGCTACTACAACAATAACTGCTACTACATATTGGTACTACTACTACCCCTACAGAGATTGCTACTAGCACTACTACTGTTGCCACAATTGCTGCTGTAGCTACTAATACTACTGCTGCTGCAACTTCTACTACTGTTACTATCAATGCTACTGTAACTACTACTGCTACTACTACTAATGTTGCTACTTCTACTACAACAACAACAACAACAACAATAATAACAACTACTACAACTACTATTATTGGTACTTCTACTACTACTGTTGCTGCTGCTGCTTCTACTACTACTGCTACTATTACAACTACAAGTACCTTGGCTACTGCTACTATGTTTACTACTATTTCAACTGCTACTACTACTACTATAGTTGCCACTTATGCAACAACTCCAACTAGTATAGCCTATACTGCAACAACTAGTGCTACTGTCACTCTTGCTACAATACTAATACTACTACTATTGTTACTGCTACTACTAGTACTACTACTACTTTTACTACTGTCACTACTACTACTACTACCACCACCACCATTATTATTGTTGTTGTTGTTTCTACCACTACTACTACTGCTATGACTTCTCCAACTATAACTACTACTGCTATTGCTTCTTCTGCTACTACACAACTACTATTTTTGCTTCTTCTACTGCTACTAATACTACCACTAATACCACTAATAGTACTACCACTACCACTTCAACTACTACTATTGCTACAACTACTGCTACTACTACTTGTACTACTACTGCTACTACTAGTACTGCTACTAGTAGTAGTAGTAGTTGTAGTAGTTGGGGTAGTAGTTGTAGCAGTAGCAGTAGTAATTATGGTACTAGTGGTAGGTGTAGGAGTAGGAGTAGTGGTATTATATGGTGTAGTAGCAGCTATATTGTTAGTAATAATATTTATACTTGTAAGAGTAGTATTGGTACTAGTAGAAATAGTTTCACTAGCAATGTAGTAGTAGCAACAATAGGTGAAGGAGTTATTGCAGTAGTGGTAGTAGCAGTAGCCATAGTAGTACTTATAGCAAGTTAAGCTGTAGTTGTAGTAGTTGTAGTTGAAGAAGTAGTAGCAATAGTAGTAGAAGTAGTAGTGGTCATAGTAGTAGTTGTAGTAGTAGTAGGGGGAGGAGGAGGAGGGGGAGGAGTATTAGTGGTGGTGGTGGTGGTGGTGGTGGTGGTGGTGGTAGTAGTAGTAGTAGTAGTAGTAGTGGGACTAGTAGTAGTAGTGGTAGTAGTTGTAGCAGTAGCAGTAGTAATTGTGGTACTAGCGGTAGTATTACAGCTAATAGTGGTAGTAGCAGTTTTAGTTGTAGCAGTTGTAGTAGGAGTCATACTAGTGGTAGTAATACTAGTAGCAGTCAAAGTAGTAGTAATAGTAGGAGGGGTAGTAGTAGTAGTAGCAGCAACAACAATAATAGTTGTAGTAGGTGTAGTAGTTGTAGTGTTAGTATTAGTAGTAGTAACAGTAGTAGTAGTAGTAGCAGTAGTAGATGTAGTAGTAGTAGTAGTAGGTGTAGTAGCTATAGTGGTCGTAATAGTAGTAGTAGTAGTAGTAGTAGTAGAGTAGCGATAGTAGTAGGGGTTGTAGTTGTAGTAGTAGTAATATTAGTTTAAGTAGGAGTCATAGGAGTAGTAGTAGTTGTTGTAGTAATAGCAGTAGAATAGCAGTAATAGCAGAAGTAATAGTGATAATAGCGACAATAGTAATAGTAGTAGTAGTAGTAGGAGTGTTTGGACTAGTAGTAGTATGAGTAGTCATAATAGTTAGAATAGTATTAGTAGCAATATTTGTAGTAGTAGTAATAGTAGTTGGAGTATTAGGTCTAGTAGTAGTAGTAGCTACTACAGCAATGACCGCAGCAATAGTAGTAGTAGTAATAGTAGTTGTAGTAGTAGCAGAAGTTGTAGTAGTAGAAGTAGTAGCAGTAGCAATAGGAGTCAGAGTTGTCTTTGTAGCACTAGTACTTGTATTTATAGCAGTAGAAGTAGTGGTAGTAATAGTAGTTTTAGAAGTAATAGTAATAGTAATAGTAATAGTAATAGTAGTAGAAGTAGAAGTACTAGTAGTAGAAGTAGTAGTAGTGGTAGTAGGAATAGTTGGACTAGGTATAGTAGTAGTAATAATAGCAGCAGCAGTAGCAGTAGTAGTAGTAGCAGTTGGAGTAGTAGTTGTTGGGGTAGGGGTAGTAGTATTTGGAGTACATGTAGCAATGGGTGTAGGAGTAGGAGCAGTAGTACTAGTTGTAGTAGCAATAGTAGAACTAGTATTAGTAGTAGTAGAAGCAGTAGTAGCAATAGTAGTAGTTGTTGTTGTAGTAGTAGTTGTTGTAGTGGTAGTAATAGGTGTAGTAGTGGTGGTAGCAGTAGCAGCATCTTTATGAGTAGTAGAAGTGTTATTAGTTGCAAAAGTAGTAGTAACTGTAGTACTAGGTGTATTAGTTATTGTAGTAGCAGTTGTAGTAGTTGTAGGAATAGCAATAGTTGTAATATTAGTATTAGTAGGTGTAGTATTAATAGTAGTAGTAGTAGTAGTAGTTTGTAAAGTATTAGTAGTAGCTATAGAAATAGTAGTAGTAGTTGTTGTTGTAGTAATAGTAGTACTAGTAGTAGGAGCAGTAGTGGTATAATTAGCATTAGTAGTTGTAATAATTGTCGTTGTAGTATTATTAGTAGCGGTAGTAGTTGAAGTAGCCATTGTAGTAGTAGCAGCATTAACTGCAACAATAGCAGTAGTAGTGGTAGTAGTAGTAGTTGTTGTAGTTGTAGTAATTGTTATAGTAGTATTAGCAGTAGTTGTCGTTTTAGTAGTAGTTGTATTAGTAGTAGCAGCCATAGCAGTAAAATTAGTATTAGTAGTTGTAATGGTAGTCGTAGTAGTATTTATTACGTTAGTAGTCGTAGTAGTTGTTGTAGTAGTACGAATTGGAGTAGGATTAACAGTAGTAGTAGTAGCAGCACTCGTAGAGTAGGAGAAGGAATAGTAGTAGTCATAGTAGTAGTAGAAGTAGTTCTTATTGTAGTAGTAGTAGCCGCAGTAATTATAGTAATAGAAGAAGTAGTAGTAGTCACAGTAGTAGTAGTTGTTGTTGTTGTAGCAATAATAGTAGTAACAATTGTAGTTGGTATAGTAGTTGTAGCAATAGCTGTGGAGTACTAGTAGTACTACGAGTTGTAGTAGTAATAGTAGTAGCAGCAGTTGTAGTAATAGTAGTAGTAGGTGTAGAAGTAGTAGTAGTTTTAGTAGTAGTAGTTGTTGTAGTAAATGTAGTAGTAGTAGTAATCGCAGTAGTAGTAGTAGTATTCGTAGGAGTAGTAGGAGTAGTAGTTGTTGTAATAGTAGTATTACTTGTAGTAGTAGTTGTTGTAGTTTTAGTAGTAGTAGTAGTCATAGTAATTGTAGTATTACTTGTAGTTGTAGTAGTAGTAGAAGTTGTAGTAGCAGCAATACATGTTATATTAGTATTAATAGTAGTAGTAGTAAAGGTAGTAGTTGTTTAAGAAGTAGTAGTAGTAGTAGTAGTAGGAGTGGGAGTAGAACTAGTAGGAGCAGTACTAGTAGTAATAGAAGAAGTAGTTGTAGTAGCAGGAGTAGTCGCAGTAGCAAAAGTAGGACTAGGAGTAGGAATAGAGGTAGTCATAGTAGTTTCAGTAGCAGTAGTTATTGTTGTTGTAGTAGTAGTAGTAGGAGTAGTAGTTGTGACAGTAGTTGTAGTAATTTATGTAATAATAGTAGTAGTAGTAGTAGCAGGAGGAGGAGTCAGAGAAGTGGTAGTTGTACTAGTTGGAGTCATTGTAATAGTAGGAGGAGAAGGAGTAGTAGTAGTGTTAGTAATAGTAGTAGTAGTAGTTGCAGCAGCAGCAGCAGTAGCAGCAGTAGTAGTAGGTGTTGTAGTTGAAATAGTAGTAGTTGTAGTAGTAGTAGAGTAACAGTAGCAATAGGAGTTGTAATTGTAGTAATAGTTGCAGCAGTAGTGGCAGTAATATTAGGTTTAGTAGAAGTAGTAGTAGTAATAGGAGAAGCAGTACTATTCATTGCAACAGAAGTAGCAGTACTAGTAAAAGTAGCAGTAGGAGGAGGAGGAGTAGTAGTAGTAGTAGTTGTAGTGCCACCATTAGCAGCAGTAGGAGTTGGAATAGTAATAGCAGCAGTAGGAGGAGGAGTAGTAGTAGTAGTAGTAGTAGTATTCGTAGTAGTAGTTGTAGTGCCACCATTAGCAGCAGCAGCAGCAACAGTAGTAATAGTAGTAGTAGCAGGAGTAGTAGTAGTAGTAGTAGTAGTAGTAGTATTAATAGATGTAGTAGAAGTGGTAGTAGTAGGAGCAGCAGCAGCAGCAGTAATAGTAGTTGTAGTAATAGTAGTCATAGAAGTCGTAGTAGTAGTAGAAGTGGAGGTAGTAGTAACAATAGTATTTGTAATAGTTGTAGTAGTACAGTTAATGTTAGTAGTAGTAGTACCTATAGGGGGAGTAGCAGTTGTAGCAATTGCACTATGTGTAGAAGTAATAATAGTAGTAGTCGCAGTAGTAGTAACAAAATAAGTTGTTGTAGAAGTAGTAGGAGTAGCAGCATCAATAATAGTAGTAGTTATACTAGTAGTAGTAGAACTCCAGGTAGTAGTAACAGTAGTATTAGTAGTAGTTGTTGTTGTTGGAGTAGTGGTAGGTGTAGTTGTTGTTGTATTAGTAGTAGTAGTAATAGTAGTAGTAGTAGTAGTGGTAGTAGGAGTTGCACTAACAATAGCTATCGTTGCAGGAGGAGTTGGAGTAGGTGTAGTAGTAGTTGGAGTGGGGGGTAGTATTAGTAGTAGGAGTTGTAGTACAAGTACGAGTTGGGGTATGTGTCATAGTAGTTGTAGAAATAGTAGCAATAGGACTTGGAGTAGGAATTGTAGTAGCAGTAGTAATAGTAACAGTAGTAGAATTAGTAATAGTAGTAGTAGTAGGAGTTGTAGTACAAGTACGAGTTGGAGTATGTGTCATAGTAGCTGTAGAAGTAGTAGTAGGACTAGTAGAAGTAGCAGCAATATGAGTTCGAATAGGAATTGTAGTAGCTGTAGTAGTAGAAACAGTAGTAGCAACAGCTGTAGTGGCAGCTGTAATAGTAGTAGTCGTAGCAGTAGTATTTATAATAGTAGTAGTTGTAGCAGTGGAAGGAGTAGTAGAAGTAGCAGTTGTACTGCTTGTATTGTAATATTAGCCTTAGTAGCAGCAACAACAGTAGTAGTAGCAGTAGAAGGAGTAGTAGTAGTGGTGGTGGTAGTAGTAATTGTTGTAGTAGCTGTAGCAGTGGTTGCATTGGTAGCATTAGTAGGGTTTTTTGGGGTAGTAGTATTAGCACGAGTAGTAGTAGTAGTAGTAGTAGTAGTAGTAGTACGAGCAGTAGTTGCGGTAAGACTAGTGATAATAGTAGTTGTAGTAGTAGTATTAGTTGTTGTTGTTGTTGTCATATTAGTAATAGTTGGAGTTGGAGTAGTAGTCATAGAAGTCGTAGGAGTGCCAGGAGTAGTAGTAGTAGTAGGAGTTGTAAAAGTAGTAGTAGTAGTACTAGTAAAAGTAGTATGAGTGTTAGTATTGATAGTAGTACTAGTTGTAGTAGCAGTCGTTGTGTTAGTATTAGTTATAGCAGTAGTTGTTGTTGTTGTTGTAGTAGTAGTAGTAGTAGTAGTAGAAGTAGTGGTAGTAATAATAGTAGTAGTAGTAGTAGTAGTAGTAGTCACAATAGTAGTAGTAGTAGTAGTAGTAGTAGTAGCAGCAGTAGTAGTAGTAATAGTAGTAGTTGCAGTAATAGTAGCTGTGGTAGCAAGAGGAGTTGGAATAGGAGTAGTAATAGGTGTAGTAATAGTTGGAATGGGGGCATTCATAGTAGTCAAAGATGTAGTAGCCATAGGTGTGGGAGCAGGTGTCATAGTAGCTATCGTAGTAGTAGTAGAAGGAGTAGTAAAAGTAGCTGTAATAGGAGTTGGAGTAGGAATAATAGTAGTAGTTGTTGTAGTAGTAGTTGTTGTTGTAGTAATAGTAGTAGTAGTAGTAGTCGTAGTAGTAGTAGTAATAGTAGTAGTAGCAATAGCAATAGTGACAATAGTAGGAGTTGTAGTAGTAGTACAAATTGCAGTTGTTACAATAATAGTAGTAGTAGTAGTAGTAGTAGTAGTAGTAGTCGTTGTAGTAGTCGTTGTTGTTGTTGTTGCAATAGTGGTAGTAGCAATTGTTGCAATAGTAGTAGTAGTAGGAGTGTTTGGGAAAGTAGTATTAGTGCGAGTAGTAGTAGTAGGAGTGTTTGGGGAAGTAGTATTAGTGCGAGTAGTAGTAGTAGTAGTAGTATTAGTTGGAGCAGTAGTCGGAGTAAGAGTAGTCATAATAGTTTTAGAAGTAGCAGAAGTAGTAGTAGTAGTCGTATTAGTAGCAGTAGTAGTTGGAGTAGTAGTCGTAGAAGTCGTAGGAGTGCCAGGAGTAGTGATAGTAGTAGTGTTAATATTAGTAGTAGTAGTCCCAGTAGTAGTAGGAGTAGCAATAGTAGCAATTGTACAAGTAGTAGAAGTAGCAGTAGCAATAGTAGCAGTAGTAGTAATGGGAGTAGCAGTATTAGCAATTGTACAAGTAGTAGTTGTGGTGGTGGTGGTGGTAATAGTAGTAGTAGTAGTAGCAATAATAGTAGTAGGAGTCGGAGTAGGAGTGGTAGTTGCAGTAGTAGTAGTAGTAGGATTAGTAGTAGCTGTAGTATGTGTAGGAGTAGTAGTTGTAGGAGCCGGTGTACTTGTAGTAGTAGTAGTTGGAGTATTAGTAGGAGTTGGTGTACGAGTCGGAGTAGTAGTAGGAGCGGTATAGTACCAGTTGTAGTATGACTAGTAGTAGTAGCAATTATCGTAGTCGTAGAAGTAGTACTAGTAGTAGTTGTTGTTTTTGTTGTTGTAGTAGTAGTAGTAGTAATAGTAGTAGTAGTAGGAGGAGGAGGAGGAGGAGGAGGAGGACGATGTGGAGGCGTTGTAGAAGCTGTAAGAGTTGGGGTAGGCATAGTAGTAATAGTAGTAGTTGAAGTAGTAGTAGTAGTAGTCGTATTAGTGGTAGTGGTAATAGTAGTTGAAGTAGTAGTTGTAGTAGTAGCAGCGACAGTAGTAGTAGCGGTAGTGGTAGTGGTATAAATCGTAGTAGTAGTAGAAGCAGTAAAAGTAATAGTAGTAGGAGTAGTTGTTGTTGTAATAGTAATAGTAGCAGCAATAGTAGTAGTCATAGTGGTAGCAGCAGTAGTAGCAGCAACAGTAGTAATAGTGCAAGTAGTAGTAGTACTAGTAGTAGAAATAGTAGTAGTAGCAGTTGTCGTAGTAGTAGTAGTAGCAGTAGTTGTTGTAGTAGTAGTAGTAGTAGCGGTAGTAGTAGTAGCCGTAGTAGTAGCGGTAGTAGCAATTGTCGTAGCAACAGTAGCAATCGTAGCAGTAGTAGTAGTTGCAATAGCAGCAGCTGTAGAAGCAGTAGTACCAGTAGTAGTCGTAGTAGTGGCAATAGGATCCGTATTAGCAGTAGTAGTAGTAGTAGCTATTGTAGTAGTAGTAGTAGTAGTAGTAGCAGGAGCAGGAGCAGTCGGAACAGAGGTAATAGTAGTCGTTGTCGCAGTAGGAATTGTAGTAGCAATAGTAGTAAGGGAAGCAGGATCAGTAGTAGTATCAGCAGTAATAGCAGCAACAGTAGGATCCATAATAGCAACAACAATAGTAGCAGTAGTAGTAATAGTAGTAGTGGTACTAATAGTGGTAGAAGTTGTAGTTGTTATAGTAGAAGTAGTAGTAGTAATAGTAGAAGTACTAGTTGTAATAGTGGCTGTAATAGTAGTTATTGTACTAGTAGCAGCAGTACCAGTAGTAGCGGGGGTTGGAGTAGTGGTAGTTGTAGTTGTAGTAGTACATGGAGTATTGGTAGTAGCAGTAGTGGTGGTGGTAGTAGTAGTAGCAGTAGTGGTAGTAGTGGTAGTTGTAGTTGTGGTAGTAGTAGTAGTAGTAGTAGCAGTAGTGGTAGCCGTAATACTTGAAATAGGGATATTAGTAGTAGCAGGAGTAGTAGTAGCAATGGGAGTTGGAGTAGGAGTAGTAGTAGCAATTGCAGCGGTAGTAGCAGGAGTATTAGTAGAAGCTGTAGTAGAAGTAGGACTAAGAATAGTGGTAGTTGTGGAAGTTGTGGCTGCAATTACTACTACTGCTACTGCTACTATAACTACAACTACAACCAATACTACTACTTTTACTACTACAACTACAACTATTACTACTACAGCTACTTATACTGTCACTGCTGCTACTATTGCTGCTACTACTGCTACTATTGCTACTACTACTGCTACTACTACCACCACCACAACTACTAATTCTGCTTCTATTGCTCCTACTACTACTACTACTTCGCCTACTACTACTACTACTACTACTACTACCACTGCTACTACTACTAGTGGTGCTATTGCTAATGGCACAATTAGTACTACTATTACTATTACTACTACTACTATTGCCACTAATACTACTACTACTACTACTATTACTGCTTCTACTGCTACTACAACTACTTCTATTACTACTACTACTACTACAACAACAACAACTACTACTACTACTATAATTACTACTACTACAACTACAACTTGTACTATTATTACTACTATTTCAGTTACTACTACTACTACTACTACTACTACTACTACCATTAGTATTACTACTATAGCTACTACCACAACTGCTAGCACCACCACTACTACTAATACTACAGCTACTACTCTGACTATTGCTACTGCTACTTCTATTACTACTACTATTATTACGACTACTACTGCTTCTACTACTGCAACTACTACAACAACAACAACTACTACTACTATTGTACTTCTCATACTACTACAACTTCTTCTACTACTAAGACTATAGCCACTGCTACCAACTGCTAATACTATCACTACTACAGCTACCACTGCAACTACTGTGATTACAACCACTACTACTGTTGCAACTACTACTACTACTGCAGCTACTACTACTACTACTACAGCTGCTACTCCTACTTTTACTAATATTGCTACGACTGCTACTAATGCTACTACCAACACAACTAGTACAACAACGACTACTGCTACTACTACTACTGCTACTACTACTGCTACTACTACTATAACTACTACAACTATTACAACTACTACAACCACTACTACTACTACCACAACTACAACTATTACTACTGCTACAGGTACAATAATAACAACTACCACTACTACTACTACTTGTACAACTACTACTACTCATAGTACAACCTGTGCTACTACTATTGCTACTACAACTACTACAACTACTGCTACTGCTACTACTACATCTTTTACTACTACTTCTGTAATTGCTGCTACCGCAACTACCACAACTACTACTATTGCCCTACTACTGCTAGTACTACTGCTGCTACTACTACTTCTACTACTATGTCTACTACTGCTCTACTGCTATTGCTATTAGTGTTGCTACTACTACTACAACAACAACAACAACAACAACAACAACAACAACAACAACAACAACAACTACCACTACCAGTACTCCTACTCCTACTACTACTACTACTAGTACTGCCACTCCTAATACTACTACTAATGCCACTACTACTATACCTACTACTATAGCTACTTCGACTACTCCTACTGCTACTACTACTATATCTCCTACTACTACTACTACTACTACTAAAACAACAGCTACTACTACCACTACTATAGCTATTACTATTACTAAAACTACTGCAAGTACGGCTACTGCTATAGCTACCACTACCACTATCGCTATTGCTACTACTGTCGCTACTTTTTTCAACCACTAATGCTGCAACTACTATTGCTACTACTCTTACTATTACTATTACTACTATTACTACTATTACTGCTGCTACAACTACAACTGTTATGACTAATACTACTACTACTCCTCCTGCTACCAGTACTACACCAGTGGCTACTACTACTAACGCTACTAATAATATAACAACAACAACTATTACTACTACTATTGTTACTATTGCTCATGTTACTACAACAACTACTACTTTTGCTACTACAACTACAACTATGACTACTACTACTACTGCTACTACTACTACTACTACTTTTGCTATGCCTATTACTACTGCTACTATTACTACTACTACTACCACCAATGCTGTTGGTACTACTACTGGTACTGCTACTATAACAACTACTACTACAACTTATACTTCGGGTACTACTGCTTCTACTACTACTGCTACTGCTACTCAAACTACTGCTCATAGTACTACTGCTATTACTACTACTATTGCTACTACTACTACAAGTACTCCTACTACTACTGCTACAACTAGTACTACAACTACTCCTACTACTTCTATTGCTACTACTGCTACAACTACTACTATAGCTACTATTGTTCCTACTACTACTGATACTTCTACTACTAGCAATGTTGCTTCTACTACTATTGCTACTACTACTATTGCTTCAACTATTGCTACTACAAGTTCTACTACTACTGCTGCTACTATAGCTACGACTGATACTACTACTACTACTACTACGGCTGCTACTGTTGCCACTACTACCCCTACTACAACTGCTACTACTGCTACTACTTTCTCTACTACCGCTGCTACAAATTATACTATGACTACTACTAATACTACTACAACCACTACTACTTCTGCTAACACTATTGTTACTACAACAACTGCTACTACTACTACTCCAACTACAACTGTTACTGCTGCTACTACTACTACTATTATTGCTGCTACTGCTACTACTGTTGCCACTGCAATTATTTTTGCTACTACTACTACAAGTAGTAGTACTACTACAACTACTACGGTTGCTCCAACTACTGCTACTACTACTACTGTGGCTGCTGCTGCTACTACTATTGCTAGTTGTATTGCTGCTGCTACGAATATTCCTACACTACTGCACCTACCACTACTCCTACTACTACTCCTACTATTACTAGTACTACTACTTTTGCTCCTTCGACTACTACTAAAGCTAATGCTGCTTGTACTACAACTGCTGCTACTACTACCACTGCTACTTCTACTAGTATGATAACTAATACTATTGCTACTGCTACTACTACTACTACTACTACTACTATTACTACTACCACTAGCACCACAAGTACTACTACTACTACTACTATTACCACTTCAGTTGCTTCTACTACTACTGCAACTCCAACTACTACTACTACTACTACTGCTTCTGCTACTACTATGACTACTACTACTGCTGCTACTACTACTACTTCTACTGCTACTACTATTACTGGTACTACTACAATTACTACCACTACTAATACTGCTACTCCAACTACGACTTCTATTACTACTAATACTACTACCCCTTCTACTACTACTACCATCGCTACTACTACTATTGCTGCTACAACAATTACTACCACTTCCACTAGTTCTGCTACTTCTGCAACGACTTCTGTTATGGCTACTACTACTACTACTACTACTACTACCACCACCAATACTTCTGCAACTAGTACTACTACTACTACTTCTACTACTGCTATTACTACTACTGGTGCGGCTACTACTACTACTACCAACATAACTAGAACAACAATGACTACTACTACTGCTGCTACTATTAGAACTACTACTACTATAATAACAACTGCTATTACCACTGCTGCTACACCTACTACTACAACTACTGCTACTATTGCTTCTGCTTCTACTACTACTACTACTACTACTGCAACTACTTCTGCTATAATTGCTACTACTACTATAACTACTACTATAACTACAACTACTACAACCACTACTGCTGCTGCTGCTGCTACTTCAATGGCTACTACTGCTACCACTACTACGACTAGTGCTACTTCAATGGCTACTACTACTACCACTACTAAGACTACTGCTACTACTACTACGGTTACAAATATTATAACAACAATAACTACTACTACTATCACTACTGCAACTGTTACTGCTGCTCCTACTACTATAACAACAACTATTGCTACAACCACTATTGTTGTTGCTACTATAGCTACTACTACTGCTATTACTACTACTACTACTACAACAACAACAACAACAACAACCACTACTATTACTACTACTTCAACTACTAATACTACTTCCACTACTACTACTACTACTACTACTACTACTACTACTTTGACTTCTGCTATGGCTACAAATATCACTACTACTATTGTTGTTATGGCTACTACTTCTACTACTACTATTGCTAGTTCTATTGCTACTTCTCCAACAACCACAACAACAACTAGTACCACTGGAGTTGCTACTACTGATGCTGCTACTGCTACTTCTGTTACTACTACAATGATTGCTTGTTATACTACTGCTACTACTACTGCTGTTGCTGCTGCTGCTACTCCAAATAATTTTTATACTACTACTGCTACTGCTACTACTACTATTGCTACTGCTACTACTACTACTGCTACTGCTACTGCTGCTGTTTCTGCTGCTACTGCCACTGCTACAACAACTAGTACTACTACTACAACTATTATTACTGCTGCTACTATTGCTACTACTACTATTGCTACTGCCACTACTACTTCTCCAACAACCACAACTACTACTACTACCACTGCTGCTGCTATTGCTACCTCTATCACTACCACAATAATTGCTTCTTGTACAACTGCTACTACTGCTACTACTACTGCTACTCCAATTAATTCCCATCCTACTACTGCTCCTACTACTTCTATTGCTTTTGCTACTACTACTATTGCTACTACTACTACTTCAACTACTGCTACTACTTCTGCTACTACTACTATAGCTACTACAACTAGTACTACTACTATAATAATTACTACTGCTGCTACGACTTCTACTCCTACTACTACTTCAACTACTAATACTACTACTCCTATTGCTGCTGCTATGGCTACTAATACTACTTCTACCACTACTACTACTACTACTACTACTATTACTACTACTAGTATTACTACTAATGCTACTAATAGTACTACTTCAACAACTATTTCTATTACAACTACTACTCCTATAGCTACAGCAACAACTGTTGCTGCTGCAGCTACCACTACTATGACTACTACAGCTGCTACTACTGTGATAACTTTTACGACTACTAATACTTCTACTACTTCTAATGCCATTACTTTTGCTACTACTGCTACAACTTTTACTACCACTACTACTAATACTAATATAATGACAATAACAATAACTACTACTTTCGCTAATACTATTGCTACTACTACGACTACTACTACTGCTATAGATGACAATATTGCTATTGCTACTAGTACTACTACTGCTACTACAATAGTTGCTACTACTGCTACTATTATTGCTATAGCTGCTACTACTACTACTACTCCTCCTCCTACAACATCTGCTACTACCACTACTATTATTGTCACTACTACTACTTCTACTATTACTACTACTACAACAACTGCAACTTCTTCTACTGCTACTGCTACTACTACAAGTAATACTATTATTGCTGCTACCAATACTGCTAGTGCTATTGGTACTACTAGGACTAGTGTTACTACTATTGCTATGGCTACTATTAATACTACTACGACTACTATTGCTACTACTACTACAACAGCAACTAATGCTGCTACTACTACTACCATTATGATTACTACTCCTACTACGACTAATGCCACTGCTGCTCGATAATTGCCACTACTATGACTACTACTACAACTACAACTACAACTATTTCAATTGCTGCTTATATAACTACCACTACAAGTACGACAACCATTGCTACTACTATCACTTTCGCTACAGTACATATTGTTACTATCGCTCTAATTGCTACAACAACTAGTACTCTTACTATTAATATTACTACTGCTATAGCTACTATTGCTACTACAATAGCTACTTCTACTACTTCTACTACTATTGATACTACAATTACTACGACTACTGCTACTACTATTAATATTACTGGTACTGGTACTACTACTACTACTACTAGTACTATTACTACTACTATTACTACAATTGCTACTATTCGTACTACTACTACTATTACTACTACTGCTACTACTACTACTAATCCTATTATTACTACTACTACAATTACTATTACTAGTATTACTACTACAGCTACTACTACTGCTGCTGCTACTACTACTACTGCTATTACTATTACTACTACTACTACTACTATTACTACTACTACTACTTCTACTACTTATATTACTGCTACTACTACTACTACAACAACAACGATAACTTCTCCAATAATAACAATAACTAGTACTTCTCCTACTACTACTAGTGCTACTACTACTTCTGCTACTACTTCTACTACTACTACTACTACTACTACTACTACTACTATTATTTCTACTTCTACTACTACAGATACTACTACTACTTATACTTCTACTACTATAGATACTACCACTGCTGCTACTGCTATTGCTACTCCTACTCCTACTACAACTACTACAACTACTACAACAACAACAACTGATACTACTACTGCCACGACTACCGCTATAATGACTACTGCGACTACTTGTAATAGTAGTAGTTGTTACAGCAGCAGCCTTAGTAGTAGCAGTGAAAGTAGTAGTAGTAGTAGTAATAGTAGTAGAAGTAGTAGTAGTAGTCATAGTAGTAGTAGTAATAGTAGTAGTATTAATAATAGTAGTAGTAGTATTAATAGTAGCAGCAGTAGTGTTAGTAGAAGTAGTAGTTGTTATTTTAACATAAGTAGTCATAGTAGTAATAGTAGTAGGAAAAGTAGTAGTAGTAGTAGTAGTAGTTGTAGAAGTAGCAGTAGCAGCAGTAATTGTAGTAATAGTAGTAGCAATAACTAAGCAGTCACTGTAGTATACCAGTCATAGTAGTAGATGTAGTAGTAGTAGAAGTAGTAATAATAGTAGCAGTAGTAGTAGTCATTATAGTAGTAATATCAGTAGTAGTATTAGTAGTATTAGTAGTAGCAGAGGTGGTAGTAGTAAGATAAGAAGAAGTAGTAGTAGTAGCAGTAGTAGTTGTTGTAGTAGTAGCAGTAGTAGTGGTAGTATCAGTAGTAGAAATAATATCAGTAGTTGAAGTAGTAGCCGGGGTAGTAGTAGTAACGCTAATGGTGGCATTACTAGCAGTAGTAGTGAAAGTTTTGGTAGTAGTTGGAGTTACGACCGTTGTAGTAGTAGTAGTAATAGCTAAAATGGTAGTAGTAGAAGTAGTAGTTGTAGTAGCATTAGCCGCAACAATAGTAGTAGTAGAAGTAGTGGTTGTAGTAGTAGTTGTTGTAGTAGAAGTAGTAGTTGCAGTGGTGGTCGTAGTGGAGGTAGTAGTAGTAGGAATAGTAGTCTGAGTAGTAGAAGTGGTTGTTGTAGTAGTAGCAGTATTGGTACCAATAGTAGTTATTATATTAGTAGTAATAGTTACAGTACTAGTAATAGTAGTAGTAGTAGTAGTAGTATTAGCAGCAGCAGTAGCAGTTGAAAAAGTAGCAGTGGTAATAGATGCAGTAGTAATAGAAGTAGAAGTAGTAGGAGTAGTAGTAGCAGTAATTGTAATAGTCACAGTAGTAGTAGTAGTAGCTATAGTAGTAGCCATAGTAGTAGTAGTAGTATGAGAAGTAGTAGCTATAGCGGTTGCAATATTAGTAGTAGTGGTAACAGTAATAGTAGTATTCACCGCAGTAATAGTAGTGGAAGTAGTAGTTATAGTAGCAATAGCTGCAGTATTAGTAGTAGTAGCAGTAGTAGAAGAAGCAGCAGTAGTAGTAGCAGGAGAAGTAGCACTTGTTATTATTTTAGGAAAATTATTAGTAGTAGTAGTTGTTATTATTGTTGTTGTTGTAGTAGTACCAGTAGTAGAAATAGTTGTAACTATAGAAGTAGTAGTAGTAGTAGTAGTAATAGTAGTAGTCACATTAACAGCAGTAGTAGTAGCAATGGTAGTAGCAGTAATAGTAGTTGTAATAGCTATAGCAATAGTAGTATTATTAATAGAAATAGTAGTAGGAGTAGCAGTAGTAGTTGTAGTTGCAATTGCAACAGTTGCAGCATTATCAATAGCAGTAGCAGCAGCAATAGTAGTAGTAGTAGCAGCAGCAGTTGTACCCACAGTAGTACTTATAGCAGTAGTAGCAGTAGGAGTAGTAGGAGTAGTTGTAGTAGCAGTTGAAATAGTAGTAGTAGCAGCAGCAGAAGTAGTAATGGAAACTATAGTAGTGGTGGTAGCAGTAGCAGTTCTAGTAGTTGTAGCAGTAACAGTAGTAGCATTAGTAGCTGTAGTAGCAATACTAGTAGGAGTAGCAGTAGTAGAAATAGTAGTAGTTGCTGTGGTAGTAGTAGAAAAAGAATTAGTACTTGTAGTGGTATAAGTAGTAGCATTAGCAGCAACAATAGTAGTATTATTAGCAGGATAGTTGTGGAGATAGTAATAGAAGCAGTAGTAGATGTAGTAGTGGCAGTAGGTGTAGTAGTACTAGCACTAGCCTTAATTGTACTAGCAAAAGTAGCGAAAGAAGCTGTTGTAGTAGTATTAGTAGTAGTATGATAATGGTAGTTCTAGCGGTAGTAGTAGTAGTAGAAGCAGTAGTGGTTATTGGAGTAATAGTAGTAGTTGTAGTTTTAGTCTTAGTAGTAGAAGCAGCAGTATCAGTTGCAGCAGTAGTAGTAGGAGCAGTAGTAATTGTAGCAGGTGTGGGAGTAGTCATAGTAGTACTAGGTTTGTGAGCAGTAGTAGTTATTGCCGGAGTAGGAGTAGTAGTAGTAGTAATAGTAGTAGTAGTAGTAGTAGTAGTCGTATTAGTTGTAGCAGTGGTAGTAGTAGCAGTAGAGGCAATAGTAGTCTTAGTAGGAGGGTTAGGAGTTGTAGTAGTGGTGGTAGTCATAGTAGTTGTTGTAGTAGTAGTAGTAGTAGTAGTAATACTAGTAGTCTTAGTAGTAGTAGGAGTTTTAGAAGGAAAAGGGGTAGGAGTAGTAGTAGTTGGAGCAATAGTAGTAGTAGTAGTAGCAGGAGCTGTAGTAGTTTTTGTTCTAGTGGTAGTTGTAGTAGTCAGAGTACTAGTAGGTGTTGGAGTTGGAATAAGAGAAGTAGTAGGAGTTGTAGTAGTAGTAGTAGTAGTATTTGTAGTAGAAGTAGTCGAAGTAGCAGCAATAGTAAAAGTAGTTGTATTATGAGAAGTAGAAGTAGCAGTAGGAGTATTTGTCATAGTAGTGGTAGTCATAGTAGTAGTAGAAGTAGTAGTAGAAGGAGCAACAACAGCAGCAGCAGTAGTAATTATAGAAGTAGTAGTAGTAATATTTGTAGTGTTAAAAGTAGTTGTTGAAGTAGTAGTAGTAGTAATAATAGTAGTAGTAGTAGGGACAGTAATAGTAGTAGTAGTAACAGTAGCAGTTGTAGTATGAGTATTAGGAGCAGCAGCAGTAACAACAACAATATCAATACTAGAAGTAGTAGTACTACTACTAGTTTTAGTTGTAGTAGTACTAGTAGTATTAGCAGTAGTATGGGCAATAGTAGTAATTGTACAAGTAGGAGCAGCGGTAGTAATAGCAGTAGCAGTATTACTTGTAGCCGTAGCAGTAGCAGTATTAGTAGTTGTTACATCAGCTACAATAGAAGTAGCGGTAGCAACAATGGTAGTAGTAGTAGCAGCAGTACTAATAGTAGTAGTAGTTACTATGGCACTTGTAGGGGTCAGAGTAGTAGTAGCAATAGTAGGAGTCAGAGTAGTAGTTGTAGTAGCTGGGTCAGGAGTAGGACTAGAAATAGTAGTAGTAGCGGTAATAGTAGTACTGATTGTAGCGCTGGTGATAGTTGTGGTAGTAATTATACTCGTAACAGTAGTTACTAGTAGTAGCAAAAGTAGCAGTAGCAGAACTAGTAGCAATAGTAATAGTAGTGGTAGCAATTATACTAGTAATAGTAGTAGTAATAGCAAAAATAGTAGTTATTGCTATTGTGCTAGTCATAGTAGTAGTAGAAGGAGTTGGGGTAGGTGTAGTAGTATGAGTTGTATTAGTAGTAGCTGTAGGAGTAGTAGTAGTAGTCGTAGTAGTAGTAGTAGTAGTACTACGAATATGCGTATGTGTGGTACTAGGAGTGGTAGTATTAGCAGTAGTAGCAATAGCAGTAGTCGTAGTAGGCATGGTAGAAGTCGTACTAATAGCGATATTAGTAGTAATAGTAGTAGTAGTAGTAGTAGTAGCTATTGTTGCAGTAGCAGTAGTAGTAGTTGGAGTAGCAATATCTGTAATAGTAGTAGCTATAGTATTAATAGCCGAAGTAGTGTAAGTAATAGTCATTATAGTTGTAGTATTAGTAGTATTAATAGTAGCAGTCGTGGCAGTAGTAGTTGTTGTAGAAGTAGTGGTAGTAGTTGTAGCAGTAGTAGAAGTAATGGTAGTAGTAATAGTAGCAGAGTAGCAGTAGTAGCAGCAGTAGTAGTTGTAGCAGTAATAGCAGTAATAATAGTAGCAGCAGTAGTAGTGAAAGTAGTAGTATTAGTAGAAGTTGTAAAAGTAGTAGTAGTATTAGTAGTAGTAGTAGTGAAAGAAGTAGGAGTAGAATTAGTAGTAGTAGTAATAATAGTAGTGGGAACAGTACTTGTAGTAGTAGCAGTAGGTGCAGCTGTAGTTCTAGTAGTGGAACTAGTGGCAGTAGTAATAGCAAAAGCAGCAGCAGCAGCAGCAGTAGTCGCAATAGCTGTAGCTATGGTTATCATAATTGTGGTAATATTAGTAGTAGTAATAGTTCCAAAAGTAATAGTAGCTATAATAGTTGTTATAATCATTGTAGTAGTAGTAGTAGTAGTAGCAGCAACAGCAGTAGTAGAAGTAATAGTAGCAGTAATAGTAGTTGTAGTAGTCGTAGTAGAAGTAGTAGCAGAAGTAGTAGAAGTAGTAGTAGTAGTTATTGTAGTAGCAGTAGTAGAAGTAGTAGTATTAGTAGAGGAAGTAATAGTATTAGTAGCAATTTAAGTAGCAGTAGTAGTAGTAGTATTTGTGGTTGAAATAGTAGTAGTTATTGGAGTAGTAGTAGTTATAGTAGTAATGTAATAGTTGTGGAAATGGTAGTAGTAGTTGAGGTAGTAGCAACAGTGGTAGTAGTTGTATAAATAGTGGTAGTAGTAGTAGTAGTAGTACTGGTAGTAGCAGTAGTAGTAGTGGTAGAAGTATTAGGAGTAGTAGGATTAGTATTAGTACTAGTAGTCGTAGTGCTAGTAGCAGCAATAGTAGTAATAGTATTAGTAGCAGTAGTAGTTGTTGTAGTAGTAATAGTTGTAGCATGAGTTATACTAGGAGTAGTTTTAGCGGTGGTTGTTGTAGTGGTAGTAGTAGTAGTATCAGCAGCAACAGTAGTAGTAGTAGGAGGAAGAGGAGTAGTAGTAGCAGCAGTAGGAGGAGCTATAGTAGTACTAGTAGTAGTCATAGCAATATTAGTAGGAGTAGTAATAGTAGTAGTAGTAGTAGCAGAAGTAGAAGTAGTGTTACTAGTAGTTGCAGCGGTGATAGTTACAGCAGTCGTAAAAGGAGTAGGAGTAGTAGTAGTAGCTAGAAGGGTAGAAGAAGTAGTAGGAGTAGAAGATGTTGTAGAAGTTGTAGTAGTCATAGTAGTAATAGTGGTAGGAGTAGTGGTAGTAGTAGTAGTATTAGTAAGAGTAGTAGTAGTAGTTTTATTTGGTGTAGTAGTAGTTGTATTGTTTGTAATAATAATTATAGTTGTAGGAGTAGTAGTGGTACCAGGTGAAATAGTTTTAGTAGTATTGTAGCAGTAGTGGTTATAGCAGTAGTTATACCAGGATAAGTTGTAGGTAGTAGTGGTAGCAGTAGTAGGAGTAGTACTAGCAGTAGTAGTGGTCAAAGTAGTAGTAGTAGTAGTAGTGCTAGTAGTAGTTGTAGTATTAGTAGTAGAAGTAGTAGCAGTATTCGTAGTAATAGTGGTAGTAGTATGAGTAGTAGTAGTAGTAGTAGTAATAGTAGTAGTAGTAGTAGTTGTTGTTGTTGTTGTTGTAGTAGTAGTAGTTGTTGTAATAGTAGTATTAGCAGCAGCAGTAGCAATTGCAGTAATAGTAGTAGTGATAGTAGCAATGGCAATAGTAGAAGTAGTGATAGTAGTAACAACAATAGTAGTAGTGGTAGTAATAGCAGCAGTAGCGATAGTAATAGTAGTAGTAGTATTAGTTGTAGTAGTAGTCGTAATAGTAGTAGTACTACTCGTTGTAATTGTAATATAAGTAGTATTAGTAGTAGTAGTAGTGGCAGTAGTAGTTGTAATAGTTGTATTTGTAGTAGAAGTAGTAGGTACAGAAGTTGTCATGAGGTAGGAGTCAGAGTAGCAGTAGTAGTAGTGGGGACAGGAATAGAAGTAGTAGTAGCAGTAGTATTTGTAGTAGTAGTTGTATTAGTAGTTGTAGTTGATATTGTGTTAGTAGTACTATTAGTAGTAGTAGTAGGAGGAGGAGAAGGAGTAGGAGTATGAGTAGTTCTAGCAGTCATGGCAGATGGAATAGTGATAGTAGTATTAGTAGTAGGAGTAGCCGTTGCAGTAGTAGGAGTGGAAGTAGGAATAGCAGAATTAGTGCTAGTAGTGGTAGTTGTAGTAACTACAACAGTAGTATTAGCGTTAGTAGTAGTAGTAGTAGTAGTAGTGGCATCTGTCGTACTAGGAGCTGTAGTAGTTGTAGTTCTAGTAGTAGTTGTCCTAGTCGAACTACTTGTAGGAGTTGGAGTTGGAATAAGAGAAATAGTAGGAGGAGTAGTAGTAGTATTTTTAGTAGAAGCAGTCGAAGTAGTAATAGTAGTAGTAGTAGTAGTATGAGTAGTAGAAGTAGCAGTAGGAGTAGTTGTCGCAGTAGTAATAGTAGTACTAATTGTAGTAGTAGTAGCAGTAGTAGTGGCAATAGTAGTAGTGGTGGTGGTGATGGTGGTGGTAGTAGTAGTAGTAGTCATAGTAGTAGTAGGACTGAAAGTAGTAGTAGCAACAGTAGTTGTAGTAGTTATATTAGTAGTATTTGTAGTACTAGTAGCAGTAGTAGTAATAATAATAGTTGTAGTAGTAATAGTAGTAGCAATAATAGCAGTTGTAGTATGAGTATTAGGAGCAGCTGTAGTAGTAGTAGTAGTAGTAGTAGTAGTAGTAGTAGTAGTAATAGTAGTAGTAGTAGTAGTGCTAGTAGTAGCAGTAGTAGGGGTAATAGTAATCATAGTAGTAGTAGAAGCAGCTGTAGTAAAAGCAATAGTAGTACTAGTTGAAATGATAGTAATAAAAGTAGTAACAGGAGGAGCAGTAGTACCAGTATTAGTAGTAGTAGCATCGGCTACAACATAAGCAGTGGCAGCAACAACAGTAGTAGTTGTCGTAGCAGTAGCAGTTGTAATAGTAGTAATAGTAGTAGTAGTAGTAGTAGTAGTAGTAGTAGTAGTAGTAGTAGTAGTAGTAGTAGTAGTAGTAGTAGTAGTAGTAGTAGGAGACAGACTAGCAATAGCAATAGTGGGAGTCAGGGTGGCAATTGTAGTAGCATGATGAGGAATAGGAGTAGAAGTAGCTGTAGTAGCGTTAATAGTAGTAGTGATAGTAGAAGTAGTAATTGTAGTGGTAATAATTATACTAGTAAATGTAGTAATATCACTATTAGTAGCAGTAGTTGTAATCGCAGAAATAGTAGTAGTTGTAATTTTAATGGGAGTAGTTATACAAATAATAGTAGTAGTAGTTATTGGGGTAGTCATAGTAGTAGTAGGATTTGGAGCAGGAGAAGTAGTATGAGTAGTAGTAGTCGTAGTACTACTACTACTAATTTGAGTATGAGTGGTACTAGGAGCGGTAGTATTAGTAGTAGTAGCAATAGCAGTAGTCATAGTTGCTGTCGTCATTGTTGTAGTATTAGTAGTAGTAGTAGTAGTCATCGTAGTAGCAGCAGTAGTAGTAGCAGAAGTAGTAGTAGCAGTAATAGTAGCTATAGAAGTCACTGTAGTAGTAGTAGTAGTAGTAGTAGCAGTAGAAGTAGTAGTAGTAATAGTAGCAGTAGTAGTTGTAGAAGTAGCAATATTAGTAGTAGTAGTGGAAGTAGTTGAATTAGCATCAATTCCAGTAGTAGAAATAGTAGGACTAACTGTAGTATTATTGGTAGTAATGGTAGTGGTTGTTGGAGTAGTAGTAGTTGAATTAGTTCTATGGTAGTTATAGCACAGGTAGTACTAGTAGGGGTAGTGGCAGCAGTAGTAGTCATAGCAGTAGTAGTATTGGAAGTAGTAGTAGCAATAGTAGTTGTAGTAGTTATATTAGTAATATTAGTAGTAGTAGTAGGAGTAGTAGTAATAATAATAGTAGTAGTAGTAATAGTAGTAGCAGTTGGAATAGTAGAATTAGTGGTAGTAATAGTAGCAGTTGTAGTATGAGTATTAGGAGGAGCAGCAGCTATAGTAGTAGTAGTAGTAGTAGTAGTAGTAGTAGTAGTAGTAGTAGTAGTAGTAGTAGTAGTAGTAGTAGTAGTAGCAGTAGCAATCATAGTATTTGTTGTAGTAGTTGCATTAGTTGCATTAGTAGTGGTAGTGGTATTTGTTGTCATAGTAGTAGTGGTGGTGGTGGTGGTAGTAGTAGTAGTAGTAGCTGTAGCAGCAGTAGCAGCAGTAGTAGTAGTAGTAGTAGAGCAACAACAACAACAATAGTAGTAGTAGTAGTAGTAGTAGTAGTAGTACTAGTTGTAGTAGTAGTATTAGTTGTAGTAGTAGTTGTAATAGTAGTAGTACTACTAGTTATTGTAGTAATAGAAGTAGTAGCAGTAGTAGTTGTAATAGTAATAGTAGTAGTAGTTATAGTTGCATTCGTAGTAGTCGTAGTAGTTGTGGAAGTAGTAGGTGAAGAAGTTGTAGTAGGGGTAGGAGTAGGAGTAGCAGTAGTAGTAACAGTGGCAGGACTAGGAGTTGTCGTAGTAGTACTAGTAGTTGTTGTTGTTGTAGTAGTAGTATTTGTAGCAATAGTAGTAGTAGTAGTAGTAATAGGAGTAGGAGCAGGAGTAGTTGTTGCAATCATAGTAGTTGGAGTAGCGATTGTAGGAGCAGTTGTAGGAGTAGGAGTACAAGTAGTAGCAATAGTAGTTGCAGTAGTCGTAATAGTTATAGGAGTAGTAGTAATAGTAGTTGGAAGAGTGGAAGTTATAGTAGTAGGAGAAGTAGTAGTTGTAGTAGTAGTAGTAGTCATAGTAGTAATAGTAGTAGGAGTAGTCGTAATAGTAGTAGTAGTAGGAGTTGGTGTAGTAGCGGTATTATTTGGGGTAGTAGTAGCTGTATTGTTAGTAATAATTATTATAGTTGTAGGTGTGGCAGTGGTACTTGGTGAAATTGTTTTAGCAATATTTTAGTAGTACCAATAGTAGTAGTAGGAGTAGATGTTATAGTGGTAGTAGTAGTGGCGATAGTATTAGTTATAGCTGGATAAGTTGCAGTTGTAATAATAGTAATGGTAGTAGAAGTAGCAGTAGTTGTAGCAGTAGCAGTGGTCATAGTGGTAGTAGTAGTAGTAGTTGTTGTTGTAGTGGTAGAAGTAGTAGAAGTAGTAGTAGTAGTAGTAGTAGTAGTAGTAGTAGTAGTAGTCGTAGTAGTAGTAGTAGTGGTAGAAGTAGTAGAAGAAGTAGTAGTAGTAGTAGTTGTTGTTGTTGTTGTAGTGGTAGAAGGAGTTGAACTAGTAGTAGTAGTAGTAGCAGGAGTACTAGTAGTAGTAGTAGTAATAGTAGTAGAAGTAGGAGGAGGAGGAGGAGGAGGAGGAGGAGTTGTAGTAGGAATAGGAGTTCTTGTAGGAGTAGTTGTAGTTGTAGTAGTGGTAGTAGTAGTAGCAGCAGAAGAAGTAGCAGTGGTAGTTGTAGAAGTAGTAGTAGGAATAGTAGTGGTTGTTGTAGCTACAAAAATAGAAGTAGTAGAAGTAGTAGTAGTAGTTGTAGTAATAGTATTAGTAGTCCTATTAGAAGTAGGAGTAGCAGAAGTAATAACAGCAGTAGAAGTTGTAAGAGATGTAGTAGTAGTAGTATCTGTAATAGTAGGAATATTAGTAGTAGTAGTAGTAGTATCTGTAGTAATAGTAGTTGTAGTAGAACTCGCAGTAGGATTGGTTGTAGTAGTAGTAGCTGCAATATTAGCACTAGCAGAATTGGTAATGGCTGTGGTAGTAGTAGTAGTAATAATTGTAACAATAATAGCATTCAGAGCTATAGCTGTTATAGTAGTAGTAGTAGGGGTAGTAGTAGTTAAGTTATAGTATTAGAAATAATTGTAGTTTTAGTAGAAGTTATAGTAGTACTAGTAGTAGTAATAGTGGTAATCATTGTGGGAGCATTAGGAGTAGTAGTGGTAGTAGCAGCAGCTATAGTGGTATTAGTAGTAGTTGTCATAGTAGAAGTTGTGGCAGCATTAGTAATAATAGTATTAGTTGTAGTAGCTATAGTAGAAGTAGTTGTATCTGTAGCAGTACTAGTAGTAGTAGCAGGAGGACCAGTAGTAGTAGTTACAGTAGTCATTGTTGTTGTAGTGATAGTAGTGGTAGTAGTTGTAGTGGTAGTAGTAGTAGTACCCGTACTAGTAGTAGTAGTAGTAATAGAACTAGTAGTAGTAGTAGTAGTAGTTATAGTATTAGTAGTAGTAGCAGTAGTAGTACTAGGGGTAGTAGGAAGAGTAGTAGGAGGAGCAGCAGTAGTAGTAGTAGTTGGTGTTCTTGTTGTTGCTATTTTAGTAATAGTAGCAGCAGTTGTTGTTGTAATAGTAGTAGTAGTAGTAGCAGTAGTAGTATTGCTAGTAGTGATAGTAGTAGTTGTTGGAGTAATAGTAGTGCTAGCAGTAGTAGTTGTAGCAGTAGCAGTAATAGTAGTGGTAGTTATAAGAGGAGTAGTTGTTGTTGTTGTAGTAGTAGTAGTAGAACTGGTAGAAGTATTGGTAGAAGTAGTAGTAGTAGTGGGTGGAGTTGTAGAAATAGTAGTTATAGAAGTCGCAGGAGTATTGGTAGTAGTGATAGTAGTAGTTGTGGGAGTAGTAGCAGTACTAGTAGAAATAGTAGTAGTTATAGTTGCGTAGTAATAGTCGCAGTAGCAGTAGTACTAGATGTAGTAGTAGTTGTAGTAGTTGTAGTAGTAGTAGTAGTATTAGTATTTGTAGTAGTTATTGTAGTTATTGTAGTAGAAGTATATATTGTAGTAGTTGTTGTTATAGTCGTAGTAGTTGTAGTAGTTGTTGTTGTTTCGGTTGTAGTTGTTGCTGTTTCTATTGTAGTTGTTGTAATCATTGTGGTAGTAGTAGCACCGGTGGTAATAGCATTAGAGGTAGTAGTCGTAGTAGTAGTAGTAGCCGCAGCAACAGTAGTAGTAGGTGTAGTAGTTGTAGGAGGAGGATTAGTAGCAGTCATAGGAGTAGTAGTTGTAGGACTAGTAGTCGTTGTTGTTGTAGTAGTAGTATTAGTAGTAGGAGTAGTCACAGGGGTATTATTAGTTGTAGTAGTAGAATTAGTAGTAGTAGTAGTAGTAGTAGTAGTAGTAGTAAAAGTACAAGTAGTAGTTGTGGAAGTTGTAATAGTTGCGGTAATAGTAATAGTTGTAAGAGTAGTAGTCGTAGTTGTAGTAAGAGTTGTAGCAGCAACAACAGCCGTAGTAGTGGCAATAGCCGTTGTAGTAGTAGTAGCAGTAGCAGTAGCAACAACAACTGAAGTAGTCATAACAGTAGTAGCGGTAGTAGTTGTAAGACCAATAGCAGTAGTAGTAGAAGTTGTAGTAGCAGTAGTAATGCTCGTTGCAGCAGTCGGAGTAGTAATAGAAGTAGAAGTAGTATTAATATTTGTTGAAGTAGTAGTAGTATAAGTAGTAGTTTTACTACTGCTACTACTTGTAGTAGTAGTAATAGGACTCGGGGTAGCAATACGGGTAGTAGTAGTAGTAGTACCAAGAAAAGTAGTTGTAGCATCAGTAATAGCACTATTGGTAGTAGTAATAGTGGTCGAAGGAGTAGTAGTTGTGGCAGTAGTAATAGTAGTAGTAGAAGTAGTAGCAGTAGTAGCAATAGTAGTAGTAGTAGTAGTAGTAGTATCAGTAGCATTTGTTGCAGTAGTTGTAATAGTTATTGTTGCTGTGGTAGTAATAGGAGTAGGTGTAGGAGTAGTGGTAGTAGCAGGAGCAGTAGTAGCACAAGTAGTAGTAGTAGGAATATAAGTACTAGTAGTAGGAGGAGGAGTAGTAGGAGGAGCAAGAGAAGTACAAGTGGTAGTAGCAGTAAAAGTAGAAGTAGTCATAGTTGTAGTAGTCGCTGTAGTGGCTGTGGCAGTAGTAGTAGTAGTAGGAGTAGTAGTAGTATTTGTAGTAATAGGTGCAGTAGTAGTAGTTGTAGTAGTAGTAGTAGTAGCAGCAACATCAGCAGTTGTAGCTATTGCAGAAGTAGTAGTAGTTGTTGTTGTTGTTACTGTTGTAATTGTTGTAGTAGTAGTAGTACTAGTAGTAGTAGTAGTAGTAGTAGTAATAGTTGTAGTAGTAGTAGTAGTTGAAGTAGAAGTACTCATAGCAGTAGTAGTAGTAGTAGTAGTCGTCATCGTTGCAGTAGTAGTAGAAGTAGTAATAGTAGCAGTTATAGTAGCAGTAGTGGTAGCTACAATTGTAATAGTTGCAGTAGTAGTAATAATAGTAGCAGTAGTTGCAATAGTTTCAGCAGTTGTAGTAATAACAGCAATAGTAGTAGTAAGAGTAGTAGTAGTTGTAGTACTAGTAGCATTTGTAGTAGTTGTATTAGTAACGGTAATAGGATTAGTAGGAGCAAAAGATGTAGTAGCAATAGTTGGAGTTGTAGTAGTAGTAGTAGGAGCATTAGAAGTATTAGCATAGTAATACTAGTAGTAGTCATAGTATTTGTAGGAGTATTAGGATTAGTAGTAGTAGTAGTAGTAGTAGTAGTAGTAGTAGTAGGAGGAGGAGGAGTAGTAGTAGTAGTAATAGTTGTAGTAGAAGTAGAAGTAGTAGTAGGAGTTATAGTTTTAGTAGTCATAGTAGTTGTAGCAATGGAAGTAGTAGTAGTTGTAGTAGCAGTATTAGTTGTAGAAGAAGTAATAGTAGTAGTAGAGTAGTAGTAGTAGTAGTAGTAGTAGTAGTAGTAGTAGTAGTAATAGTAGTAGTAGTAGTAGTTGTAGTAGTGGCAGTAGGAGTAGCAATAGTAGCAGGAGTACTACTACTAGTAGTAGTAGTAGTAGTTTCATTAGTAGCAGCAATAGTAGTAGTAACAATAGCAGTAGTAGCAGTAGTAGTCATAAGAATTGTAGAAGTTGCAGTAGTCACAGTTGTAGTAGTAGTAGTAGTACTAGAAGTGGTTATAGTAGTAGTACTATTAGTTGAAGTAGTAGCAGTAGCTGTTGTAGCAGAAATTATAACGATAGTAATTGAAGCAGTAGTAGTAGGAGCAATAGTAGTAGTAGCAGTAGTAATAGTAATAGTAGGAGTAAGAGCGGTCGTAGCAGTAGTAGCAGTAGCAATAGTAGTTGTAGCTGTAGCGACAACAGCAGTATAGTAGAAGTTGTTGTAGCAGCAGTCGTAGTAGTAATCAGAGTAGTAGTAGGAGTAGTAGTAGTAGAAGTTGGTGTAGAAGTAGTAGTCATAGTCATAGTAGTAGTACTACTACTTGGAGTAGTGGTAATAGTAAGAGAAGAAGAAGAATAAGAATTAGTAGTAGTAGTACTAGCGGTAGTAGTAGTACTATTACTAAGAGTTGTAGTATTAGTACTAGTAGGAGTAGTAGTAGTAGCAGTAGGAGGAGTAGTGGTAGCAGGAGGAGGTGTAGTAGTAGTTGTAGTAGTAGTCGTAGTAGTAGAAGTTGTAGAAGTAGCAGCAGTAAGAAAAATAGTAGTAGCAATAACAGTAGTAGTAGTTATTGTAGTAGCAGTAGCAATAGTAGTAGTAGTAGTAGCAGCAACAACAGCGGTAGTAGTAATAATAGTAGTAGTAGTAGGAATAGTAAAAGTAATAGTAGTAATAGTAGCAGTTGTAGTGTGAGTATTCGGAACAGCAACAACAACAATAGCAGCAACAATAGCATCAGCAGAAGTAGTAGTAGTACTAGTTGCAGTAGGAGTAGTGTGGGCAAGAGTAGTAATTGTACAAGTAGGAGCAGTGGTAGTAATAGCTGTAGTAGTACTACTTGTAGTAGTAGCAGTAGCATTATTAGTAGTTGTTACATCAGCTACAACAGAAGCAGCGACAACAACAATGGTAGTAGTAGTAGTTACTGTAGCACTAGTAGTTGTCAGAGTAGCAGTAGCAGTAGTAGGATTCAGAGTAGTAGTTGTAGTAGCTGGGTCAAGAATAGGAGCAGTAGTAGTCCTAGCAGCGACAATAGTAGCACTAATAGTAGTGATAGTAATAATTGTGGTAGTAATTATACTAGTAACAGTAGTTACTAGTAGTAGCAACAGTAATAGTAGTGGTAGCAATTATACGAGTAATAGTAGTGGTAGTAGCTGAAATAGTAGTAGTAGTTGTTGTGGTAGTCATTGTAGTAGTAGTAGCAGTTGGGGTAGGTGTAGTAGTATGAGTTGTAGTAGTAGTAGCTGTAGGAGTAGTAGTAGTAGTCATAGTAGTAGTAGTAGTAGTATGAATATGCTATGTGTGGTACTAGAAGTGGTAGTATTAGTAGAAGTAGCAATAGCAGTAGTCATAGTAGGCATAGTAGAAGTCGTATTAATAGCAATATTTGTTGTAATAGTAGTAGTAGTAGTAGTAGTAGTAGTAGTAGTAGTAGCTATTGTTGTAGTAGTGGTAATAGTAGTTGGAGTAGCAATATCAATAATAGTAGTAGCTATAGTATTGGTAGCCGAAGTAGTGTAAGTAATAGTCATTATAGTTGTAGTATTAGTATTGTAAATAGTAGCAGTAGTGGCAGTTGTAGTAGTTGTAGTAGTAGTAGAAGCAGTAGTAGCAGTAGTAATAGTAGTAGCAGTAATAATAGTAGCAGTGGTAGTCGTAGAAGTAGTAGCATTAGTAGAAGTTGTAAAAGTAGTAGTAGTATTAGTAGTAGTAGTATTGAAAGAAGTAGGAGTAGAATTAGTAGTAGTAGTAATAGTAGTAGTGGGAACAGTACTAGTAGCAATAGCAGTAGGTGCAGCTGTAGTTCTAGTAGTGGAAGTAGTAGCAGTAGTAATAGAAAAAGCAGCAGTAGCAGCAATAGTAGTTGCAGTAGTTGTAGCTGTAGTTATCATTGTTGTGGTAATATTAGTAGTAGTAATAGTTCCAAAAGCAACAGTAGTAGTAGTAGTTGTTGTTGTCATTGTAGTAGTAGTAGTAGTAGTAGTAGTAGTAGTAGCAGTAATAGTAGTTGTAGTAGTCACAGTAGAAGTAGTAGCAGAAGTAGTAGAAGTAGTAGTATTATTATTTATAGTAGCAATAGTAGAAGTTGTAGTATTAGTAGAGGAAGTAATATTATTAGCAGTAATTAAAGTAGTAGTGTTAGTAGGAGTAGTAGTAGTTTTTGTGGTTGAAATAGTAGTAGTTGTTGGAGTAATAGTAGTTATAATAGTAATGTAATAGTTGTGGCAATGGTAGAAGTAGTTGAGGTAGTAGCAGTAGTGGTAGTAGTATAAATAGTAGCAGTAGTAGCAGGAGTACGAGCAGCAGTAGTGGTAGTACTGGTAGTAGCGGTAATAGTAGTGGTAGTACTGGTAGTAGCGGTAATAGTAGTGGTAGAAGTAGTAGGAGTAGTAGGCGTAGTATTAGTACAAGTAGTCCTAGTGGTAGTAGCAGCAATAGTAGTCATAGTATTAGTAGTAGTTGTAGTAGTAATAGTTGCAGCACGAGTTATAGTAGGAGTAGTTTTAGGACTGGTTGTTGGAGTGGTAGTTGTAGTAGTATCAGCAGCAGCAGCAACAATAGTAGTTTCAGTAGTAGTAGTAGGAGTAGTAATAGTAGTAGTAGCAGCAGTAAGAGGAGCAATAGTAGTACTAGTAGTAGTCATACCAATAGTAGTAGTAGTAATACTAGCTGTAGTAGTAATAGAAGTAGAAGTAGTATCACTAGCAGTTGCAGCGGGGATAGTTACAGTAGTAGTAAAAGCAGTTGGAGTAGTAGTAGTAGCTGGAAGAGTAGAAGTAGTAGTAGTAGGAGCAGAAGATGTTGTAGAAGTTGTAGTAGTCGTAGTAGTAATAGTAGTAGGAATAGTCGTAGTAGTAGTAGTATTAGTAAGAGTAGTAGTAGTAGTTTGATTTGGTGTAGTAGTAGTTGTATTATTTGTAATAATAATTGTAGTGGTACTAGGTGAAATAGTTTTAGTAGTATTGTAGCAGTAGTAGCCGTAGTAGCAGTTATAGTAGGATAAGTTGTAGTTTTACTAGTAATAGTGGTAGCAGTATTAGTGGTCAAAGTAGTAGTAGTAGTGCTAGTAGTAGTTGCAGTATTAGTAATAGAAGTAGTAGTTGTATTAGTAGTAGTAGTGGTAGTAGTATGAGTAGTAGTAGTAGTAGTAGTTGTTGTTGTTGTTATTGTTGTTGTTATTGTGGTAGTAGTTGTTGTTGTTGTTGTAGTAGTAGCAATAGTAGTAGTTGTAATAGTAGTATTAGCTGCAGCAGTAGTAGTAGTAGTAATAGTAGCAACAACAATTGTAGTAGTAGTAATAGTAGTAACAGCAATAGTAGTAGTAGTAGTAATAGTAGTAGTAGTAGTAATAGTAACAGCAAAAGTAGTAGTCGTAGTTGGAATAGTGGTAGTAATCGTAGCTGCAATAGGAGTTGTAGTAGGAGTAGTAGGAGTTGTAGTAGCTACAGTTATACGAGTACAATTAATAGAAGCAGTAGTAGTTGTCGTAGCTACAATGGTAGTAATCGCAGTAGTAGTAGTAGTAGCAGTATTAGGAGCCGCAGTGGTAGTAGTAGTAGTAGCAGTAGTATTGGCAGTTGTAGTAGCAGTAGTAGTTGCTGTTGTAGTAGTAGTCGTAGTAGCAGCAGTTGCAGTAGCAGTAGTAATAGCAAATGTAGTTATAGTAGCAATAGAGTTAAAAGTAGAAGTTGTCGTAGTAGCAGTGGTAGCAGCGACAATAGTAGTAGCAACAGTAGTAATAGTCATAGTAGTAGGGGTAGCTGCAATAGGGTTAGTAGTAGTAGTAGTAGAAGTAGTAGTTGTAGTAGTAGTAATAGAAGTAGTTGTAGTAGTAGTAGTAATAGTAGTAGCTGTAGTAGTCATAATAATAGTAGTAGTAGTAGTAGCAGTAGTAGTAGTAATAGTAGCAGCAGTAGCAATAGTAACTGTAGTTGTAACAGCAGTAGCAGCAGTAGTAGTAATAGTTGTAGTAGTAATAATAATAGAAGTAGTAGTTGTAGTTGAGAGTAGTAGCAATAGTAGTAGTAGTGGTAGTGGTGGTAGTGGTAGTAGTAGCAGTAGTAGTAGATATAATAGTTGTAGCTGTAGTAGTAGTAGGAGGAGGAGTAGCAACTGTAGGAGGAGTAGTACTTGTTGTGATAATAGTTGTAGTGGTAGTTGTTGTTGTTGTTGTTGTAGTTGCTACATTAGTAGTAATTGTAGTAGTACTAGTAGTAGGAGTGGTAGAAGTAGTAGTAGTAGTAGTTGTTGTTGTTGTAGGGGTAGGCATGTTTGGAGTAGTAGCAGTAGTTGTAGTAGTTGTAGTAGTAGCAGCCTTAGTAGTGGCCACTGTCGTAGTAGCAGTAGTAGTAGTACTAGAAGTAGTATTTGGAGTTATAGTAGTAGTAGTCGTCGTAGTTGTTGTTGCAGATGCAGTTGTAGTAGTAGCAACAGCTGTATTGGTAGGGGTAATAGTAGCAGTAGTAGTAGCAGAAGTTGAAGCAGAAGTAGTAGTACGAGGACTAGTATTAGTAGTAGTTGTGGTAGTAGCAATAGTAGTAGTAGGAGTAGGAGTAAGAGTTGTAGTCTGAATAGGTGCAGGAGATGCAGTAGTAGTAGATGTAGTAGGAGCAGCAATAGTAGTAGTAGAATTAATTGTTGTAGTAGTAGTAGTAGTAGTAGGAGTGGTAGTGGTAGTAGTAGTAGGAGTTGTAGTAGTAGTAGAAGCTATATTAGTAGCAGTAGCTGTAATAGTATTAGTAGTAGTAGTAATAATAGGAAAAGTAGTAGTAGTTTTAGTAATGGTAGTAGTAGTAGGAGTTGTTGTAGAAGTAGTAGTAGTTGTTGCAGTAATAGTAGCAATAGTTGTTGTAGTTGTAGTAGTAATTGCAGTAGTAGTCATAGTAGTAGTAGCAGTATTTGTAATAGCAATAGTTGTTGTTAGTATTGTCATTATTATAGTAGTAGTAGTAGTAGCAGCATTTGTTATAGTAGTAGCTGTTGTTGGTATTGTCATTGTTATAGTAGTTGTAGTAGGAGCAATAGTAGAAGTAGTAGTTAAAATAGTCATGGTAATAGTTGTAGTAATAGTCATTGTTGTTGTTGTTGTAGGAATAGCAACAGCAGCAGCAATAACCATAGATGTTGTAGTACTACTAGCAGTAGCAGTCGTATTAGTAATTGTCATAGTGTTAGTAGTAGTACTAATAGTAGTACAAGTAGTAGTACTAGCAGTAGTAGCAGCAAAAATAGTAAGAGCAGTAGTAGTTGCTGTAGTAGTGTTAGTAGCCTTAGAACAAGTTGTACTATAAAAGCAGTGTACTATTAGCGGTATTAGAAGTAGTAGTAGTAGCAGTAGCAGTTGTAGCAGTCGTTGTACCGGTAGTAGTAGTAGTAGTTGTAGTAATACTACTTGTAGTAATTGTAGCAGTTACAGTAGTAGTTGTACCATTATAAGTGGTAGGAGAAGTAGTTGTAGTTGTAATAGTAGCAACAGTAGTGGTAGCACTACGAGAAGCAATAGTAGTTGCACTAGTCATAGTAGTAGTCGTAGTAGTAGTAGGTGTAGTAGTAGCAGTAGTACCAGTAGCAGCAGTACTAGTAGTAGTTGTGGTAGTAGTTGTTGTAGTTGTAACAATAGTAGTAGGAGTAGTAGTAGTAGCAGTAGTTGCGTTAGTAGTCAAAGTGGTCGTAGTAGCAGCTGCAGCAGTAGTAGCAATAATAGTATTAGTATCAAGAGGAGGAGGAGTAGTAGTAGTTGCAATAGTAGGAATTGTGCTGGCAGGAATCGTAGGAGTCATAGTAGTAGTAGTAGTAGCTGTAGTAGTAGTAGCAGCAGTAATAGCAATAGTTGTTGTTGAAGTAGTAATAGTATTAGTAATAGTTGCTGAAGCAATGGCAGTAGTAGTAGAAGTAGTAATCGCTGTAGTAGAAGCAAATGTAATAGTTGTAGTTTTAGTAGACGTAGTGGTAGAAGTAGTAGCAGCAGCAGTAGTAGTAGCAGCAGCAACAGTAGTAGTAGTGGTAATAGAAGTATGAGTACTAATAGTACTAGTAGTAGTAGTACTATTAGCAACAATTGTTATAGTAGTTGTAGTAGTAGTAGGAGTAATAGCAGTAGTAACAGTTGTAACAGTAGCAGTAGTAGTAGTACCATTAGAAGTAGTAGTAGTAGTCGGTGTTGTAGTTGTAACAAAAGTAGTTGTAGTAGTCGTAGCAGTTGTAGTAGTTGTAATAGTTGTTGTTGTTGCAGTAGTAGAAATAGCAGTAGTAGTAGCAGCAACAACAGCAGTAGTTGTTGTATTGGGAGTAGTAGAAGTGTTAGTATTGGCAGTAGTAGCAGCAGCAATAGCACTCCTACTACTATTGCTACTACCACGCCTACTACTATTGCAATAACTACTATAACTTCTACTACTTCAACTACCAATACTACTACTAATAGTACTACTTTCATTACTACTCCAACAACTATTACTACTAATGCTACTACTACTCCAACAACTACTATTGCAACTATTACTACTACTATTGCTACTAGTACTTCTTTGACTACTACAACTACTCCTCCTACTACTACTGCTGCTGCTACAATTGCCACTATTACTGCTACTACTTCTGCTGCTACCACTATAACAAATATTACTTCTACTACTACTACAACTACTTATACTACTCCTTTTGCTACAGTGACTATTGCTACTGCTACTACTAATACTACTTATACTATTGCTACTCCTACTCCTAGTACTACAACTAATACTACTACTACGACGAATAGAATTGCTACTAACTCCTAATACTCCTACTTCTACAACTACTATTACAACTATTACTACTACTAGTGCTATTTCTACCACAATGACAACAACAACAACAACTACTACTACTTCTACTCCTACTGCTGCTATTACTCCTACTACTATTACTAGTACAACTATTTTCTCTACCACTTCTACTACAACTAGCACTACCAATATTACTACTACTAGTACTACTACAACAACTACAACTACTAGTACTATCAGTGCAACTACTACAACAACAACTGCTACTGCTACTACTTCTACTGTGAATATTTCTACTACTACAACCACTACTTCTACTACAACTACTCCATCTCCAGCTTCTAATACTACTACCACTGCTGCTACTACAATCACTACTTCTACAACAACTAATACTACTACTAATCCTAATACTCCTTCAACTACTCCTCCTCCTCCTCCTCTTACTACAACTACTCCTACTCCTACTACTACTCCTACTACTTCTATTACCACTATAACTGCTACTCTACAACTAATACCGCTAGTACTATAATTACTGCTTCTGCTACAACTTTTGCTGCTACTACTATTGTAGTTGCTGTTGTTGCTACTACTACTGCTACTAATACTACTACTATTACAACTACTACTACTATTATTGTTGTTGCTATAACTAATGTTGCTACAACTATGACTACTAATTCTGCTTCCACTACTACTACTACTACTGTTGTTGTTACTACCACTACTACAAGTACTGCTACTACTACTAATGCTGCTTCTAATACTCTACTACTACTACTATTAGTACTACTACTACTACTAATACTACTACTACTACCACTACTACTACTTCTGCTATTAGCACTACATGACTATTACTACTACTACTACAACAACAACAACTACTACTACTACTACTATTGCGGCTACTACTCCGACTACTATTTTTAGTACTACAAGTACTACTTCTACCACAACACATACTACTATTATTACTAGTACGATTACTCTTGCTGCTGCTACTTCTACTATAGCACTTGCTACTTCTACTATTGCTAATTTTGTTGCTGCTATTACTACTACAATAGTTGCTACTTCTACTACTGCTAATGCTACTACGGCCACCACCACCACTACTACTACTTTTACTACTATTATTGCTGCTATTGCTACAACTATTACAAATACTGCTGCTACTACTACTACTAATACTACTTATGCTAGAACTACTATTACTGCAACATCTCCTCCTCCTCCTCCTCCTCCTACTACTACTACTGGTAGTATTAGCAATAGCAGCAGCAGTAGTAGTTATAGTAGAATTAGTAGTAATAGGAGTACAGTTGTCATAGTTGTAGTAGTGCTAGCAGTAGTAGTAATAGTAATAGTAGTAGTAATCGTAGTAGTAGTAGTGTTAATAGTAGTTACATTAGTGGTAGCTATTGTTGTAATAGGAGGAGTAATAGTAGTAGCAGTAGTAGTAATCGCATTAGTAGTAGCAGTAGTAGTAGCAATTGTTACAACAGCCGCAACAGCAACAGCAGTAGCAATAGTAGTCGTAGTAGTAGTAGTAGAAGAAGTAGTAGTATTAGTAGTAGTAGTAGTGGAATTAGTAGTTGTTGTTGTTGTAGTAGAAGGAGTAGGAGTTGGTGTTAGAGTTATAATAGTAGTAGTACTTGTTATTGTTGTAGTAGAAAGAGTAGGAGTTGGTGTAGGAGTTATGCTAGTAGTAGTAGTTGTTATTGTTGTAGTAGAAGGAGTAGGAGTTGGTGTAGTTGTAGTAGTAGTTGTAGTGGTAGTAGTAGTGGTGGTGGTAGTAGTAGTAGCTGTTGTAGTAATTGTGGTAGTAGTTGTAGGAGTAGTAGTAGTTATTGTTGTAGCGGCTGAAGCAGTAGTAGCAATAGTAGTAGTAGAAGCAGTAGGTGTAGTAGTAGTGGTGGTAGTAGTAGTGTTGGTAGTAATAGTAGTGGTGGAAGTTGTTGTTATAGTAGTAGTAGTAGTAGTAGTAGTAGTAGTAGTAGGAGCAATAATAGTGGTAGTTTTCATAGCAGTAGCAGTTGTAGTTGTCGTAGTTGTAGTAGTAGTAGTAGAGGTAGTAGTAGAAGTAGTAGTTACAGCAAAAGTAGTAGCAGTAGTAGTAGTAGTAGCCGCAGCAGTCGCAGCAGTAGTTGTAGTAGTAGTAGTCGTAGCAGAAGTAATAGTTGTGGTAGTAGGAGGAGTGGTAGTAGTAGTGGTTGTTGTTGTTGTAATAGTAGCAGCAGTAGTATTAGTAGTGGTGGTGGTGGTGGTAGTAGTAGTTCTAGCAGTAGTAGAGGAAGTAGCTGTAGTAATAGTAGCAGTAGGAGTAGTTGTTGTTGCAGTAGGAGGAGTAGTAGTAGTAGTGGCAGCAGCAGTAGTAGTTGAAGTAGTTGTAGTAGTGGTAGTAGTAGTAATAGTTGAATAAGTTGTAGTAGAAATAGTACTAGTAGTAGGAGGATAATTTTTAGTAGTTGTGCTATTAGGAGTAGTTGTATTTTTTATAGTAATAGTAGCAGTTGTAGGAGTAGTAGCAATAGTTGCAATAGTAGTAGTAGCAGTGGTAGTAGCAGTAGCAATATTACCAGTAGTAGTAGCAGGAGGAGAAGTAGTATTAGTTGTAGTAGTAGTAGTAGCAGCGGCGGGGACATCAGTAGTAGTAGTATTTATAGTAGTTGTAATAATAGTAGTCGTTGTAGATGCAACAGTAGTAGTAATTATAGAACTAATAGTAGGAGTAGCAGTAGTAGTCTTAGTAGTAGTTTTAGTAGGTGTAGCAATAGTTGTCGCTGTAGTAGTAGTGGTAGGAGTAGTAGTTGTAGCAGCAGTAGTATTGTAGCAGTAGTTGCAATAGTAGTAGTAGTAGTAGCAGAAGCTGTGGCAATAGCCATAGAGGTAATAGTAGTAGTTGCCGCTGTAGTAGTAGCAGGTGAAGTAATATGAGTAGTAGCAGCAGCTATAGCAGTAGCAATAGTAGTAGTAGTTGTAGTAGCAGTAGTAGTAGTGGTGGTAGTAGTAGTAGCAGAGGTACTAGTAGTAATAGTTGCAGTTGTGGCAGTAGTTGGAGTAGTAGTAGTATTAGCAGAAGTAGTTGAAGTAGTAGTAGTAGTATTAGTACGAGTAGTCATAGTAGTCGCAACAATTGCTGTAGTAGTAGTAGAAATATTAGCTGTAGTAGTAGTACAGTAGTAGTAGTAGTAGTAGTTTTAGAAGTAGTAGTAGCAGTAGTAGTAATAGGAGTCGCATTCATAGCAATAGTAGTAATAGCAGTAGCAGTAGTAGCACTAGTAGTAGTCGTAGTAAAAGTAGTAGTAGTAATATAGCAAAGGTAGCAGTAGTAGTAGAAGTATTATTATTAGTAGTAGTAGTAGCAGCAACAACAATAACAACAGTAGCCTTTATAATAGTTGTAATAGCAGTTGTTGTAGTAGGTGTAACAGTTGTAGTAGTAGCAGTACTCATAGTAGGAGCAACAACAATAGTAGTAGTAGAAGTAGTAGTTGGAGCAGCAGCAGCAGTAGCAGTAGTAGTTGCAATAGTAGTAGGAGTTGCAGAAGCAATAGCAGTAGTTGTAGAGGTAATAGTACTAGTTGTAGCAGTAGTAGTAGCCGGTGAAGTAATATGAGTAGTAGTAGCAGTAGCAGTAGCAGCTGCAGTAGGAGCAGTAGTAGTAGTAGTAGAATTTGTGGTAGTGGAAGTAGTAGTAGTCACAGTTGTAGTTTTGTTAGCAGTAGAATAAGTTGTAGTACTTATTGTAATTGTAGTAGGTATAGCAATTGTATTAGTAGAAGTACTAGTTGTAGGAGTAGCTGTAGTAGTTGTTAAAGGAGCAACAATAGTAGAAGTACTAGTAGTAGTAGCAAAAGTTGCCGCAATAGTAGTAGTAGTAGCAATAGCTGTAGTACTAGTAGCAGTAGTAGTGGTGGTACCAGTAATAGTAGCAGTAGTAGTAGTAGTAGTAATAAAAGTAGTAGTAGTCATGGTGGTACAATTAATAGTAGCATTAGTAGTAGTAGTAAAAGTAGCAGTAGCAGTAGTAGTAGCAGCAGTAGTTGGTGTAGTGATACTAGTAGAAGCGGCGGGAGTAGTAATAGTAGTACTTGTTGTAGTAGCAATATTAGAAATAATAGTAGTAGTAGTAATAGTAGTAGCATAGTAGCAGAAGCCGTTGAATTAGCAGAGGTAGTTGTAGCAGCAGCAGCAGTAGTAGTGGCTATAGTAGCAATAGTAGCAGTCGTATTAGTAGTGGCAGTAGTAATAGTAGTTATAAGAGTAGCAATAGTAGCAGTAGCAGTCATAGGATAAGTTGGAGTGGTAACAGTGGTAGTAGAAGTAGCAAGAGTATGAATAGGTGTAGAAGTTGTAATAATAGTAGTTGTAGTAGTAGAAGTGGTAGTAGTAGAAGTAGGAGTCGGATAAGTGGTAGTAGTAGTAGGCGTAGGAATAGTAGTAGTAGCAACACAAGTAGGAGTAGGAGTAGCAGTAATATTTCTATTGCTTCTGCCACTACTACTGTTACTAGAACCACCGTTACTGCTTCTACTACTACTACTGCTGCCGCTATTCCTGCTACTTTCGCTACTACTACTATTACTACTATTATGGCTATTACTGCTACTACTTCCATGGCTACTAATACTATTACTGCAACTACTATTGCAACAATTACAATTGCTGCTACTGCCACTACTATTGCTTCACAACCGCTACTATTGCTACTACTGCTACTTCTATTACTACTACTCCTACTAATGCTGCTGCTATTGCTACTTATACAACTACTACTACTAATTCTCCTATTACTACAATAGCTAAGACTAGTGATGCTACTACAAATACTACTACTACTATTACTACTACTTCTCCTACAACAACAACAACAACTACTATAAGTACTCCATCTCCTCCTACTATTATTATCGTTACTGCAACTACTACTACAACTACTGCTACTACAAATACTGTTAATACTACTACTACTCCTTCTACTAGTGCTACAACTTCTATTACTACAACCACTACTACTACTACTACTAATGCTACTACCATTACTACTACTACTACTGTTACTACTGCTGCTGCTAATTCTGATACTACTACTACTGTTGGTACTGCAAATACTGCAATTACTATTATAGCTACTACCGCTATTACCTCTTCTCCTACTACTAAAACTTCTACAATTACTACTTCTCCAACGACAACAACAACAACTATTGCTGCTACTACTACTACTGCTATTATTATTAGTACTATTACTACTACAGCTACTGCTACTACTACTATTACTACTCCTGCTACTACTACAACAACAACTACTACTATAGCTACTGTTGCCGCTACTACTATTACTACTTCCCCTCCTCCTACTACTACTACTAATCCTACAACAACAACTCCTAATAATAATACTATTACTACTACAACTACTACTGTGACTAATACTACAATTACTCCCACAGCCACTACTGCTACTACAACAACTACTACTACCACTACTCCTACTGCTAGTACTACTCCAAGTACAACTACTACTCCGAACACTCTTACTACTACGACTACTACTGTTGTTGCTGCTATTAGAACTACTACTTTGGCTACTACACCTATTACTTCTACTGCTACTGTTGCTACTACTATTACTATGACTACTACTACAGCTACTACTACTACTGTAATTGCTCCTACTAATACTGCTTCTGCTGCTATAACAACAACTACTACTATGACTGATATTACTACTTCTACTACTACTACTACTCCTACTACTACTATGACTACTACTATTCCAACTACTACTGCTACTACTTCTACTTCTACTACTATTCCAACTCCTACTCCTACAACTGCTACTAACACTTTTGCTACTACTACTACTCCTGCTACTACTACCACTATGACTACTACTATTCCTACTCCTACCCCAACTCCTACTGCTACTATAGCTACTACTACTACAGCTACCACTACTCTAACAACTACAACTCCTACTACTACTCCTACTACTACTAATACTACAACTACTACAACTACTACTAGCATTACTATTGCAAGTACTACTACTACTACTACTATTACTACTGCTACTCCACCTGCTAATGCTACTACTACTACTACTACTACTACTAAAACTAATATTACTACTATAGCTACTACAACTATTCGTTCCACTACAACTGCTACTCCTACTGCTACTCTACTAGTAGTACTACTACAACTCCTACATCTACTATACCTACAACTACTGCTATTAGTGCTAATGCTGCTACTACTACTACTACTACAATTGCTAGTACTACTACTACTACTGCAACGACTACACCTACTACTATTGCTGCTATTGCTACTGGTACTACTGTTGCCACTACTATAATAATAACAACTACTACTACTCCTCCCCATACTACAACTTTGACGCCTACTAGTACTACTACTACTACGCCGACTTCTGCTGCTACTGCAACTACTACAACTGCTACTGCTACTGCTACTACTACTACTACTACTACTACTAGTACTACTACCACTACTACTACAACAACAACAACAACTACTACTACTACTACAATAACAACAACAACTACTACTACTACTACCATAATTACTACTACTACAGCAACTACTGCTACTACTACTACTACTTCAACAATAACTAATACTACTACTACTACTACTACTACAACAACAACAACAACAACAACAATAACAACAAATACTACTACTACTATTCTTACTCCTAGTACTACTCCTGCTACTACTACTACTACCACTACAACTACAACTATAGTTACTAGCACAACTGCTAGCACTACAACTACTACTACTACTACTACTACTATTATTGCTAATACTAATATTACTCGTACAGTTGCCACTATTGCTACTATGAATTCTACTACTACTACTACTACTACGAGTAATACTACTACTACAACTATGACTATTACTGCTGCTACTGCTGCCACTACAATAGTAGTCGTAGTAGTCACAGTAGCATTAGTATTACTTCCAGTAATAGTTGAAGTAGTAGTAGAAGTAGTAGTAGTAGTAGTAGTAGTAGTAGTAGTAGTAGTAATAGTAGTAGTAGTAGTAGTAGTAGTAGTAGTAGTAACAGTAGTTGCAGTAAGAATAGCAATAGGGGCAATTACATTATTAGTATCTGTAGCAGTTGTAGAAGCAGTAGCAATAGTAGTAGTAGTCATTGTAGTAGTAGTAGTAGTAGTAGTAGTAGTAGTAGTAGTAGCAGTTGTACTAGTAGGAGGAGTAGTAGTAGTAGTAGCAGTGGCAATAGTAGCAGTGTTGGGTGTTGCAGTAGTAGTATCAACAGTAGTAGTAGTAGTAGCAGCAATAGCTGAGGTAATAGTAGTGGTGGTGGTAGTAGTAGTAGTAGTAGTAGTAGTAGTAGTAGTAGTAGTAGTAGTAACCATATCAGTGGCATTTGTAGTTGTAGTAGTAGTAGTAGTAGCAGAAGAACAAGAAGTAGTAGTAGTGGTTGTTGTTGAAGTAGTTGTAGTATCTAAAGTTGTAGTGGTAGCAACAGTAGGAGCAGTACTAGTAGTAGTAGTACTAGTGGTAGTAGTATTAGTTGTAGTTGCAGTAGTAATAGTAGTAGTTGAAGGCGGAGAAGTAGTAGCGGTAGTAATTGTTGTAGCTGCAGTAGCGACAGTAGCAGTAGTAATTGTGGTAGTATTAATAGTAGTAGTTGTTGTAGTAGTAGTAGTAGCAGTAGTTGTAGTAGTACTTGCAATTGTGGTAGTAGAAGTAGAGGCAGTGGTTGCAGCCGTAATGGTAGTAGCAGCAGCAGTAGTAGTAATATTAGAAATAGTATTAGTAGTAATAGTAGAGGTTGTATAAGTAGTAGTATTGGCAAGAGTAGTTGTTGTAGTAATTGTGGTTGTAGTAGTGGTAGTGGTAGTAGTTGTAGTAATTATAGTAGTAGTAATGGTCATAGTTGTAGCAGTAGTTGTATTATTAGTAGTAGCCATAGTAGTAGCAGTAGTGGAAGTAGTAGTAGCAGTAATATTAGTAACCATAGTAGTAGTAATAGTTTTAGCAGTAGTACTAGTAGCAGTAGTAGTAGCTGTGGTAGTAGTAGCAGAAGTAGTCGTGGAAATAGTAGTAGTTGTAGTAGTAAAAGTACAAGTAGCAGCAGTAGTAGATGTAGCAGCAGTAGTGGTAGTAGTTGCAGTAGTATCAATAGTCATAGTAATAGTAGTCGCAGTAGTAATAGTAGCCACAGTAGTACCAGCAGCAGTAGTTGTAGTAGCAGAATAAGTAGAAGTAGGAGAAGTAGTAGTAGTATTAGTAGTAGTAGTAGTAGTAGTAGTAGTTGTTGTTGTTGTTGTAGCAATAGTAGTAGTAATAGTAGTCATTGTAATAGTAGTTATAGTAGTGTTTATAGTAGTTGTTATTGTAATTATAGTGGTAGCAGTACAAGTACTCATAGAAGTAGTAGTATTAGTAGAAATTATAATAGTAGGGGTTGGAGTAGTAGTTGTAGATGTAGTAGTAGTGGTGGTGGTAGTAGTAGTTGTAGTTTTATTAGCAGCAGTAGTAGCAGTAGCAGTTGTTGTTGCAGTAGTAGTAGTATTGTTAGTACAAGTACTAGTATTATTTGTTGTAGTTCTAGTAGTAGATGTTGTAACTGAAGTAGTACTGGTAGTAGTAGTAGTAGTAGTACCAGCAGCAGTAATTGTAGATGTAGTAGTAGTAGTGTAATAGCAGTAGCAGTAGCAGTAGCAGTAGTAGTAGTAGTAGTAGTCGTATAGTAGTAGTAGCAGTAGCCAAAGTAGTAGTAGTAGAAGTAGTATAAGTAGTAGTAGAAGTAGTAGTAGTAGCAGTAATAGTAGCAGTAGTGGTACTAGTACTGGTAGTTGTAGTAATAGTCATATTAGTACTTGTAGAAGTAGTAGTAGTAGTAGTAGTAGTAATAGTAGTAGAGGTAGTAGTAGTAGTCATAGTTGTGGTAGTAGTACCAACAGCAGCAATAACAGTCATAGTTGTAGTAGTAGTAGTTGTAGTAATAATAGTCGTAGTAGTGGTAGTAGTAGAAGATGTAGCAGTAGTAGTAGTAACAGCTGTAGGAGTAGTATTAGCAGTAGGAGCAATAATAGTAGTAATAGTAGTAAGTAAAATTATACTAGTAGTAGTAGGAGTTATGGTAGAATTAGAAGTAGTAGCAAAAGTGGTAGTAGTAGGGGTCAGAGTACTAGTTGTTGTAGACATAGTAGTACTAGTAGTAGTAGAAGAAATAGCAGCAGTAGTAGCAGTAATAATAGTAGTAGTATATATAGTATTAGTTGTAGCAGAAGTGGTAGCAGTAGTACTAGTGCTAGTAATATTAGTTCGAGTAATAGCAGCTGTAAGAGTAGAAGTAGTAGTAGTAGTGGGGGTTATTGTTGTTGGAGTAGATATAGCTGTAGTAGTATTAGTTGTTGCCGTAATAGTAGAAGGTGGAGTATTAGGAGTTAGTAGTAATTATAGTAGTAGTAGTTGTTGTTATTGTTGTATTAGTTTGAGTAGGAGGTGGAGTTGGAGTAGGAGTAGCAGTAGTATAAGTAGTACAAGGAGTAGTAGTAGCAGTAGTCGCAGTAGTAGGAGTAGCAGTAGTAGCTGTTGTAGTAGTAGTAGTGGTAATATTAGTTGTAGTAGTAGCAGAAGTAGTAGTACTAGTAGTAATACTAGCAATAGTAGTAGTAGTAGTAGTAGCAGTAACAACATAGTAATAATAGTAGAAGTAGTAGGAGTAGTAGTAATAGTAGTAGCAGTAGTTGTAGTAGTAGTAGTTGGAGTAGAAGTAGTACTAGTAATAATAGTAGTTGTAGTTATAATAGAAGTAGTAGTATTAGTAGTACTATTAGTAGTTGAAGTAGTAGAAGTTGTAGTAGTAGTTGCAATAGTTGTAGTAGTATTGGTAGCAGTAGGAGTAGTAGAACTAATAATAGTAGTAGTAATAGTAGTAGTTGTAGTAGCAGTCGTAGTAGTAGTAGTTGTAGTAGTAGTAGTTGTAGTATTAGCAGCAGTAGTAGTAATAGTAGTCATAGTATTTGTAGTAGTTGTAGTAGTACTGGTACTGCTACTATTACTAGTAGTAGTAGAAAAAGTAGTTGTTGTAATTGTAGTGGTAGGAGTAGCAGCTGCAGTTACAATAGTAGTTGTAGGAGGAGGAGGAGGGGTTGTAGTAGTAGTAGTAATAGTTGGCGTAGTGGCAGCAGTAGTTGCAGCTGGACTAGCAGTAGCAGTAGCAGCAGTAGTAACCATCATAGTTTTTGTTATTGTAGAAGTAGTAGTTCTTGTAGTAATAGTAGTACTAGTAGGTGTAGTAGTAGTCAGGGTAGTAGTAGGAGTAGTAGCAGTAGCAGTTATACTAGTAGTAGTATTAGTCGTAGCAGCAGCAGTAGAAGCAGTAGTAGTAGCAGTTGTGCAAGTACTAGTATTAGCAGTTGTAATTTTAGTAGTTGTAGTATTCTTTGTAATAGTAGGAGTAGTTGTTGTTGTAGTAGTAATAATAGTTGTACTTGTAGTAGGAGTAATAGTGGGAGTAGGAGTAGTAGCATAAGTAGCAGTAGTAGTATTAGTAGTTGTAGCAGTACTATCGGTACTATCGCTACAATTCCTACAATTGCTGCGACTACTACTACTACTCCAGCTGCTGCTGCGACCACTACTACTGCTACTACCAACACAACTCGTACAAGAACGACTACCACTAGTTCTACTAGTGCTACAGCTACTGCTACTACTATCACAACTACCGCTATTACCACTGCTACTAAACCTGCTACTACAAAATATTGCTACTATTGCTTCCGCTTCCACTACTACTGTTACTACTACTACTACTACTACTACAACTACAAGTACTACAACCATTACTAGTACTAAAACTACGACAACTACAATAACTTTTTCAACTACTAGAGGAGCAACAATAAAAACTGCCACTACACTACTAGTATTTCTACTACTACTTCTCCTAGTAGTAGTACTACTACTATTACTTCTCTAACTACAACTGCCGCTGTAACTACTACTATAGCTACCACTACTGCTACCACTACATATTCTACTACTACTATAACAACTGCTCCTACTGCAACCGCCACTACTACTACCACTACTCTACTGCAACTAGTACTACTACTACTACAACTACTATTGCTTCTACTGCTGCTCTACTGCTACTACTATTATGGCTACAACTGCTACTGCTACAACAAAAACTACTACCAAAACAACTATTACTCCTACTACAGCTACTACTACTACCACTCATGCTACTACAACTACTAATGCTACTAATAGTATACCAACTACTATTGCTACTGTTGCTACTACTGTTCCCTCTAGTACTACTACAATTACTATTGCTACTTCCGCTACTACTATTACTACTAAGACTGCTACTATTGCTATTGCTACTGCTACTGCTGCAACGACTACTATGATTGATACTACTACTACTCCTATTATTACTATTACTACTACTACTATTACTACTACTCCTACTACTACTGCTGTTACTAGTAATACTACTGCTACTACTATTATTACCGCAACTACTACTTGTAGTACTATTACTACAACTATTGCTACTATGACTACTGCAATTACTATTACTACTACTACTACCACTACCACTACCACTACTACTACAATTACTACTTCTGCTACAACTACTACAGCTAATACTACTACTACCACTACCACTACCACTACTACTACAATTACTACTTCTGCTACAACTACTACAGCTAATACTACTACTACCACTATAACTACAACTACAACTTCTATTGCTACTTTTCCAACAACTACAACTATTACTACTATGGCTACTTCTACTTTCACTATTTTATTGACTACTACTGCCACTACTGCTACTACTACTAATATTACAACCACAACAAGTACTACTGCTACTATTGCTTATTCTACTACTACTACTACTTCGCCCACTACTACTACTACTACTACTACTAATGCTAATACTAGTGCTATTGCTACTACTACAACTAGTACTTCAACTATTACTACTAATACTGCTACTCTTGCCACTAATACTAATACTACTATTACTACTTTTACTGCTACTACTGCTACTACTACTACTACAACTATTACTACCACTTCTATTACTGTTACTACTACTACTGCTACTACTAGCACTACTGCTACTGCTACTTGCATCTCCATAATTACTAATACTATACAACTACGACAACTATTGCTACTTCTACAACTACTATAGCTAATACTACTACTGCCACTATAACTACAACTACAACTACTATTGCTACTTTTCCAACAACAACTACAACTATTACTACTATGGCTACTTCTACTTTCACTACTTTATTGACTACTACTGCTACTATAACTACTACTGCTACTACTACTAATATTACAACCACAACAAGTACTACTGTTACTATTGCTTCTTCTACTACTACTACTACTTCGCCCACTACTACTACTACTACTACTACTACTACTACTACTACTACTACTACTACTAATGCTACTACTAGTGCTATTGCTACTACTACAACTAGTACTTCAACTATTACTGCTAATACTGCTACTCTTGCCACTAATACTACTACTACTATTACTACTTCTACTGCTACTACTGCTACTACTACTACAACAACTATTACTACCACTTCTATTACTGTTACTACTACTACTGCTACTACTAGTACTACTGCTACTGCTACTTGCATCTCCACAATTACTAATACTATACTACTACTACGACTATTGCTACTGCTACAACTCTATTTCTCCTACTACTTCTACTACAGCTATTATTACGACGACTACCACTTCTACTATTGCTACTACTGTTGCAACTACTACTAGTACGATACTTCTCATACAACTATGACTTTTGCTACTACTACTACAACTAATACTACTACTACTTTTACTACTACTACTACTGCTACTATCACTACTACTGGTACCACTGCGGCTACTGTGATTGCTGCCACTACTAGTGCTACTACTACTGCTACTACAGCTACAACTGCTGCTACTATTGCTTTTACTATTATTGCTGCGATTGCTACTACTAATACTACCAACACAACTAGTACAACTATAAATACTACTTCTACTACTACTATTGTTAGTACTACTACCAAGACCACTATAAATACTACTACTACGACAACTACAACAACCACTACTGCTACTACTACCACAATGACAATAGCTACTTCTATTGCTGCAGCAACAACAACAACTAACACTCTACTTGTACTATTACTACTACTACTACTCATTGTACTACGACTATGACTACTACTACTCTACTACAACTACTGTAGCTACTGCTACTGATACTACTACATCTTCTATTACTACTACAACAACTGCTCGTATCGTGACTACCACTACTACCACTACTGCTCTACTACTACTACTAGTACTTTTGCTACTACTACTACAACAACTACTACTTCTACTACTTGTACTACTATACCTACTTCTATTGCTATTGCTACTGCTACTGCTGCTACTACTACTGTAGCACCTACTACTACTAGTACTACAGCCGCTACTACTACCACTACTATAGCTACCACTATTACTACTTCTAATGCTATTACGGTAACTGCTACAGCTGCTACTACCACTTCTACTACTGCTACTACCGCAACTACTTTTGCTACTACTAATGCAGCTACAACAACAACTACTACTCCTACCACTACCAATACAACTACTACAACTACTATTATCATGACTACAACTACTACTATTACTACTACTGCTACTGCTTCTATTGCTACGATTGTTGCCACTACTACTACTAGTTCCACTACAATAGCCACTTCTACTACAACTACTATGACTGCTGCTACTACTACTATTGCTGCTAATATTACAACAACAACAACAACAACTCCAACTACTATTGCTCCCACTACTACAACAACTACAGCAACTACAACTACTACAACAACTACTACTGCTACTACTACTACTACAACAATAACTACTGTTGCTACTGCTACTACAACTACTACTGCTCCGGCTACTTCCACTACTATTACTAGCACTACTACTATTTCTACTATGGCAACTATTGCTGCTACTACAACTGCTGCTACTGCTATTACTACTTCTGCTACTAATAGTACTACTTCTACAACTACTTCTACTACTACTACTACTACTACTACTACAATTAGTACTACTACTTTGCCTACAACTACAACAACTACTACTACTAATGTTGTTGCTACTACTACCACTACAACTACTACTTCTAGTACTACTGCTACTACAACTACTACTACAACTGCTACTGCTACTCCAACTACTTTTCATACTACTACTACAGCTGCTATGCCTACTACTACAATTACTACTATTACTACTTCTGCTACTGCTACAAATAGTACTATTACTAGTACTACTACTACTGCAACTGCTTCGACTTCTGCTGCTACTACTACTACTACAACAACTACTACTATTACTAATACTACTACTCCTGCTACAACTACTAATACTGCTGCTGCTACTACTAATACGGTTAATGCTCTTGTTGCTCCTACCACTACTGCTACTACTACTATTACTACTTCTACTACTGTTGATACTATAACTACCACTACTAGTACGATAACTACTACTTCTGCTACAACGGATGCCGGTAATAGTAATACTACTACTATTCCTACTAGTACCACAACTACAGCTTCTGCTACTACTATTGCTACTTATATTGCTACTATTTCTATTACTGCCACTGCTGCTAAAACAACAATAACTAATATAGTTACGACTATTGCTACAACAACAACTACTACTATAGTTGCTACTGCTGCTACAAGGGCTACTACTACTGCTATTACTGCTACTACTGCTACTAGTACTGCTATTACTACTGTTGCTACTACTGCTACAACTACTGCTACCACAACTACTACTTCTATTTCTGCTAATAATTCTACTACTACTAATACTACTACTCCTTCAACAACTAGTACCATTGCTACTACTACCACTATTGCTACAACTATTACTACTACTTCCCCTACTTCTACTACTTCTGCAACTACTACTGCTACTGCTACTACTGCTTCTACAACAACAACAACTACTACTACTACTACAACTACTACAACACCACCACCACCACCAACAACAACAACAACTACTACTACAATGACGACAACAACTACTAGTACTACTACTACTACTACTACCACCACCAATTCTACTACTAGCACTACTACTTCTACTCCCCCAGAGCTACTACTACAAGTACAACTACTAATGCTTCTCCTCCTCCACCTACAACTACAACTACTACTACAAATACTACTATTGCTGCTGCTACTGCTTCTACCACAGCTATTGCTACCACTTCTACTCTAACTACTACAACTATTACTATTACTACAACTAGTACTACAACTACTGGTACCTCTCCTACTACTACTACTATAGCTACTACGACAATAGCACTACAACTACTGCTTTTGCACTACTACTTCTATTACCACTACTAATGCTACTACAAGTATTGCTACTTTTGCTACAACTACTACTATTACTAACTACTGCTACTACTGCTACTACTACTACCTATACTACTAGTCCAACAAGTACTACCGCTACAACTACTTCTTTTCGTACTGCTACTACTAATACTACTAAGGCTACAACTATGACTACTATTGCTGCTACTACTACTACTACTTCTGCTACAACAATTATTGATACTAATATTTCTACTACTACTACAACTACTACTACTGCTACTACTACTACAACAATTATTACTACTTCTCGTATTACCACTAGTTCAGCTCTATTACTACTTCTACTACTACTTCTACAACTAATGTACTATTACTACTGCTATAACTACCACTACTACTTGTACTACTGCTACTGCTACTTTTGCTACTACTACTACGGGTACAACTATTACTGCTACTACTACTTCTATAACTACTTTCTACTCCTACAGCAAATACTACTACTGGCACTCCCACCACAACAACTACTACTACTACTGCTACTACCGCTGCCACCACTGCTATAGTTACTACTGCTACTACTACTCCAATTAGTACTATTACTGCTACTATTGTTGCTAATATACTATTACTACTACTACTCCCAGTCCTACTACTATTACTACCATTACTACTATGATTACTACAACTACTTCAACTACTAATACTACTACCTGTACTTATACTAGAACTACTACTACTGTTGCTACTGCTGATGTTGCTGCTGCTACTACTACTATTACTACAGCTACTGATGCAACTATTATTTCTACTACTACTGTTGCAACTGCTAATATGACTACTACTAAGACTATGAGTATTACTACTACTTCTACTACAACTACAACAACTTCTATTACAACAACTACTACTACTAGCGCTATAACTACTGCTACTACTACTGCTCCTCCTATTACTACTACTACTACTGCTACAACTACTACTACTACTAATACCATTGCTACTATTACAAATACTACTGCTACTTCTACTACTGCTACTACTGCTACTCCTACGACTACTATTACTACAACTAATGGTGATGCTGCTCCTACTGGAAATGCTACTACTATTACTATCACTACTACTACTTCTACTGCTACAACTTCTGCTTCTACTACTACTGCTGGTACTACCGCTACGACTACTAGTACTAACTACTTCTACTACTTCTACTGCTACAACTTCTGCTTCTACTACTACTGCTGGTACTACCGCTACGACTACTAGTACTAACTACTACTACTACTTCTGCTAGCTACTACTACCATAACTACTACTACTGCTACTACTACTAACTACTACTACTACTCCATCTACTATCGCTACAGCTACTACTACTACTGCTACTAGTACTACTACTACTACTACAACTACTATGGCTGCCACTACTGCTACTACTGCAACTATTACTCCTACTACTACCACAATTGCTGCTACTACGACACCTACTATTACCTCTATTACGATAGCTACTACGACCACTACTACTACAAATACTGCAAGTACCATTGCAACTTCTACTACAACAGCAACTAATACTACTACTACTAGTGCTACTATCACTACTACTGCTACTACTTCTACTACTACTACTACTGCTACTGCTGTTGCTGCTGCTATAGTTGCTACTATTGCTGCTTGTACTACTACCAAAACTCCAACTACTACTATTATTGCTACAAGTACTACTACTTTTGTTACTACTACTATCGCTAGAACTACCACTTCTCATACTACTACTAATACTGCTACTTCTGTTACTTTTGCTACAACTGCTACTACTATTATGATTATTGCTACTACTACGACACCTACTACTACTTCTATTACCACTTCTACTACTACTCCTACTTATACTACTACTACTAGTGCTGCTGCGGCTACTACTCCAACCGCTGCTAGTACTACTACTACAACTACTACTACTTATTCTACTACTACTACTACTAATACTAATACTTTTACTATTGCTACTAGTGCAAGAACTGTTACTATGGGTACTACTGTTGCTACGGCTGCTACTATTACAACCTCTCCGACTAGTTCAACTACTACTTTGACTACTACAACAACTATGACTACAACTAGCACTACTACTACTAGTATTACAAATATAACTACCACTACAAGTATAATTGCTACCACTTCTGCTATTACTAGTTGCACTACTATTGCAACTATTGCTTCTACTACTGCTACTACTACAGCTAGTTCTGATACTACTCCCACTACTACCACTACTACCATGGTTGCTACTACTATTGCTACTACTACTACTACAGCTATAACTACCAAAACTACTACTGCTCCTACTATTGCTACTATAGCTACTGCTACTACTATGACTACTATTACAATGAATACTACTACTATCACTACAACTGCTACTACAACTAGTACTCTTACTATTACTACTATTACTGCTACTGCTACTGCTACTATTGCTATTGCAACTACTACTACTACTACTACTATTACTACTACTAATAGTTATTATTGTTGTTATTGTTGTTGTTGTAGTAGTAGTAGTAGTAGTTGCAATAGTAGTAGTAGTCGTAGTAGTACGAGCAGTAGCAGTAGTTGTAAAGGTAATGGTAGTAGCTGCTGGAGCAGTAGTAGCAGGTGAAGTAATATGAGTAGTAGTGGAATTTGTGATGATAGTTGAAGTAGTAGTAGTAGTAGAATTTGTTGTAGTAGTATTTGTAATTGCAGTAGGTGTAGTAGTTATAGTAGTAGTAGCACAAGTTGTAGGGGTAGTAGTAGTTGTTATAGGAGCAGTAGTAGTAGCAATACTAGTAGTAGCAGTAAAAGTTGCCAACAGTAATAGTAGTAGCATTAGCAAGAATAGTAGTAGTAGTAGTAGTAGCAGTAGTAGTAGCAATAGTTGTACTACTACATGTAGTAGTGGTGGTGGTAGCTGTAATAGTAGTAACAACAGTAGTAGTAAAAGTAGTAGTGGTAGCGGTGGTACTAGTAATAGTAACAGCAGCAGTAATAGTAAAAGTAGTAGTGGCAGGAGGAGTAGTAGTTGTAGTTATACTAGAAGTAGCGGTAGGTGTAGTATTAGTAGTACTTGGTGTAGTAGCAATATTAGAAATAGTAGTAGCAGCAGTAGAAGTTAGGGTAGCAGCAGTAGTAGCAGTAGTAGTTAAAGTAGTTGTAGTAGCAGTAGTTGCCGTTGAAGTTGTAGTAGTTGTTGTAGTTGAAGTAGCAAAAATAGTAGAAGTTGTAGTAGTAGCAGCAATTGTAGTAGGATCTGTAGTGGCATTAGTAGTAGTAGCAATAGGAGTAGTAGTTATTGTAGTAGCAGTCATAATGTTAGTTGGAAAGGTAACAGTGGTAGCCGTAGCAGTAGTAGTTGTAGTAGTAGTTGTAATAGTCGTAGTAGCAGGATTAATAGTAGTAGTAGTTGTTCTAATAGTAGTAGAAATAGTTGGAGTAGTAGTAGTAGTAGCAGTAGTACTAGTAGGTGGAGAAATAGTAGAAATAGCAGTAGCTATTCTAATAGTAGCAGTAGTAGCAGTGGTAATAGTGGCAGTAGTTGCGGTAGTAGTTGCTGCAATAATAGTAGTAGTAGTAGCAGCAGTAGTAAAAGCAGTAGTAGTAGTAGGAGAAGTTGTGGTAGTAGTAGTACCATTAGTAGTGGTAGTCACAGTAGTTGGTCAAGGAGGAGCAGTGGTAGCGACAGCAACAGCAGCAGCAGTAGAAGTAGTAGTAGGAGTAGTGGCAATAGTAGTAGTAGTTGTAGTAATGCTGGTAATAGTAGTGGTTGCTGTAGAAATAGTAGTAGTTGCTATTGTAGAAGTTGCAGCAGTTGCAAAAGTAGCAAAAGTGGCAATAATAGTAGTTGAAATAGTTGTAGTAGTAGTAGTAATAGTAGTAGTAGTTGGAGTAGTAGTAGCAGAAGTAGCAGCAGTAGTGGCAAAAGTATAAGTAGTTGAGGTAGTAGCAACAGCAGCAGCAGTAGTAGTATTAGTGGTAGTAGTGGCACTAGCAGCAGTAGTAGTAGCAGTAGTTGTAGTAGTAGTGGTAGACGTAGGAGTAGAAGTAGTAGGAGTAGCAGTAGTACTAGTAGTAGTATCTATAGTAGTAGGAGTAATAGTTGCTGTGGTAGTAGTAGCAATTGAAATAGCAGTGGCAATAGTAGCAACAGTAGTAGTAGTTGTTGTTGTAGGAGTAGCTACAGCAGTTGTACTAGCATTTCTAATAGTAGGATTAGTAGTAGTAGCTGTCGAAGTAGCAGTGGCAATAGTAGCAATAGTAGTAGTTGTTGTTGTAGGAGTAGCCACAATAGTTGTACTAGCATTTGTAATAGTAGGATTAGTAGTAGTAGCAGTAGCATCAATAGTTATAGTTGGAGTAGGAGTAGTAGGTGTAGCAGAAGTAGTAGTAGTAAAAGTAGTAATGATAGTAATAGTAGTAGTAGTAGAAGTAGTAGTAGTAGTTGTTGTAGCAATAGTAGTAGTAGTAGAAGAAGTAGTCGTAATAGTTGTAGTAGTAGTGGTAGTATTAGTACTAGCTTTAGTTCTTGTTGTTGTTGTAGTAGTAGTAGAAGTAGTTGTAATACTTGTAGTAGTAGTAGTAGTAGCAATAGAAGCTGCCACAATAGCACCAATAGTAGTAACGGCAGTAGTAGTAGTAGTTGCAGTAGCAACAATAGTAGTAGTAGTTTTTGTTGTTGTAGTGGTAGTGGCAATAACAGTAGTCGTAGTTGCTGTCGTCGTTGTAGTAGTAGTAGTAGAAGTAGTAGTAGCAGTAATAGTAGCTATAGAAGTCACAGTAGTAGTTAGTAGTAGTAGTAGTAGTAGTAGAAGTAGTAGTAGTAATAGTAGCAGTAGTAGTTGTAGAAGTAGCAGTATTGGTAGTAGTAGTGGAAGTAGTAGAATTAGCATCAATTCTAGTAGAAGAAATAGTAGGACTAGCAGTACTATTAGTGGTAGTAATGGTAGTGGTTGTCGGAGTAGTAGTAGTTGAATTAGTTTTGTGGTAGTTATAGCACAGGTACTACTACTAGGGGTAGTGGCAGTAGTAGTAGTCGTAGCAGTAGTAGTACTAGAACTAGTAGTAGCAATAGTAGTTGTAGTAGTTATATTAGTAATATTAGTAGTAGTAGTAGGAGTAGTAGTAATAATAATAGTAGTAGTAGTAATACTGGTAGCAGTTGGAATAGTAGAAGTAGTGATAGTAATAGTAGCAGTTGTTGTATGAGTATTAGGAGCAGCAGCAACTATAGTAGTAGTAGTAGTAGTAGTAGTAATAGCAATAGCAATCATAGTATTTGTTGTAGTGGTTGTATTAGTTGCATTAGTAGTGGTAGTGGTATTTGTTGTTATAGTAGTAGTGGTAGTAGTAGTAGTAGCAGTAGAGTAGTAGTAGAAGTAGTAGTAGCAACAACAACAATAATAGTAGTAGTAGTAGTAGTATTAGTAGTAGTATTAGTTGTAGTAGTAGTTGTAATAGTAGTAGTACTACTATTTATTGTAGTAATAGAAGTAGTAGCAGTAGTAGTAGTAGTAGTTGTAATAGTAATAGTAGTTGTAGTTGTAGTTGCATTCGTAGTAGTAGTAGTAGTAGTGGAAGTAGTAGGTGAAGAAGTTGTAGTAGGGGTAGGAGTAGGAGTAGCAGTAGTAGTAATAGTGGCTGGAGTTGGAGTTGTAGTAGTAGTACTAGTAGTAGTTGTTGATGTAGTAGTAATATTAGTAGCAATAGTAGTAGTAGTTGTTGTTGTAATAGGAGTAGGAGTAGGAGTTGTTGTTGCAATCATAGTAGTTGGAGTAGCGATAGTAGGAGCAGTTGTAGGAGTAGGATTACAAGTAGTAGCAATAGTAGTTGCAGCAGTCGTAATAGTAGTGGGAGTAGTAGTAGTAGTAGTTAGAAGAGTGGAAGTTGTAGTAGTAGGAGAAGTAGTAGTTGTAGAAGTAGTAGTAGTCATAATAGTAATAGTAGTAGTAGGAGGAGTTGGTGTAGTAGCGGTTTTATTTGGTGTAGTAGTAGCTGTATTGTTACTAATAATTATTATAGTTGTAGGTGTGGCAGTGGTACTTGGTGAAATTGTTTTAGCAGTATTTTAGTAGTACCAACAAAAGTAGTAGGAGTAGTTGTTGAAGTGGTAGTAGTAGTGGCCATAGTAGTAGTTATAATTGGATAAGCTGTAATTGTAATAACAGTAATGGTAGTAGAAGTAGCAGTACTTGTAGCAGTAGTAGTGGTCATAATAGTAGTAGTAGTTGTTGTTGTTGTAGTGGTAGAAGTAGAAGTAGTAGTAGTAGTAGTAGTAGTAGTAGTTGTAGTGGTAGAAGTAGTAGAAGTAGTAGTAGTAGTAGTAGTAGTAGTAGCAGGAGTAGTAGTAGTAGTAGTAGTAGTAGGAGGAGGAGGAGGAGGAGGAGGAGGAGTTGTAGTCGTCGAAGTAGTAGTAGGAGTTGTAGTAGGAATAGGAGTTCGAGTAGGAATAGTTGTAGTTGTAGTAGTGGCAGTAGCAGTGGTAGTTGTAGAAGTAGTAGTAGGATTAGTAGTGGTTGTTGTAGCTACAAAAATAGAAGTAGTAGAAGTAGTAGTAGTTGTTGTAGTAATAGTATTAGTAGTCCTATTAGAAGTAGGAGTAGCAGAAGTAATAGCAGCAGTAGAAGTTGTAAGAGATGTAGTAGTAGTAGTATCTGTAATAGTAGGAATATTAGTAGAAGTAGTAGTAGTATCAGTAGTAATAGTAGTTGTAGTAGAACTCGTAGTAGGATTGGTTGTAGTAGTAGTAGCCGCAATATTAGCACTAGCAAAAGTGGTAATGGCAGTGGTAGTAGTAGTAGTAATAATTGTAGCAAAATAGCATTCAGAGCTATAGCTGTTATAGTAGTAGTAGTAGGGGTAGTAGTAGTTAAGTTGTAGTATTAGAAATAATTATAGTTTTAGTAGAAGTTATAGTAGTACTAGTAGTAGTAATAGTGGTAATCATTGTGGGAGCATTAGGAGTAGTAGTGGTAGTAGCAGCAGCTATAGTGTTATTTGTGGTAGTTGTCATAGTAGAAGTTGTGGCAGCATTAGTAATAATATTAGTTGTAGTAGCTATAGTAGAAGTAGTTGTATCTGTAGTAGTATTAGTAGTAGTAGCAGGAGGACCAGCAGTAGTAGTTGCAGTAGTCATTGTTGTTGTAGTGGTAGTAGTGGTAGTAGTTGTAGTGGCAGTAGTTTTAGTAGCAGTAGTAGCAGTAGTAGCAGTAATAGAACTAGTAGAAGTAGTAGTAGTAGTTATAGTATTAGTAGTAGTAGTAGTAGGGGTATTAGGAAGAGTAGTAGGAGCAGCAACAGTAGTAGTAGTAGTAGTTGGTGTTCTTGTTGTTGCTATTCTAGTAATAGTAGCAGTAGTAGTTGTTGTAATGGTAGTAGTAGTAGCAGTAGTAGTATTGCTAGTAGTGATAGTAGTAGTTGTCGGAGTAATAGTAGTACTAGCAGTAGTAGTTGTAGTAATAGTTGTAATAGTAGTGGTAGTAGTAGTAGTAGTAGTAGTAGTAGCTGTTGTAGTAGTTGTAGAACTGGTAGAAGTATTAGTAGAAGTAGTAGTAGTAGTAGGTGGCATAGTAGAAATAGTAGTTGTAGAAGTAGCAGGAGTGTTGGTAGTAGTAATATTAGTAGTTGTGGGAGTAGTATTAGTACTAGTAGAAATAGTAGTAGTTATAGTAGCGTAGTAGTAGTCGCAGTAGCACTAGTACTAGAGGTAGTAGTAGTTGTAGTAGTTGTAGTAGTTGTAGTAGTTGTAGTAGTATTAGTAATTGTAGTAGTTGTTGCAGTTATTGTCGTAGAAGTATCTGTTATAGTAGTTGTTGTTATAGTCATAGTAGTTGTAGTAGTAGTTGTTGTTTCTATTGTAGTAGTTGTTTTTTTTGTAGTTGTTGTAATCATTGTGGTAGTAGTAGCACCGGTGGTAATAGCATTAGAGGTAGTAGTCGTCGTAGTAGTAGTAGTAGGTGTAGTAGGTGTAGTATTAGTAGTAGTATTAGAACTAGTAGTGGGAGGAGGAGGATTAGTAGCAGTTGTAGGAGTAGTAGTTGTAAGACTAGTAGTCGTTGTTGTTGTAGTAGTAGTATTAGTAGTAGGAGTAGTCACAGGGGTACTATTAGTTGTAGTATTAGTAGTAGTAGTAGTAGAAGTACAAGTAGTAGTTGTGGAAGTTGTAGCAGTCTTGGTAATAGTAATAGTTGTAAGAGTAGTAGTCGTAGTTGTAGTAAGAGTTGTAGCAGCAACAACAGCCGTAGCAGTGGCTGTAGCAGTTGTAGTAGTAGTAGCAGTAGTAGCAACAACAACAACTGAAGTAGTCATAACAGTAGTAGCGGTAGTAGTAGTATGATCAGTAGCAGTAGCAGTAGAAGTTGTAGTAGCAGTAGTAGTGCTCGTTGCAACAGTTGGAGTAGTAGTAGAAGTAAAAGTAGTATTAATAATTATTGATGTGGTAGAGTATAAGTAGTAGTTTTACTGCTACTACTTGCAGTAGTAGTAATAGGACTCGGGGTAGCAATACGGGTTGTCATACGAGCAGTAGTAGTAGTAACAAGAAAAGTAGTTGTCGCATCAGTAATAGCACTATTGGTAGTAGTAATAGTGGTCAAAGGAGTAGTAGTTGTGGCAGTAGTAATAGTAGTAGTAGAAGTAGTAGTAATAGTAGAAGTAGTAGTAGTAGTAGCAACAGTAGTAGTAGTAGTAGTAGTAGTAGTATGAGTAGCAATTGTTGCAGTAGTAGTAGTAGTTATTGTTGTTGTAGTAGTAATAGGAGTAGGTGTAGGAGTAGTGGTAGTTGTAGGGGCAGTAGTAGCACAAGTAGTAGTAGTAGGAATAGAAGTACTAGTAGTAGGAGGAAGAGTAGTAGGAGGAGCAATAGAAGTACAAGCGGTAGTAGCAGTAAAAGTAGAAGTAGTCATAGTTGTAGTAGTGGTTGTACTGGCTGTGGCAGTAGTAGTAGTAGTAGGAGTAGTAGTGAGAGTAGTAGTAGTATTTGTAGTAATAGGTGCAGCAGTAGTAGTTGTAGTAGTAGTAGAAGTAGCAGCAGCAGCAGCAGTTGTAGCTGTTGCAGAAGTAGTAGTAGTAGTTGTTGTTGTTGTTGTTGTCGTTATTGTAGTAGTAGTAGTAGTAGTTGTTGTTGTTGTTGTAGTAGTAGTAGTACTAGTAGTAGTAGTAGTAGTAGCAATAGTAGTAGTAGTAGAAGTAGTTGAAGCAGAAGTACTCATAGTAGTAGTAGTAGTAGTAGTCGTCGTCATCGTTGCAGTAGTAGTAGCAGTAGTAATAGTAGCAGTTGTAGTAGCAGTAGTGGTAGCTACAATTGTAATAGTTGCAGTAGTAGTAATAATAGTAGCAGCAGTTGCAATAGTATCAGCAGTTGTAGTAGTAACAGCAATAGTAGTAGTAAGAGTAGTAGTAGTTGTAGTAGTAGTAGCATTTGTAGTAGCTGTATTAGTAATGGTAATAAGAGTAGTAGGAGCAATAGATGTAGTAGCAGTAGTTGGAGTTGTAGTAGTAGAAGTAGTAGGAGCATTAGAAGTAATAGCACAGTAATACTAGTAGTAGCCATAGTATTTGTAGGAGTATTAGGATTAGTAGTAGTAGTAGCAGCAGCAGTAGCAGCAGCAGTTGTAGTAGGAGTAGAAGTAGTAGTAGGAGTTATAGTTGTAGTAGTCATAGTAGTTGTAGCAATGGAAGTAGTAGTTGTTGTAGTAGCAGTATTAGTTGTAGAAGAAGTAATAGTAGTAGTAATAGTAGTAGTAGTTGTAGTAGTAGTAGTAATATTAGTAGTTGTAGTAGTGGCAGTAGGAGTAGCAATAGTAGCAGGAGTACTAGTAGTAGTAGTAGTAGTAGTAGTTTCATTAGTAGCAACAATAGTAGTAGTAATAATAGCAGTAGTAGCAGTAGTAGTCATAAGAATTGTAGAAGTTGCAGTAGTCATGGTAGTAGTAGTAGTATAGTACTAGAAGTGGTTATAGTAGTAGTAGTATTAGTTGAAGTAGTAGCAGTAGATGTTGTAGCAGAAATTATAACGATAGTAATTGTAGTAGTAGTAGAAGGAGCAATAGTAGTAGTAGCAATAGTAATAGTAATAGTAGGAGTAGGAGTGGTCATAGTAGTAGCAATAGTAGTTGTAGCTGTAGCGACAACAGCAGTATAGTAGAAGTTGTTGTAGCAGCAGTCGTAGTAGTAATCGGAGTGGTAGTAGGAGTAGTAGTAAGAGTCATAGTAGTAGTAGTACTACTACTAGGAGTAGTGGTAGTAGTAAGAGAAGAAGAAGAATAAGAAGTAGTAGTAGTAGTACTAGCGGTAGTAGTAGTACTATTACTAAGAGTTGTAGTATTAGTACTAGTAGGAATAGTAGTAGTAGTAGCAGGAGGAGTAGTGGTAGTAGTAGGAGGAGGAGGCGTAGTAGTTGTAGTAGTAGTGGTAATAGTAGCAGTTGTAGAAGTAGCAGTAGTAAGAACAATAGTAGTAACAATAACAGTAGTAGTAGTTATTGTAGTAGCAGTAGCAATAGTAGTAGTTGTAGTAGCAGCAACAACAGCAGTAGTAGTAATAATAGTAGTAGTAGTAGGAATAGTAAAAGTAATAGTAGTAATAATAGCAGTTGTAGTGTGAGTATTAGGAGTAGCAGCAGCAACAATAGCAGCAACAATAGTATCAGTAGAAGTAGTAGTAGTACTAGTTGTAGTAGGAGTAGTATGGGCAAGAGTAGTAATTGTACAAGTAGGAGCAACGGTAGTAATAGCAGTAGTACTACTACTTGTAGTAGTAGCAGTAGCATTATTAGTAGTTGTTACATCAACTACAACAGAAGCAGTGACAGCAACAATGGTAGTAGTAGTAGTTACTGTAGCACTAGTAGGGGTCAGAGTAGTAGTAGCAGTAGTAGGAGTCAGAGTAGTAGTTGTAGTAGCTGGGTCAAGAATAGGAGTAGTAGTAGTAGTAGCAGCGACAATAATAGCACTAATTGTAGCGGTAGTAATAGTTGTGGTAGTAATTATACTAGTAACAGTAGTTACTAGTAGTTGCAAAAAAAGCAGTAGCTAAAGTAGTAGCAACAGTAATAGTAGTGGTAGCAATTATATGAGTAATAGTAGTAGTAGTAGCTGAAATAATAGTAGTAGTTGTTGTGGTAGTAGCTGTAGGTGTAGTAGTAGCTGTAGGTGTAGTAGTATGAGTTGTAGTAGTAGTAGCTATAGGTGTAGTAGTAGTAGTTGTAGTAGTAGTAGTAGTACGAATATGCTATGTGTGGTACTAGAAGTGGTAGTATTAGTAGAAGTAGCAATAGCAGTAGTCGTGGTACGCATAGTAGAAGTCGTACTAATAGCAATATTAGTACTAATAGTAGTAGTAGTAGTAGTAGTAGTAGTAGTAGCTATTGTTGTAGTAGTGGTAGTAGTAGTTGGAGTAGCAATATCAATAGTAGTAGTAGCTATAGTATTGGTAGCCGAAGTAGTGTAAGTAGTAGTCATTATAGTTGTAGTATTAGTACTGTTAATAGTAGCAGTAGTGGTAGTAGTAGTAATTGTAGTAGTAGTAGAAGTAGTGGTAGTAATAATAGTAGCAGTGGTAGTCGTAAAAGTAGTAGTATTAGTAGAAGTTGTAAAAGTAGTAGTAGTATTAGTAGTAGTAGTAGTGAAAGAAGTAGGAGTAGAATTAGTAGTAGTAGTAATAGTAGTAGTGGGAACAGTACTAGTAGCAATAGCAGTAGGTGCAGCTGTAGTTCCAGTAGTGGAAGTAGTAGCAGTAGTAATAGAAAAATAGCAGTAGCAGCAGCAGTAGTCGCGGTAGCTGTAGCTGTAGTTATCATTGTTGTGGTAATATTAGTAGTAGTAATAGTTCCAAAAGCAACAGTAGAAGTAGTAGTAGTTGTTGTCATTGTGGTAGTAGTAGTAGTAGAAGTAGTAGTAGCAGTAATAGTAGTTGTAGTAGTCACAATAGAAGTAGTAGCAGAAGTAGTAGAAGTAGTAGTAGTATTATTTGCAGTAGTAGTAGTAGAAGTTGTTGTATTAGTAGAGGAAGTAATAGTTTTAGCAGTAATTCAAGTAGTAGTATTAGTAGGAGTAGTAGTAGTTTTTGTGGTTGAAATAGTAGTAGTTGTTGGAGTAATAGTAGTTATAGAAGTAATGTAATAGTTGTGGCAATGGTAGAAGTAGTTGAGGTAGCAGCAGCAGTGGTAGTAGTATAAATAGTAGCAGTAGTAGCAGGAGTACAAGCAGCAGCAGTTGTAGTACTGGTAGTAGTGGTAATAGTAGTGGTAGAAGTAGTAGGAGTAATAGGCGTAGTATTAGTACAAGTAGTCGTAGTGGTAGTAGCAGCAATAGTAGCAATAGTATTAGTAGTAGTAGTAGTTGTTGTAGTAGTAGTAATAGTTGCAGCACGAGTTATAGTAGGAGTAGTGTTAGGACTGGTTGTTGGAGTGGTAGTTGTAGTAGTATCAGCAGTAGAAACAACAGTAGTAGTTTCAGTAGTAGTAGTAGGAGTAGTAATAGTAGTAGTAGTAGCAGTAGGAGGAGCAATAGTAGTACGAGTAGTAGTCATACCAACAGTAGTAGTAGTAATACTAGCAATAGTAGTAGTGGACGTAGAAGTAGTATCACCAGTAGTTACAGCGGTGATAGTTACAGCAGTAGTAAAAGCAGTAGGAGTAGTAGTAGTAGCTGAAAGAGTAGAAGTAGCAGTAGTAGGAGCAGAAGACGTTGTAGAAGTTGTAGTAGTCGTAGTAGTAATAGTAGTAGGAGTAGTCGTAGTAGTAGTAGTATTAGTAAGAGTAGTTGTAGTAGTTTGATTTGGTGTAGTAGTAGTTGTATTATTTGTAATAATAATTGTAGTTGTAGGAGTTGCAGTGGTACTAGGTGAAATAGTTTTAGCAGTATTGTAGCAGTAGTAGCTATAGTAGCAGTTATAGCAGGATAAGTTGTAGTTGTACTAGCAGTAGTGCTAGCAGTAGTAGCAGTAGTAGTAGCAGTATTAGTGGTCAAAGTAGTAGTAGTAGTGCTAGTAGTAGTTGCAGTATTAGTAGTAGAAGTAGTAGTTGTATTAGTAGTTGTATTAGTAGTAGTTGTGGTAGTAGTATGAGTAGTAGTAGTAGTAGTAGTTATTGTTGTTATTGTTGTTATTGTTGTTGTTGTAGTAGTAGTTGATGTAATAGTAGTATTAGCAGCAATAGTAGCAGCAGCAGCAGCAGCAGCAGTAGTAGTAGTAATAGTAGCAACAACAATTGTAGTAGTAGTAATAGTAGTAACAGCAATAGTAGTAGTAGTAGTAATAGTAGCAGCAGCTATAGTAATAACAGTAGTAGTATTAGTTGTAGTAGTAGTTGTAATAGTAGTGGTATAACTCGTTGTAATTGTAATATAAGCGGTATTAGTAGTTGTAGTAGTGGCGGTAGTAGTTGTAATAGTAGTAGCAGTAGTAATAGTTGTATTTGTAGTAGAAGTAGTAGGTAAAGAAGTAGTCGTGAGGTAGGAGTCAGAGTAGTAGTAGTAGTAGGGGCAGGAGTAGGAGTTGTAGTAGCAGTAGTAGTTGTGGTAGTAGTAGTATTAGTAGTTGTAGTAGAAGTTGTTATTGTGGTAGTAGTAGTAGTATTAGTAGTAGTAGGAGGGGGTGGAGGAGTAGGAGTAGGAGTAGGAGTAGTTCTAGCAGTCATGCCAATTGGAATAGTGATAGTAGTATTAGTAATAGTAGTAGTAGTTACAGTAGTAAGAGTGGAAGTAGGAATAGTAGAATTAGTGCTAGTAGTGGTAGTTGTAGTAACTGCAACAGTAGTATTAGCGGTAGTAGTAGTAGTGCTAGAAGTCATCGTAGCGATAGTAGTAGTAGTAGTTATATTAGTAGTATTAGTAGTAGTGGTAACAATAGTAGTAATAGTAATAGTAGTAGTAGTTGGAATAGTAGAACTAGTAGTAGTAATAGTAGTAGTTGTAGTATGAGTATTAGGAGCAACAACAGTTGTAGTAGTAGTAGTACTAGTACTAGTAGTAGCAGTCGTAGGGGTAGTAGAAGTCATAATAGAAGTAGAAGTAGCTGTAGTAAAAGCAGTAGTAGTACTAGTTGAAATGATAGTAATAAAAGTAGTACTATGAAGAGTAGTAGTAGCAGTATTAGTAGTAGTAGCATCGGCTACAGCAGAAGCATCGGCTACAACAATATTAGTAGTTGCGGTAGCAATAGCAGTTGTAATAGTAGTAGTAGTAGTTATAGTACTACTACTACTACTAGTCGTTGGAGACAAAGTAGCAATAGCAAGAGTGGGAGTCAGGGTGGCAGTTGTAGTAGCATGATGAAGAATAGGAGTAGAAGTAGTAGTAGTAGCATTAGTAGTACTAGTGATAGTAGAAGTAGTAGTAGTAGTGGTAATAATTACACTAGTAAATGTAGTAATATCACTAGTAGTAACAGTAGTTGTAGTCACAGAAGAAGTAGCAATAGTAATTGTAGTGGGAGTAGTTATACAAGTAATAGTAGGAGTAGTAGTAGTAGGAGTAGAAAGAGTAGTAGTAGTTGTTGGGTTAGTCATAGTAGTAGTAGGAGTTGGAGCAGGAGAAGTAGTATGAGTTGTAGTAGTAGTAGTGGTAGGAGTAGTAGTAGTAGTACTACGAATATGAGTATGAGTGGTACTAGGAGTAGTAGTATTAGTAGTAGTAGCAATAACTGTAGTCGTAGTTGTCGTCGTCGTTGTGGTAATAGTAGTAGTAATAGTCATAGTAGCAGCAGCAGCAATAGTAGCTATAGAATTCACAGTAGTAGTATTAGTAATAGTAGCAGTAGTAGTTGCAGAAGTAGTAGAATTAGCATCAATTCTAGTATTAGTAGTAGGACTAGCAGCACTATTAGTGGTAGTAATGGTAGTAGTTGTTGGGGTTGTAGCAGTTGAATTAGTTGTGTGGTAGTTATAGCATAGGTAGTAATAGTAGGGGTAGTAGTAGCAGTAATCGTTGTAGTAGTAGTAGTACTGGAAGTAGTAGTTATATTAGTAGTATTAGTAGTAGTACTAACAGTAGTAGTAATAATAATAGTAGTAGTAGTAATAGTAGTAGCAGTTGGAATACTAGAAGTAGTGGTAGTAATAGTAGCAGTTGTAGTATGAGTATTATGAGCAACAGTAGCTATAGTAGTAGTAGTAGTAGTAATAGTAGTAGTAGTAGTAGTAGTAGTAGTAGTAGTAGTAGTAGTAGTAGTAGTAGTAGTAGTAGTAGTAGTAGTAGTATTAGTAATAGTAGCAGCAGCAATCAAAGTATTTGTTGTAGTAGTAGTAGTAGTAGTAGTAGTAGTATTAGTAATAGTAGCAGCAGCAATCAAAGTATTTGTTGTAGTAGTAGTATTAGTTGCTTTAATAGTGGTAGTCGTAGCTGTTGTCGTAGTAGTAGTAGTAGTAGTATTAGCAACAGCAGCAATAGTAGTTGTTGTAATAGTAGTAGTACTACTAGTTATTTTAGTAATAGAAGTAGTACTAGTAGTAGTAGCGGTATTAGTTGTAATAGTAATAGTAGTAGTAGTTATAGTTGTATTCGTAGTAGTCATAGTAGTAGTGAAAGTAGTAGGTGAAGAAGTTGTAGTAGGGGTAGGAGTAGGAGTAGCAGTAGTAGTAGCAGTGGTAGGAATAGGAGTTGTAGTTGTAGTACTAGTAGTTGTAGTAGTAGTAGTAGTAGTAGTAGTATTAGTAGCAGTAGTAGTAGTAGTAGTAGTAATAGGAATAGGAGGAGGAGTAGTTGTTACAGTGATAGTAGTTGGAGTAGTGATAGTAGTAGTAGTTGTAGGAGCAGGAGTAGAAGTAGTAGCAGAAGTAGTTGCAGCAGTTGTAATAGTAGTAGGAGTAGTAGTAGTAGTTGGAAGAGTGGAAGTTGTAGTAGTAGGGGGAGTAGTAGTTGTAGAAGTAGTAGTAATAGTAGTAGGAGTAGTCGGAACAGTAGTAGTAGTAGGAGTTGGTGTAGTAGCAATATTATGTGATGTAGTAGTAGCTGTATTGTTAGTAATAATAATTATAGTTGTAGGTGTGGCAATGGTGCTAGGTGAAATTATTTTCATCATATTTTAGTAGTACGAACAATAGTAGTCGGAGTAGTTGTTGTAGTGGTTGTAGTAGTGGCCATAGTAGTAGTTATAGCTGGATAAGCTGCAGTTGTAATAACAGTAACGGTAGTAGTAGTAGCAGTAGTTGTAGCAGTAGCAGTGGTTATAGTAGTAGTAGTTGTTGTTGTTGTTGTGGTGGTGGTAGAAGTAGTAGAAGTAGTAGTAGTAGCAGTAGCAGTAGCAATAGTAGAAGTAGTAATAGTAGTAGTAGTAGTAGTAGGAGGAGGAGGAGGAGGAGGAGGAGGATTTGTAGTAGTAGTAGGAGTAGTAGTAGGAATAGGACTTCGAGTAGGAGTAGTTATAGTTGTAGTAGTGGCAGTAGTAGCAGCAGCAGCAATAGTAGCAGTGGTAGTTGTAGAAGTAGTAGGAGGAGTAGTAGTGGTTGTTGTAGCTGCAAAAATAGAAGTAGTAGAAGTAGTAGTAGTAGTAGTTGTAGTAATAGTATTAGTAGTCCTTGTAGAAGTAGGAGTAGCATAAGTAATAGCAGCAGTAGAAGTTGTAAGAGTTGTTGTAGTAGTAGAATCTGTAATAGTAGGAATATCAGTAGCAGTAGTAGTAGTAGTATCAGTAGTAATAGTAGTTGTAGTAGAACTCGCAGTAGGATTGGTTGTAGTAGTAGTAGTAGCCGCAGTATTAGCACTAGTAGAAGTGGTAATGGCAGTGGTAGTAGTAGTAGTAATAATTGTAGCAACAGTAATATTTAGAGCTATAACTATTATAGTAGTAGTAGTTTAGTTGTAGTATTAGAAATAATTGTAGTTTTAGTAGAAGTTATAGTAATACTAGTAGTAGTAATAGTGGTAATCATTGTGGGAGCATTAGGAGTAGTAGTGGTAGTACCAGCAACAATAGTGGTATTAGTAGCTATAGTTGTCATAGTACTTACTACTAGTAGTAGTAGTCGTAGTAGTTGTTGTTGTTGTTGTAGTAGGAGCAGCAGTAGCTATAGTAGCAGTAGCAATAGTAGTTGAAGTAGTAGCAGTCATAGTAGAAGTTGTGGCAGGATTAGTAATAGTATTAGTTGTAGTAGCTGTAGTAGAAGTAGTTGTAGCGGTAGTAGTACTAGTAGTAGTACCCGTAGTAGTAGCAGCAGTAGTAGTAATAGTATTAGTATTAGTAGTACTTACAGTATTAGTAATAAGAGTGGTAAGAAGAGTAGTAGGAGCAGGAGCAGCAGTAGCAACAGTAGTAGTAGTTGGTGTTCTTGTTGTTGCTGTTGTAGTAATAGTAGTAGTAGTAGTTATTGTAATAGTAGTAGTAGTAGTAGCAGTAGCAGTATTGCTAGTAGCGATAGTAGTAGTTGTTGGAGTAGTAGTAGTACTAGCAGTAGTAGTTGTAGTAGTAGTTGTAATAGTAGTGGTAGTTGTAGGAGGAGGAGGAGGAGTAGTAGCAGTAGGAGTAATAGTAGAAGTGCTAGCAGTATTAGTAGAAGTAGTAGTAGTAGTAGTAGTTGGACTAGTAGAAATAGTAGTTGTAGAAGTCGCAAGAGTGTTGGTAGTGGTAATAGTAGTAGTTGTGGGAGTAGTAGTTGTGCTAATAGAAATAGTAGTAGTTATAGTAGCATAGTAGTAGTCTCAGTTGTAGTACTAGAGGTAGTCGTAGTTGTAGTAGTTGTCGTAGTAGTAGTAGTATTAGTATTTGTAGTAGTTGTTGTAGTTATTGTAGTAGTTATTGTAGTTGTAGTTGTAGTAGTTGTTGTTGTTTCTGCAGTAGTTGTAGTAGTCATTGTGGTAGTAGTAGCACCGGTGGTAATAGCATTAGAGGTAGTAGTCATAGTAGTAGTAGTAGCCACAACAATAGTAGTAGAAGAAGCAATAGTTGTAGGAGTAGTAGTTATAGTATTAGTAGTATTATTAGAACTAGTAGTAGTAGAGGAGGATTAGTAGCAGTTGTAGGAGTAGTAGTTGTAGTAGTAGTAGTCGTTGTTGTTGTAGTAGTAGTATTAGTAGTAGGAGAAGTAATAGGGGTAGTATTAGTTGTAGTAGTAGAATTAGTAGTAGTAATATTTGTAATAGTAGTACTAGTTGTAGTAGTAGAAGTACAAGTAGTAGTAGTGGAAGTTGTAGCAGTCACGGTAATAGTAATAGTTGTAAGAGTAGTAGTAGTAGTAGCAGTATGAGTTGTAGCAGCAGCAGCAGCCGTAGTAGTGATTGTAGCAGTTGTAGTAGTAATAGTAGTAGTAGTAGCAGCAGTAACAACTAAAATAGTCGTAACAGTAGTAGCAGTAGTAGTAGTAGTAGCTGTAGTAGCAGCAGCAACAACAACTGAAGTAGTCATAACAGTAGTAGTACTAGTAGCAGTAAGATCAGTGGCAGTAGCAGTAGAAGCAGTAGTAGCAGTATTAGTGCTTGTTGCAGCAGTCGGAGTAGTAGTAGAAGTAGAAGTAGTATTAATCGTTGTTGACGTAGTAGTAGTACAAGTAGTAGTTTTACTACTAATACTACTTGTAGTAGTAGTAATAGGACTCGGGGTAGCAATACGAGTAGTCGTACGAGCAGTAGTAGTAGCACCAAGAAAAGTAGCTGTAGCAGCAGTAATAGCACTATTGGTAGCAGTAATAGTGGTCGAAGGAGTAGTAGCAGTGGTAGTAGTAATAGTAGTTGTAGTACTAAGAGTAGTAGTAATCATAGTAGAAGTCATATTAGTTGTAATAGGTGTAGTAGTAGTTGTATTTGTAGTAGTAGAAGTAGTAGTAATAGCAATAGTAGTAGTAGTAGTAATAGTAGTAGTAGTAGTAGTAGTAGTAGTATCAGTAGTAGTTGTTGCAATAGTAGTAGTAGTAGTTGTCGTTGTTGTTGTAGTAGTAATAGTAGTAGGTGTAGGAGTAGTGGTAGTAGTAGGGGCAGTAGTAGCACAAGTAGTAGTAGTAGGAATAGAAGTAGTAGTAGTAGGAGGAGGAGTAGTAGGAGGAGCAATAGAAGTACAAGCAGTAGTAGTAGTAAAAGTAGAAGTAGTCGTAGTTGTAGTAGTGGCTGTACTGGTCGTGGCAGTAGTAGTAGTAGTAGTAGTATTTGTAGTAATAGGTGTAGTAGTAGTAGTTGTAGTAGTAGCTACACCAGTAGTAGTAGTAGCAGCAGTTGTAGTAGTTGCAGAAGTAGTAGTAGTAATAATAGTAGTAGTAGTAGTAGTTGTTGTTGTTGTTGTTGTTGTTGTTGTTATTATTGTTGTTGTAGTAGTAGTACTATTAGTAGTAATAATAGCAGTAGTAGTGGTCATAATAGAAGTAGTAGTAGTTGTAGTCATAGTAGTTGAAGTAGAAGTACTCATAGTAGTAGTAGTAGTAGTAATAGTAGTACTAGTAGTAGTAGTCGTAGTAGTAGTAGCAGTAGTAATACTAGCAATTGTAGTAGCAGTAGTGGTAGCTGCAGTTGTACTAGTTGTTGTAGTAATAATAATAGTAACAGTAGTTGCAATAGTAGCAGCAGTTGTAGTAGTAATAGCAATAGTAGTAGTAAGAGTAGTAGTAGTTGGAGTAGTAGTTGTAGTAGTAGTAGCATTTGTAGTAGTTGTATTAGTAGGGGTAGTAGGAGTAGTAGGAGCAATAGATGTAGTAGCGGTAGTTGGAGTAGTAGGAGTAGTAGTAGAAGTAGTACGAGCATTAGAAGTAGTAGCACAGTAGTAGTAGTAGTAGTAGTCGTAGTATTTGTAGGAGTATTAGGATTAGTAGTAGTAGTAGTAGTAGTAGTAGTAGTAGCAGCAACAACAGTAGTAGTTGTAGTAGGAGAAGAAGTAGTAGGAGGAGTTACAGTTGTAGTAGTCATAGTAGTTGTAGCAACAAAAATAGTAGTATTTGCAGTAGTAGTATTATTTGTAGAAAAAGTAATAGTAGGAGTAGTAGTAGTAGTAGTAGTAGTAGTAGTAGTTATTGTTGTAGTAGTGGTAGTTGGAGTAGCAATAGCAGCAGGAGTACTAGTAGTAGTAGTAGTAGTAGTATCATTAGCAATAGCAATAGTAGTAGCAGTAGTAGTCATAAGAGTTGTAGAAGTTGCAGTAGTCGTAAGAATTGTAGAAGTTGCAGTAGTCACGGTAGAAGTAGTAGTAGTAGTAGAAGTGGTTATAGTAGTAGTAGTATTAGTTGAAGTAGTAGCAGTAGCTGTTGTAGCATAAATTATAACAATAGTAATTTTATTAGTAGTAGTAGCAGTAGTAATAGCAACTGTAGGAATAGTAGGAGTAGTCGTAGCAGTAGTAGCAGTAGCAATGGTAGTTGTAGTTGTAGCGACAACTGCAGTAGTAGTAGAGGTTGTTGTTGTAGCAGTCGTAGTAGTAATCAGAGTAGTAGTAGTAGAAGTTGGTGTCGGAGTAGTAGTAAGAGTCATAGCAGTAGTACTACTACTACTATGAGTAGTGGTAGTAGTAGGAACAGAAGTAGTAGTAGTAGGAGAAGGAGGAGGAGCAGAAGTAGTAATAGTAGTAGTAGTAGTAGTACTAGAGGTAGTAGTAGTACTATTACTAAGAGTTGTACTATTAGTACTAGTAGGAGTAGTGGTAGTAGCAGTAGGAGTAGCAGTAGTAGGAGGATGAGGAGCAGCAGTTGTAGTAGTCGTGGTAGTAGTAGTAGTTGTAGAAGTAGCAGCAGCAACAATAATAGTAGTAGCAATAATAGTAGTAGTAGTTATTGTAGTAGCAGTAGCAATAGTAGTAGTAGTAGCAGTAGTAGTTATCGTAATAGAACTAGTAGTAGTAGTAGTATTTGTTGTTGTTGTTATTATTATAGTAGTAGTAGTAGTTATAGTTGTAGCAGTTTGAGTAGTAGTTGTTGTAGTAGTAGTAGTAGTGGTGGTAGTAGTAGTAGCAGTCATAGGAGTAGTAGTGCAGTAGTAGTATTAGCTGGAGCAGTAGCAATAGTAGTAGTAGAGGTAGTTGTAGTAGAGTATTACTTGTATTAGCCATAGTAGTAGTTATAGTAGTTATCAGAGTAGGTGTAATAGTAGCAATAGTAGTTGGAATAGTGGTAGTATTAGTACTAGTAGCAGAAGTTGTAGCAGTAGTAATAGTCGTACTAGTAGAAGCAATAGTAGTAGTAGTTGTTGTTGTTGTAGTAGTAGTATGAGTAGTAGGAGTAGTCATAGTAGTAGCAGTAGTAGTGGTAGCAGCAGCAGCAGTAGTAGTAGAGGTTGTTGTAGTCGTAGTAGCAGTAGTAATCGAAGTCGTAGTAGGAGTAGGAGTAGTACTAATAGTAGTAGCAGTTGTTGTAGTAGTAGTAGGAGTAGTAGTAGTAGTAGAAGTTAAAGTAGGAGTAGTAGTAATAAGAGTCATAGTAGTAGTAGTAGGAGCAGGAGTAGTAGTAGTTGTTGTTGTAGTAGTAGTAGTACTACTACTACTAGGAGTTGTAGTATTAGTAGTAGTACTAGCAGGAGGAGTAGTAGTAGTAGCAGTAGTAGTAGTTGTTGTAGTAGTAGTAGTAGTTGCAGTAGCAGCAGCAGCAGTAGTAGTAGTAGTAGTACTGGTAGTAGTATTTGTTGTAGAAGTAATACCAGCGGCAGCAGTAGTAGTAGCAATAATTGTAGTAGTAGTTATTATTGTAGCAGTAGGAGTAGTAGTGGCAGCAGTAATAGTAGTAGTAGTAGCAGCAGCAATAGTAGTAGTAGAACTAGTAGTTGTTGTTATTGTTGTTGTTGTTGTAGCAGTAGTAGAAGTAGTTGTTTAGTAGTAATAGCAGCAGCAGTAGGAATTGTAGTTGTAGTAGTTGTAGTGGTGGTGGTAGTAGTAGCAGTTGTAGGAGTTGTGGTAGCAGTAGTAGTAGTGGCAGGATTAGTTGCAATTATCATAGTAGAGGTAGTAGTAGTAGAAATAGTATCAGTAGTAGTAGTAATAGTAGTAATCATTGCAAGATTTGAAGTAGGAGTAGTGGTAGGTGTAGTAGTAGTTGGAATAGTGGTAGTATTAGTAGTAGTAGTAAAGTTGTAGTAGCAGTAATAGTAGTAGTAGAAGTAGTTGTATAATAGGAGCAGTAGGAGTAGTCGTAGTAGTAGTCGCAGCAGCAGTAGTAGTAGACGTTGGTGCAGCAGTAGCGATAGTAGTAATCATAGCAGCTGTAGGAGTAGGAGTAGGAGTAGTACTAATAGTAGTAGTAGTTGTTATAGTAACAATAGGGGAAGCAGTAATAGGACTAGTAGTAGTAGTAATAGTAGTACTAGTAGGAGTAGTTGTAGTAGGAGTAGTAGGAGGAGGAGTAGGAGTAGTAGTAGTTGTTGTAGTTGTAGTAGTAGTTGTTGTTGTTGTTGTTGTTGTATTACTACTGCTAGGAGTTGTAGTATTAGTAGTAGTACTAGTAGGAGTAGTAGTAGTAGCAGTAGTAGGAGTAGTTGTAGTAGTAGCAAGAGCAGCAGCAGTAGAGTAGTTGGAGTAGTACTAGTTGTAGTAGTAGTAGTTGTAGAAGTACCAGCAGCAAGAAAAATAGTTGTAGCAATAATAGTAGTAGTAGATATTGTAGTAGTAGTAGTAGGTGGAGTAGTAGTAGTAGAAGAAGAAGAACTAGTAGTAGTGGTGGTGGTGGTGGTGGTTGTTGTTGTTGTTGTTGTTTTGTTGTTGTTGTTGTTGTAGTAGTAATAGTAGTAGTAGTAGGGATAGTAGTTGTAGTAGTAGTAGTGGTGGTGGTTGTAGTAGCAGTCGTAGGTGTAGTAGGTGCAGTACTAGTAGTGGCAGGAGTAGTAGCAATAGTAGTAGCAGATGTAGTAGTAGTAGAAGTAGTACTAGTGGTAGTAGTAGTCATAGCAGGAATTGGAGTAGGAGTAGTAGTAGCTGGAATAGTGGTAGTATTGGTAGCAATAGTAGTTGTTGTAGCTGTGGTAGTAGTAGAAGTAGTAGTAGTAGTAGTAGTAGTAGTAGCGGTTGTAGTGGACGGAGAAGTAGTAGTCAAAGTAGTGGTAGTATTAGTAGCCGCTGTAGCAGTAGTTGAAGAAGGAGAAGTAGTAGTCGTAGTCGCAGTAGTATTAGTAGCAGCTGTAGCCATAGTAGTAGTAGTAGTAGTGGTAGCGGCACTAGTAGCATTAGTAGTAGTAGTAGCATCAATAGGAGCAACAATAGTAGTAGTAGCAGAAGTAGTAGTAGTAGTAGCAGCTGTAGTAGTAATAGTGGCAAAAGTATTATTAGTAGTAGTAGCAGAAGTATTATTAGTAATAGTAGCAGAAGTAGCAGTAGTAGTTATAGTAGTTACAATAGTAGCAGTAGCAGTATCAGCCATAATAGAAATAATAGCAGTAGTGGTAGTTGCAGTATTGTTAGTAGTAGTAGTAGCAGTAATAGTAGTAGTAGTAGAAGCAGCAGTAGTAGTAGTGGTAGTGGTGGTGGTAGCAATTGTTGCAATAGTAGTAGTAGGAGGCATTTTTGGGGTAGTACCAATAATAGTAGCATTAGTTGATGTAGTTGTAGTTGTAGTAGTAGTTTTAGTAGTAGGCGTAGGAGTTGGAGTTGGCATAGTTGTAGTAGTTGCATCAGTTGTAGTAGTCGTAGTAGTAGCAGTAGTAGGTTTGATAGTTGTAGTAGTACTAGTAATAGTAGTCATAGTAGGTGTAGCGGCAGTAGTATGGTTAGTAGTCGTAGTAATAGTAGTGGTAGTAGAAGTAGCAGTAGTACTAGTAGCAGTGGTAGAAGGAATGGTAGTAGTAGTAGTAGTAGTAGTAGTAGTAGTAGGCATAGTAGTAGCCATAGTTGCAGTAGTAGTTGTAGTAGTAGTCGTAGTAGTAGCCATAGTTGTAACTGTAGTAGTCGTAGTACTACTAGAAGTAATACTTGGAGTTTTGGCTGTTGTAGTCATAGTAGTAGTAGTACCCGAAGAAGTACTAGTAGTAGTTGTTGTTGTTGTAGTAGAAAAAGTGGCAGTAGTAGTAGTTGTTGTTGTTGCAGAAGAAGTTGTAATAGTAGTAGTGAGAATAGCATTAGCAGCAGCAAGAGTACTAGAAGTAGAAGCAGTTGTTATTGTTATTGTGGAAGAAGAAGAAGAAGCAGTAGTAGTAGTAGTCGTAGTAGTAGTGGTAGTAGGAGTAACAATAGAAGCAAGAGTACTAGTAGTTGTAGTAGTAGAAGTAGTAGTAGTACTAGTAGTACTAGTAGCAGTAGTAGTAGCAGCAGTAGTAGCAATAGCAGTATTTGTATTGGTAGTAGTAATAGTAGTAGTACTAAAAGTAGTAGTAGTAGTAGTAGAAGTAGTAGTAGTAGTAGTAGAAGTAGTAGTAGTAGTAGTAGAAGTAGTAGTAGTAGTAGTAGTAGTAGTACCAGAATTAGTAGTAGTAGTTGTTGTTGTTGTTGTTGTTGTAGCATGAATAGGTGCTAGAATAGTAGTAGTAGCAAAAGGAGTAGTAGTAGTACGAGTAGCAATAGGAGTACTACTAGTTGGAGTAGTTGTAACAGTTCTTTTAGTAGCTATACTAGTAGGTATTGTAGTTCTTGTGGTAGTAGTAGTATTAGTAGTAGGAGTAGCTGAATTAGAAGTAATACTTCTACTAGTTGTTGTAGTAGTATTAGCAGTAGGAGTAGCAGTAGCAGCAGCAATAGTTCAAGTAGTTGTAGTTATTGTTGTTGCTCTTGTGGAAGATGTATCAGTAGTCATAGTAGTGGTATTAGTAGCAGTATGAGCAGCAGCAGTCGCAGCAATATTAGCAACTGGAGTATAAGTAGTAGTAGTAGTAGTAGTAGTAGTAGTAGTAGTTGGACAAGTAGAAGGAGTAGGAGTAGCAGTAGGGGAAGTAGTCGGTGTAGTAGTAGTTGGTGTAGTAGTAGTAGAAGCAGTAGTAGTATTAATAATAGTCGTTGTAGTAGCAGCAGTAGTAGTAGTAGCAGCAGCAGTGGTGGTGGTGGTGGTAGTAGTAGTAGTAGTAGTAGTAATAGTAGTAGTAGTAGCTTCAGCAGCTGTAGCAGAAGTAGTAGTAGCCATAGTAGTAGTAGTAGTAGTATTTGTTGCAGTAGTAGTTGTAGTAGCAGGTGTAGTAGTGGGAGTAGGAGTAGGAGTAGTAGTAGTAGTGGTGCTGGTTGTTGTAGAAGTAGTAGGAGTAGTTGTAGGAGTAGAATTTGGAGTAGAAGTAGTAAGAGTTGTAGTAGTAGTAGTAGTGCTAGTAGGAAGAGAAGCAGTAGGAGTAGTAGAAGTAGGAGTAGTTGTAGTAGTAGTAGCAGTAGTAGTAGTTGTTGTTGCTGTAGTAGCGGCAGTAACAACAGCAGTTGGAGTAGTTGTAGGAGTAGCAGTAGGAGAATTAGTAGTGGTTGTAGTAATAATAGTAGTAGTAATATTTGTAGTAGTTGTAGTAGTAGTAGCAGTAGTAGTAGTAGTAATAGTTGCGGTAGTGGTGATAGCAGTAGTAATAGTTGTATTAGTAGTAGTTGTTGTTGTGGTAGTAGTAGGAGCAGCAGTAGCAGTAGTATCAGCAGTATTAGTAATAGTAGTATTAGTAGTAGTTGTAATAATAGTAGTGGTAGCAGTAATAGTAGTACTAGTTATTGTTGTTGTAGCAGTAGTAGTATTAGTAGTAGTCAAGGAGTAGTAATTGTAGTACTAGTAGTAGTATTGGCAGTAGTATTAGCAGTCGCAGAATTGGTAGTAGTAGTAGTAGTACAAGTAATTGTCGTAGTTGGACTTGGAGTAGGAGCAATAGTAGGAGTATTTGTAGTTGCAGTAGTGAGAGTAGTACTAGTGGTAGTAGTTGGAGTTATAGTGGTAGAAGTATCATAAGCAGTAGTAGTTGTTGTAGCTGCTGTAGTAGTAGTAGTAGCTGCGATCGTAGTAGAAGTAGTAGTAGGAGCAGCAGCAATAGTAGTAGTAGTAGTAGTAGGAGTAGTTGTAGGAGTTGGAGTAGGCGTTGTATTAGTGGTTGAAGAAGAAATAGTATAAGTAGTATTTGTAGTAGTTCTAGTAGTAGCAGGAACAACAGTAGGAGTAGTAGTTGTGTTTGAAGTAGTAATAGTAGTATTAGTAGCAGTAGTAGTCATGATAGTAGTAGTAGCAGCAGTAGCAGCAGTAATAGTAATAGTAGTATTAGTAGTAGTAGTAGTAGTAGTAGGAGGAGGAGGAGGAGGAGGAGGAGGAGTAGTTGTAGTAGTAAAAGTAGAGTAGTAGTAATAGCAGTAGTAGTCTAGGTAGTAGTAGTAGCATTAGCAATATTGGTAGAAGGAGTAGGAGCAGTAGTTGGTGTAGTTGTAGTTGGAGAAGCAGCAGCAGTAGGGGTAGTGGTCATTGTAATAGTAGAGGCAATAGTAGTACTAGCTGTAGTAGTAGTGCTAGTAGTAGTAATAGTAGTAGTAGTAGTAGTAGTAGTAGTAGTAGTAGTAGTAGTAGTAGTAGTAGTAGTAGTAGTAGTAGTAGTAGTAGTAGAAGGAGTGATAGTAGTAGTAGTAGTAGTAGTAGTAGTAATAGTAGTAGTGGTTGTAGTAGTAGTGGTTGTAGTAGTAGTAGTAGGAGGAGTGTTAGGAGGAGGAGGAGGAGGAGTAGTAGTAGTAGTAGACATAGTTGTTGCTGTAGTAGTCGTAGTAGTAGTACAACTAGTAGTTGGGGTTGTAGTAGTTGTAGTCATAGTAGTAGTAGAAGCAGAAGAGGTAGTAGGAGTTTTCGTTGTTGTTGTTGTAGAATAAGTGGTAGTAGTCGTAGTAGTTGTTGTAGAAAAAGTGGTAGCAGTATTACTATGAATTGCACTAGCAGCAGCAGGAGTACTAGTAATGGTTGGAGGAGTTGTTGTTTTTGTAGAAGAATAAGAAGTTGCAGTAATAGTCGCAGTAGTAGTTGTAGTAGGATTAACACCAGTAGTAGTAGTACTAGTAGTCGTAGTAGAAGAAGTAGTAGCAGTACTATTAGTAGTAGTAGTAGTAGTAGTAGTAGCACTAGCAATAGCCGTATTGGTAGTGGTAGTAGTAATGGTAGTAGTACTAGTAGTAGTAAAGTAGTAGTAGAATTAGTAGTAGTACCGAAAGTAGTAGTAGTATTAGTAGAAGTAGTAGTAGGAGTAGTAGCATGAATAGGTGTTGGAAAAGTAGTAGTAGTACGAGGAGTAGTAGTAGGAGTAGGAGTAGAAATGGGAGTGCTATTAGTAGGAGTAGTTGTTGTTGTTGTTTTAGTAGCTATACTAGTAGGTGCAGAGTTCCAGTGGTAGTTGTAGACTTAGTAGTAGGAGTAGCAGCATTAGTAGTTGTGCTTGTACTAGTAGTTGTTGTAGTAGTTGTTGTATTAGTGGCAACAGCAGCAGGAGTTTTAGTAGTTGTAGCGGTTGTTGTTGTTGTTGTGGAAGTTGTATTAGTAGTCGTAGTAGTAGAATTAGTAGTAGCATGATCAGCAGCAGTAGCAGCAACAGCAATAGCAGCAGCTGGAGTACAAGTAGTAGTAGTAGTTGTAGTAGTAGTAGTTCGAGCGGTCGAAGTAGTAGGAGCAGCAGTAGAGGAAGTAGTCGGTGTAGTAGTAGTAGGTGTAATAGTAGTAGTAACAGTAGTAGTATTAATAATAGTAGTAGTAGTAGCAGTAGTAGTAGTAGTTGTGGTGGTAGTAGTATTAACAATAATAGCTTCAGCAGCAGTGGTAACCGTAGTAGCAATAGTTGTATTTGTAGCAATAGTAGTTGTAAGAGTAGACATTGGAGTAGTAGTAGTAGGAGTTGTAGTAGTAGTAGTAGTGCTAGTAGGAAGAGAAGTTATAGGAGTAGTAGGAGTAGTAGGAGTAGTAGTAAAAGTAGTAATAGGAGCAGCCATAGTAGTGCCCATAATAGTTGTTGTTGTTGTTCAAGTAGCAACAATAGTAGTAGTAGTAGGAGTAGTTGTAGGAGTTGGAGTTGGAGTAGTAGTGGTGGTTGCGGTAATAATAATAGAAGTAGTATTTGTAATAGTTGTTGTAGTAGCTGTAGTAGCAGTAGTTGTAGTATTGTGGTAGTAGTTGCTGTTGTAGTAGTAGTAGTAGCAGTAGTAGTCATAGTAGCAACAGTAGCAGCGGCAATAGTAGCAGCAGCAATAGCAGTAGTCATAGTAGTAGCGGTAGCTACGGTAGGGTTAGAAGTACTAGTAGTAGTAGTAATAGTAGTAGTAGTAGTAGTAGTAGTAGTAGTAGTAGTAGTAGTAGTAGTAGTAGTAGTAGTAGCAGCATTAGTAATAGTAGCAGTAGCAGCTGTAGTAGCTATAGTTGTAGTAGTAGTTGTAGTAGAAATAGTAGTAGTTGCTATAGTAGTAGTGACAATAGAAGTAGTGGCAGTTGTAGTAGCAGAAGGAGCAGTAGTAGAAGTAGTAGTTAAAGTAGTACTTGTAACGGTACTAGTGGTAGTTATTGTTGTTGTTGTAGTAGGAGTATCAACAGCAGCAACCGCTACCGCAGTAGTTGTGGTAGTAGTAGTAGTAGCAGTAGTTGAAGTTGTAAAAGTAATAGTAGTACTAGTAGAAGTAGTAGTAGTAGTAGTAGTAGTAGTAGTAGTGGAAGTTATAGTAGTAGTAGTAGTACGAATAGTAGTAATAGTAATAGTAGTAGCAGATGTTGCAAAAGTAGTAGTAGCAGTAGTTGGTGTAATTGTACCATTTGTAGTAGCAATAGTAGTAGTTATTGTTAAATTTGCAGTAGTATTTGTTGTAGTAGCAGCAGCAGCTGTAGTTGTTGGAGAAGTAGTAGTTGCAATGGTAGCAGCAACTCTACTAGTAGTAGTTGTAGTAGTAGCTGTAGTAGTAGTAGCAATAGCATTATTGGCAGCAGCAGCAGTAGTAGTAGCAGCAGTAGTGGTAGCAGCTGTTGCAGAAGTATTAGCAGTGATTGTAGCAGTGATTGTAGCAACCGTAGTAGTAGTACTAGCTAGAATAGTAGTAGTAGTGTTAATAGTAGTAGTAGTAGATGTAGTAGTAGTATTAATAGTTATAGCAGCTGCCGGAGTAGGAGTAGTAATAGTAGTAGTAGTAGCGGTAGTAGTGTTAGTTGTAGCAGTAGTATTAGGGGTTGTTGCTGCAACAACAGCAGATGTAGTAGTACTACTAGCCATAGCAGTCATAGTAGTAGTAGTAGTAATAGTGTTAGGAGGAGGAGGAGGAGTAGTAGTAGTTGTGCTAGTAGTAGTACAAGGAATGATAGCAGCAGTAATAGCAACAGCAGCAGTAGTAGTAGTAGTAGTAGCGGAGATAGTAAGAGCGGTAGTATCTCAGTAGCAGTGATAGTAGTTGTAGAACAAGTTGTAGTAGTAATAGCAGTATACTATTAGCTATAGGAGAAGTAGAAGTAGTAGTCGCAGCAGTTGTAGAAGTCGTACTACCAGCAGTACTACTAGTAGTAGTAGTAATAGTAGTAGTTGCAGTAGTAGTTGTACCATTAGAAGTGGTAGGAGAAGTAGTAGTAGCAGTAACAGTAGTACTAGTAGCAGTAGTGGTAGCAATAGTGGTAGCATTACGACAAGTAGTAGTAGTTGTAGTAGGCATAGTTGTAGTGGTAGTAGCAGTAGTTATAGTAGTAGAAGTAGTAGCAGTAGCAGCAGTAGAAGTAGTAGTTCTAGTAGTAGTTGTCATAGTCGTAGCAGCAGTAGTAGGAGTTGTAGTAGTAGTTGTAGTTGTAGTAGTAGTCGAAGTAGTAGTAGTAGCAGTAGTAGTAGTAATAGTAAGGGTAGTAGTAGTAGTAGTTGCCATAGTAGCAGTAGTAGATGTCATAGAAGTAGTAGAAGTAGCAGAAGTAGTAGTAGCAATAGTAGTAGTAGTTATTATTGAAGTAGCAGTAGTATTAGTAGTACTAGCCATAGCAACAGTTGTAGTTGCAAAAGTAGTAATCGCAGTAGCACAACCGAATGTAGTAGTAGTAGTTTTAGTAGAAATAGTGGTAGAAGTTGTAGTAGTAGCAGCAACAGTGGTAGTAGTAGTGGTAATAGAGGTATGAGTAGTAATAGTAGCAGCAGTAGCAGTAGTAGTAGTAGTGTTAGCAGTAGTTGTTATAGTAGTAGTAGTAGGAGTAATAGCAGGAGTAGCAGTTGTCCCAGTAGTAGGAGTAGTAGTACCATTAGAAGTAGCAGTAGTAGCAGGTGTTGCGGTATAAGCAGCAATAGTAGTAGTAGTCATAGCAACAGTAGTACTAGTAGAAGTAGTAGTTATAGTAGTTATTATTATAGTAGTGGTAGAAATAGCAGCAGCAGTAATGGTACTAGCAGCAGTAGTACTTGTAGTAGTAGTAGTGGTGGTGGTGGTAGTTTTTCGAGTAGTAGGAGTAGGAGGAGGAGGAGGAGTAGTAGTAATAGAAGTAGTAGCAGCAGCAGCAGCACTAGTAGTAGTAGTAGGAGTAGTACTTGGAATAGGAGTAGGAGCAGCAGTAGTAGTAGTTGCATTTGAAGTACTATTTGGAGTAGTAGTAGGAGTAGAAGTTGGAGTCGGAGTAGTAGAGTTCTAGTATTAGTAATAGTTCTAGTAAGAGTAGTTGTAGCGGTTGTAGTAGTAGTCGGAGTAGTAGTAGTAGTAGCTGTAGTTGCAGTAGTAGTAGGAGCAGCAGCAATAGTAGTAGCAATAATAGTAGTAGTAGTAGTTGCAATAGCAGTAGTTGTAGTTGTAGTAGTAGGAGTAGTTGTAGGAGTAGGAGTAGGAACAGTATTTGTTGTTGTAGTACTAATAGTAGTAGTAATATTTGTAGTTGATGTAGTAGTAGCAATAGTAGTAGTAGGAGTAGTAGTTCTGGTAGTAGTGATAGCAGTAGTAATAATAGTATTAGTATCAATAGTAGTCATGGTAGTAGTATTAGTGGCAGTAGTGGTAGTATCAACAGTAGTAGTAATAGCGGTATTAGTAGTAGTAGTAGTAGTAGTAGTAGTAGTAGTAGTAGTAGTAGTAGTAATAGAGGGGTAGTATTTGAAGTAGATCAAGCAGTACAAGTATTGGTAGTAATAGTAGTTATAGTAGTATTAGTAGTAGAAGTATTAGTAGTAATAGTAGAAGTAACTATCGTAGTAGGAGTGGGAGTAGGAACAGTAGTTGGAGTAGTCGTAGTTGGAGTAGTGGTAGTAATAGTAGCTACAATAGGAGTCATAGTAGGAGTAGTAGGAGTTGTAGTAGCTCAGTTATATGAGTACAATTAATAGAAGTAGTAGTAGTTGTCGTAGCTACAGTAGTAGTAATCGCTGTAGTAGTAGTAGTAGTAGTATTAGGAGCCGCAGTGGTAGTAGTAGTAGTAGCAGTAGTAGTGGCAGTTGTAGTAGCAGTAGTAGTAGCAGTTGTAGTAGCAGTAGTAGTAGCTGTTGTAGTAGTAGTCGTAGTAGCAGCAGTTGCAGTAGCAGTAGTAATAGCAAAAGTAGTTATAGTAGCAATAGAGTTAAAAGTAGAAGCTGTCGTAGTAGCAGTAGCAATAGTAGCAATAGTCATAGTAGTAGGGGTAGCTGCAATGGGGTTAGTAGTAGTAGTAGTAGTAGAAGAAGTAGTAGTAGTAGTAATAGTAGTAGCTGTAGTAGTCATAATAATAGTAGTAGTAGTAGTAGCAGTAGTAGTAATAGTAGCAGCAGTAGTAATAGTAACTGTAGTTGTAACAGCAGCAGCAGCAGTAGTAGTAATAGCTGTAGTAGTAATAATAATAGAAGTAGTAGTAGTAGTTGTTGTTGTAGTTGTAGTTGAGAGTAGTAGCAATAGTAGTAGTAGTGGTAGTGGTGGTAGTGGTAGTAGTAGCAGTAGTACTAGTATTAGTAGTACTTGTTGTAATAGTAGTTGTTGTTGTAGTAGCTACAGTAGTAGTAATAGTAGTAGTACTAGTAGTAAGAGTGGTAGAAGTAGTAGTAGCAGCAGTAGTAGTTGTTGTAGGGGTAGGCATGTTTGGAGTAGTAGAAGTAGTTGTAGTAGTTGTAGTAGTAGCAGCCTTAGTATTGTCCACTGTCGTAGTGGTAGTAGTAGTAGTACTAAAAGTGGTATTTGGAGTTATAGTAGTAGTAGTCGTCGTAGTTGTTGTTGCAGATGTAGTAGTAGTAGTAGCAACAACAGTATTGGTAGGGGTAATAGTAGCAGTAGTTGAAGCAGAAGTAGTAGTACTTGGACTAGTATTAGTAGTTGTTGTGGTAGTAGCAGTAGTAGGAGTAGGAGTAGGAGTAGGAGTTGTAGTCTGAATAGGTGCAGGAGAAGTAGTAGTAGTAGATGTAGTAGGAGCAGCAATAGTAGAAGTAGAATTAATTGTATTAGTAGTGGTAGGAGGAGGAGTGGTAGTGGTAGTAGTAGTAGGAGTTGTAGTAGTAGTAGAAGCTATATTAGTAGCAGTAGTAGTACTAGTATTAGTAGTAGCAGTAATAATAGGAAAAGTAGTAGTAGTTTTAGTAGTGATAGTAGTAGTAGGAGTTGTAGTAGAAGTAGTAGTAGTTGTTGCAGTAATAGTAGCAATAGTGGTTGTAGTTGTAGCAGTAATTGCAGTAGTAGTCATAGTTGTAGTATTAATAATAATAGTAGTAGCAGCAGCATTTGTAATAGTAGTAGTTGTTGTTGGTATTGTCATTCTTATAGTAGTTGTAGTAGGAGCAATAGTAGAAGTAGTAGTTGAAATAGTCCCAGTAATAGTTGTAGTAATAGTCATTGTTGTTGTTGTTGTAGGAATAGCAACAGCAGCAGAAATAACCATTGATGTTGTAGTACTACTAGCAGTAGCAGTCGTATTAGTAGTAGTCGTAGTGTTAGTAGTAGTACTAATAGTAGTACAAGTAGTAGTACTAGGAGAAATAGCAGTAGTAGTACTAGCAGTAGTAGCAGCAGAAATAGTAAGAGTAGTAGTAGCTGCTGTAGTAGTGTTAGTAGCCTTAGAACAAGTTGTACGATAATAGCAGTGTAGTATTAGCTGTATTAGAAGTAGTTGTAGTAGCAGTAGCAGTTGTAGCAGTCATTGTACCAGTAGTAGTAGTAGTAGTAATAATACTACTTGTAGTAATTGTAGCGGTTACAGTAGTAGTTGTACCATTAGAAGTGGTATGAGAAGTAGTTGTAGTTGCAGTAGTAGCAACAGTAGTGGTAGCACTAGAGAAGCAATAGTAGTTGCACTAGTCATAGTAGTAGTCGTAGTAGTAGTAGGTGTAGTAGTAGCAGTAGTACCAGTAGCAGCAATACTAGTAGTAGTTGTGGTAGTAATTGTTGTAGTTGTAGTAATAGTAGTATGAGTAGTAGTAGTAGCAGTAGTTGGTTAGTAGTCAAAGTGGTCGTAGTAGTAGCTGCAGCAGCAGCAGCAAGAGTAGTAGTAGCAATAATAGTATTAGTATCAAGAGGAGGAGGAGTAGTAGTAGTTGCAATAGTAGGAATTGTGCTGGCAAGAATAGTAGGAGTCATAGTAATAGTAGTAGTAGCGGTAGTAGTAGTAGCAGCAGTAATAGCAGTAGTAATAGTATTAGTAATAGTTGCTGAAGCAATGGTAGTAGTAGTAGAAGTAGTAATCGCTGTAGTAGAAGCAAATGTAATAGCTGTAGTTTTAGTAGACGTAGTGGTAGAAGTAGTAGCAGCAAGAGTAGTAGTAGCAGCAGCAGTAGTAGGAGTGGTAATAGAAGTATGAGTACTAATAGTAGTAGTAGTAGTAGTACTATTAGTAATAATTGTTATAGTAGTTGTAGTAGTAGTAGGAGTAATAGAAGTATGAGTACTAATAGTAGTAGTAGTAGTAGTACTATTAGCAACAATTGTTGTAGTAGTTGTAGTAGTAGTAGGAGTAATAACAGTAGTAGCAATTGTAGTAGGAGTAGCAGTTGTAGCAGTAGTAGGAGTAGTAGTACCATTGGAAGTAGTAGTAGTAGTAGGTGTTGTAGTCGTAGCAATAGTAGTTGTAGTAGTCATAGCAGTTGTAGTAGTAGTAGAAGTAGTAGTTGTAATAGTTGTTGTTGTTGCAGTAGTAGAAATAGCTGTAGTAGTAGTAGCAGCAGCAGCAGTTGTTGTTGTATTGGGAGTAGTAGAAGTGTTAGTATTGGCAATAGTAGCAGCAGCAGCAACACTCCTACTACTATTGCCACTACCACTCCTACTACTATTGCAATAACTACTATAACTTCTACTACTTCAACTACTAATACTACTACTAATAGTTCTACTTTCATTACTACTACAACAACTACTACTACTAATACTACTACTACTCCAACAACTACTACTACTATTACTACTAGTACTGCTACTAGTACTTATTTGACTACTACAACTACTCCTCCTACTACTACTGCTGCTACTGCAATTGCTACTACTACTGTTACTACTTCTGTTGCTACCACTATAACAAATATTACTTCTACTACTACTACTACAACTACTTTTGCTACTCCTTCTGCTACAGTGACTATTGCTACTGCTACTACTAATACTACTTATACTATTGCTACTCCTACTCCTAGTACTACAACTAATACTACTACTACGACTAATAGAATTGCTACTAACTCCTAATACTCCTACTTCTACTACTGCTACTACAACTATTACTACTACTAGTGCTATTTCTACCACAATGACAACAACAACAACAATTACAACAACTACTTATACTCCTGCTGCTGCTATTACTCCAACTACTATTACTAGCACAACTATTTTCTCTACCACTTCTACTACAACTAACACTACCAATATTACTACTACTAGTACTACTACAACAACTACAACTACTAGTACTATCAGTGCAACTACTACAACAACAACTGCTACTGCTACTACTGCTACTGTGAATATTTCTACTACTACTACCACTACTTCTACTACAACTACTCCATCTCCAACTTCTACTCCTACGGCTTCTAATACTACTACTATTGATGCTACTACAATCACTACTGCTACAACAACTAATACTACTACTAATCCTAATACTCCTTCAACTACTACTAATACTCCTCCTCCTCCTCCTCTTACTACTACTACTGTTACTCCTACTGCTACTCCTACTTCTACTACTTCTATTACTACTATAACTGCTACTCTACAACTTATACCGCTAGTGCTACAATTACTGCTTCTGCTACAACTTTTATTGCTACTACTATTGTTGTTGCTACTGTTGCTACTACTACTACTACTACTACTACTATGACTACTACTACAACTATTATTATTGTTGTTGCTATAACTAATGTTGCTACAACTATGACTACTAATTCTGCTTCCACTACTACTACTACTATTGTTGTTGCTACTACCACTACTACAAGTACTGCTACTACTACTAATGCTGCTTCTAATACTCTACTACTACTACTAATACTACTACTACTACTACTACTACTACTACTACTACTACTTCTACTATTAGCACTACATGACTATTACTTCTACTACAACGACGACGACAACAACAACAACAACAACTACTACTACTACTACTACTACGGCTACTACTCCGACTACTATTATTAGTACTACAAGTACTACTTCTACCATAACTCCTACTACTATTATTACTTGTACGACTACTCTTGCTGCTGCTGCTACTACTATAGCACCTGCTACTTCTACTATTGCTAATTCTATTGCTGCTATTACTACTACAATAGTTTCTACTTCTACTACTGCTAATGCTACTACTACCACCACCACCACCACTACTACTACTTTTACTACTATTATTGCCGCTATTGCTACAACTATTACAAATACAGCTGCTACTACTACTACTGATACTACTTATGCTAGAACTACAACTACTGCAACATCTACTACTATTACTACTACTACTACTACTACTGGTAGTATTAGCAGCAGCAGCAGTAGTAGTTATAGTAGTATTAGCCGTAATAGGGGTACAGTTGTCATAGTTGTAGTAGTACTAGCAGTAGTAGTAATAGTAATAGTAGTAGTAATCGTAGTAGTAGTAGTACTAATAGTAGTTATATTAGTAGTAGTTATTGTTGTAATAGGACGAGTAAAATGTAGTAGCAGTAGTAGCAATCGCATTAGTAGTAGCAGTAGTAGTAGCAATTGTTACAGCAACTGCAACAGCAACAGCAGTAGCAATAGTAGTGGTAGTAGTAGTAGAAGAAGTAGTAGTAGTATTAGTAGTCGTAGCAGTGGAATTAGTAGTAGTTGTTGTTGTAGTAGGAGGAGTAGGAGTTGGTGTAAGAGTTATAGTAGTAGTAGTACTTGTTATTGTTGTAGGAGAAGGAGTAGGAGTTGGTGTAGGAGTTATGCTAGTAGTAGTTGTTATTGTTGTAGTAGAAGGAGTACGAGTTGGTGTAGTTGTAGTAGTCGTTGTAGTGGTAGTAGTGGTGGTAGTAGTAGTAGTAGTAGCAGTTGTAGTAATTGTGGAAGTAGTAGTAGGAGGAGAAGTAGTAGGTTTTGTTGTAGCGGCAGAAGCAATAGTAGCAATAGTAGTAGTTGAAGCAGTAGGTGTAGTAGTAGTGGTGGTAGTAGTAGTGTTGGTAGTAACAGTAGTGGTGGAAGTTATTGTTATAGTAGTAGTAGTAATAACAGTAGTAGTAGTAGGAGCAATAGTAGTGGTAGTTGTCATAGCAGTAGCAGTTGTAGTTGTCGTAGCAGTAGCAGTAGTAGTAGAAGTAGTAGTTATAGCAAAAGTAGCAGAAGCAGCAATAGTTGTAGCCACAGCAGTCGCAGCAGTAGTTGTAGTAGTAGTTGTCGTAGCAGAAGTAATAGTTGTGGTAGTAGGAGGAGTGGTAGTAGTAGTGCTTGTTGTTGTTGTAATAGTAGCAGCAGTAGTATTAGTAGTGGTGGTGGTAGTAGTAGTAGTAGTTCTAGCAGTAGTAGAGGAAGTAGCTGTAGTAGTAGTAGCAGCAGGAGTAGTTGTAGTTGCAGTAGGAGGAGGAGTAGTAGTAGTAGTAGTTGCAGTAGTAGTAGTAGTAGTAGTAATAGTTGAAGAAGTTGTAGTAGAAATAGTACTAGTAGTAGGAGGAGAATTTTTAGTAGTAGTGCTATTAGGAGTAGTTGTATTATTTATAGTAATAGTAGTAGTTGTAGGAGTAGTAGCAATAGTAGCAATAGTAGTAGTAGTAGTGGCAGTAGCAGTAGCAATATTACCAGTAGTAGTAGCAGGAGGAGAAGTAGTATTAGTTGTAGTAGTAGCAGCGGCGGCGACATTAGTAGTAGTAGTATTTATAGTAGTTCTAATAATAGTAGTTGTTGTAGGTGCAACAGTAGTCGTAATTGTAGAACTAATAGTAGGAGTAGCAGCAGTAGTCTTAGTAGTAGTTTTAGTAGTTGTAGCAGTAGTTGTCGCTGTAGTAGTAGTGGTAGGAGTAATAGTTGTAGCAGCAGTAGTATCGTAGCAGTAGTTGCAATAGTAGTAGTAGTAGTAGTAGAAGCTATAGCAATAGCCATAGAGGTAATAGCAGTAGTTGCGGCTGTAGTAGTAGCAGGTGAAGTAATATGAGTAGTAGCAGTAGCAATAGTAGTAGTTGTTGTAGTAGCAGTAGTAGTGGTAGTATTAGTAGTAGTAGTGGTAGTAGTAGTAGTAGTAGGGGTATTAGTAGCAATAGTTGCAGTTGTGGCAGTAGTTGGAGTAGTAGTAGTATTAGCAGCAGTAGTTGAAGTAGTAGTAGTAGTATTAGTACGAGTAGACATAGTAGTTGCAGCAATTGTTGTAGTAGTAGTAGTAATATTAGCTGTAGTAGCAGTACAGTAGTAGTAGTAGTAGTAGTTTTAGAAGTAGTAGTAGCAGTAGTAGTAATAGGAGGAGTAGCATTCATAGCAATAGTAGTAATAACAGTAGCAGTAGTAGTACTAGTAGTAGTCATAGTAAAAGTAGTAGTAATAATATAGCAGAGGTAGCAGTGGGTGTAGCAGTAGTAGTTGTTGAAGGAGCAGCAGTAGTAGAAGTACAAGTAGTATTAGCAGAAGTTGACGCAATAGTAGTAGTAGTAGTAGTAGTAGTAGTAGTAGTAAGAGTAGTAGTAGTCATGGTGGTACAATTAATAGTAGGATTAGTAGTAGTAGTAAAAGTAGCAGTAGCAGTAGTAGCAGCAGCAGTAGTTGGTGTAGTTGTACTAGCAGAATTGGCGGGAGTAGTAATAGTAGCACTTCTTGTAGTAGCAATATTAGAAATAATAATAGTAGTAGTAGTAGTAGTAGCAGCCGTAGTAGTAGTAGTAATAGTAGTACCATAGTAGCAAAAGCCGTTGAATTAGTAGAACTAGTTGTAGCAGCAGCAGTAGTAGTAGTAGCAATAGTAGCAGTCGTATTAGTAGTGGCAGTAGTAGTAGTAGTTATAGGAGTAGCAATAGTAGCAGTAGCAGTCATAGCATAAGTTGGAGTGGTAACAGTGGTAGTAGCTATATTCATAGAAGTAGTAGGAGTAGTAATAGTAGTAGCAGTAGTCGCAGAAGTAGTTGTAATTGTATTAGTATTAGTTGTAGAGGTAGTTATAGATGCTGTAAAGTTGTAGTAGTATTCACAGTAATAGTAGTAGCAGCAATAGCAGTAGTAGTGGTGGTAGTAGCAGTAAGACTACTAGTAGTAGTAGTCATCGTAGTAGGAGTCGCAGTAGCAGCAGTAGCAAAAGTATAAGTTGTAGTAGCAGCTGCATCAACAGAAAGATTAGGAGTAGTTGTTGTAGAAGCAGGAGCAGTAGTAGAAGTAGCAAGAGTATGAATAGGTGTAGAAGTTGTAATAATAGTAGTTGTAGTAGTAGAAGTGGTAGTAGTAGAAGTAGGAGTTGGATAAGTGGTAGTAGTAGTAGGTGTAGGAATAGTAGTAGTAGCAGCACAAGTAGAAGTAAGAGTAGCAGTAATAATTCTATTGCTTCTGCCACTACTACTGTTGCTACTGCTACTACTGTTACTAGAACCACCGTTACTGCTTCTACTACTCCTACTGCTGCCGCTATTGCTGCTACTTCCACGACTACTACTATTACTACTATTATGGCTATTACTGCTACTACTGCAACAACTACTACAACTTCCATGGCTACTAATACTATTACTATAACTACTGCTGCAACAATTACAATTGCTGCTACTGCCACTACTATTTCTTACACAACCGCTACTATTGCTACTACTGCTACTTCTACAACTACTACTACTACTAATGTTGCTGCTATTGCTACTTATACAACAACTACTACTGCTACTACTACTACTGCTAATTCTCCTATTACTACAATTGCTAAGACTAGTGATGCTACTACAAATACTACTACTACTACTACTACTACTCCTACAACAACAACTACTACTACAACTACTCCCTCTCCTCCTACTATTATTGTCGTTATTGCAACTATTACTACAACTACTGCTACTACAAATACTGTTAATACTACTACTACTCCTTCTACTAGCGCTATAACTTCTACTACTACAACCACTACTACTACCGCTACTAATGCTACTACCATTACTACTACTACTACTGTTACTACTACTGCTGCCAATTCTGATACTACTACTACTGTTGGTATTGCAAATACTGCAATTACTATTATAGCTACTACTGCTACTACCTCTTCTCCTACTACTAAAACTTCCACAATTACTACTTCTCCAACGACAACAACAACAACTATTGTTGCTACTACTACTACTACTACTATTACTATTAGTACTATTACTACTACAACTACTGCTACTGCTACTACTACTGCTGCTGCTGCTGCTACTACTACAACAACAACTACTACTATAGCTACTGCTGCCGCTACTACTACTACTACTAATCCTACAACAACAACTACTAATAATAATACTATTACTACTACTACTACTACTGCGACTAATACTACTATTACTCCCACAGCCACTACTGCTACTACAACAACTACTACTACCACTACTCCTACTCCTAGTACTACTCCAAGTACAACTACTACTCCTAACACTCATACTACTACCACTACTACTGTTGTTGCTGCTATTAGAACTACTACTTTGGCTACTACACCTACTACTTCTACTGCTACTGTTACTACTACTATTACTATGACTACTACTACAGCTACTACTACTACTGCAATTGCTCCTCCTAATACTGCTTCGGCTACTATAACAACAACAACTACTACGACTGATATTACTACTTCTACTACTACTACTACTCCTACAACTACTATGACTGCTACTATTCCAACTACTACTGCTACTACTTCTACTTCTACTACTATTCCAACTGCTACTCCTACTACTACTACTAACACTTCTGCTACTACTACTACTTCTGCTACTACTACCACTATGACTACTACTATTCCTACTCCTACCCCAACTCCTATTGCTACTATAGCTACTACTACTACAGCTACCACTACTCTAACAACTACAACTCCTACTACTACTAATACTACAACTACTACAACTACTAGTAGTATTACTATTGCAACTACTACTACTACTACTACTATTACTACTACTACTCCACCTGCTAATGCTACTACTACTACTAGTACTACTAAAACTAATATTACTACTATAGCTACTACAACTATTCGTACCACTACAACTCCTACTCCTACTGCTACTCTACTAGTACTACTACTACAACTCCTACATCTACTACACCTACAACTACTGCTATTAGTGCTAATGCTGCTGCTGCTACTACTACCACAATTGCTAGTACTACTACTACTACTGCAATGACTACACCTACTACAATTGCTGTTATTGCTACCGCTGCCACTACTATAACAATAACAACAACTACTACTCCTTCTCCCCATACTACAACTATGACGCCTACTAGTAGTACTACTACTATGCTGACTCTTACTGCTGCTGCAACTACTACAACTACTACTGCTACTACTACTACTACTACTACAACAACAACAACAACAACAACAACTACTACTACTACTACAACTACTACAATAACAACAACAACTACTACTACTACAATAACAACAACAACAACTACTACTACTACCATAATTACTACTACTACAGCAACTATTGCTACTACTATTACTACTTCAACAATAACTAATACTACTACTAATACTACTACTACTACAACAACAACAACAACAACAACAACAACAACAACAACAACTACTACTACTACTACTACTACTACAACAACTATTCTTACTCCTAGAACTACTCCTGCTACTACTACTACTACCACTACAACTACAACTATAGTTACGAGCACAACTGTTAGCACTAGTACTACTACTACTACTACAACAACAACAACAACAACAACAACAATAATAACAACAACAACAACAACTACTACTACTACTATTGCTAATACTAATATTACTCGTACAGTTGCCACTATTGCTAGTATGAATTCTACTACTACTACTACTACTACAAGTAATACTACTACTACAACTATGACTATTACTGCTGCTACTGCTGCCACTACAATAGTAGTAGTAGTAGTAGTCACAGTAGCATTACTACTACTTAGAGTAATAGTTGTAGTAGTAGTAGTAGTAGAAGTAGTAGTTGTAGTAGTAGTAGTAGCAGTAGTCGCAGTAAAAGTAGCAGTTGGGGCAATTACATTAGTGGTATCAGTAGCAGTTGTAGAAGTAGTAGCAATAGTAGTAGTAGTCATTGTAGTAGTAGTAGTAGTAGTAGTAGTAGTAGTAACAGCAGTTGTACTAGTAGGAGGAGGAGTAGTAGTAGTAGTAGTGTCAGTAGTAGTAGTGTTGGGTGTTCTAGTAGTAGTATGAACAGTAGTAGTAGTAGTAGTAGTAGCAATAGCTGAGGTAGTAGTAGTAGTAGTAGTAGTAGTAGTAGTAGTAGTAGTAGTAGCCATAGCAGTGGCATTTCTAGTAGTAGTAGTAGTAGTAGTAGTAGTAGTAGTAGCTGAAGAAGAAGAAGTAGTAGTAGTGGTTGTTGTTGTAGTAGTTGTAGTATCTGAAGTTGTTGTGGTAGCAACAGTAGGAGCAGTACTAGTAGTAGTAGTACTAGCGGTAGTAGTATTAGTTGTAATTGTAGTAGTAATAGCAGTAGTAGAAGGAGAAGAAGTAGTAGCGGTAGTAGTTGTTTTAGCTACAGTAGCGACAATAGCAGTAGCAATTGTGGCAATATTAATAGTAGTAGTTGTTGTAGTAGTAGTAGTAGCAGTAGTTGCAATAGTACTTGCAGTTGTGGTAGTAGAAGTAGAGGCAGTAGTTGCAGCAGTAATGGTAGTAGCAGTAGTAGTAGTAGTAATATTAGAAATAGTATTAGTAGTAATAGTAGACGTTGTAGAAGTAGTAGTATTGGCAAGAGTAGTTGTTGTAGTAATTGTGGTTGTAGTAGTGGTAGTGGTAGTAGTTGTAATTATAGTAGTAGTAATAGTCATAGTTGTAGCAGTAGTTGTAGTATTAGTAGTAGCCACAGTAGTAGTGGTAGTGGAAGTAGTAGCAGCAGTAATATTAGTAGCCATAGTAGTAGTAGTAGTCTTAGCAGAAGTAGTAGTAGTAGTAGTAGTAGCTGTGGTAGTAGTAGCAGAAGTAGTCATGGAAATAGTAGTAGTGGTAGAAGTAGAAGTAGAAGTAGCAGTAGTAGTAGAAGTAGTTGTAGTAGTGGTAGTAATTGTAGTAGTATCAATAGTCATAGCAATAGTAGTCGCAGTAGAATTAGTAGCCACAGTAATACCAGCAGTAGTAGTTGTAGTAGCAGAATAAGCAGAAGTAGGAGAAGTAGTAGTAGTAATAGTAGTAGTAGTAGTAGTAGTTTTTGTTGTTGTTGTTGTTGTTGTAGTAGTAGTAGTAATAGTAGTGTTTGTAGCAGTTGTTGTTGTAATTGTAGTGGTAGCAGTACAAGTAATCATAGGAGTAGCAGTATTAGTAGAAATTATAATAGTAGGGGTTGGAGTAGTAGCTGTAGATGTAGTAGTAGTTATAGGAGTAGCAGTAGTAGTGGTGGTGGTACTAGTAGTTGTAGTTGTATTAGCAGCACTAGTAGCAGTAGCAGTTGTTGTTGTTGTAGTAGTAGTAGTAGTAGTAGTTTTGTTAGTACAAGTACTAGTATTATTTGTTGTAGTTCTAGTAGTAGATGTTGTAACTGAAGCGGTACTAGTAGTAGTAGTAGTAGTACCAGCAGCAGTAATTATAGATGTAGTAGTTGTAGTGTAATAACAGTAGCAGTAGCAGTAGCAGTAGTTGTAGTAGTCGTGTAGTAGTAGTAGCAGTAGCAAAAGTAGTAATAGTAGTAGTAGTAGTAGTATAAGTAGTAGTAGAAGTAGTAGTAGTTGTTGTAATAGTAGTAGTAGTGGTACTAGTACTGGTAGTTGTAGTAGTAGTCATATTAGTACTAGTAAAAGTAGTAGTAGTAGTAGTAGTAATAGTAGTAGAGGTAGTAGTAGTAGTCATAGTTGTGGTAGTAGTACCAACAGCAGCAATAACAGTCATAGTTGTAGTAGTAGTTGTTGTAGTAAAACAGTCGTAGTAGTGGTAGTAGTAGAAGATGTAGCAGTAGTAGTAACAGCTGTAAGAGTAGTATTAGCAGTAGTAGCAGTAATAGTAGTAATAGTAGTAAGTAAAATTATACTAGTAGTAGTAGGAGTTATGGTAGGATTAGTAGTAATAGCAAAAGTGGTAGTAGTAGGGGTCAGAGTAGTAGTTGTTGTAGACATAGTAGTACTAGCAGTAGTAGAAGAAATAGCAGCAGTAGTAGTAATAATAATAGTACTAGTATATATAGTATTAGTTGTAGTAGAAGTGGTAGCAGTAGTACTAGTGCTCGTAATATTAGTTGGAGTAATAGCAGCTGTAAGAGTAGAAGTAGTAGTAGTTGTGGGGGTTATTGTTGTTGGAGTAGATATAGCTGTAGTAGTATTAGTTGTTGCAGCAATAGTAGAAGGTGGAGTATTAGGAGTTAGTAGTAATTATAGTAGTAGTTGTTGTTCTTATTGTTGTATTAGTTTGAGTAGGAGGTAGAGTTGGAGTAGGAGTAGCAGTAGTATAAGTAGTACAAGGAGTAGTAGTAGGAGTAGCAGTAGTAGCTGTTGTAGCAGTAGTAGTGGTAATATTAGTTGTAGTAGTAGCAGAAGTAGTACTACTAGTAGTAATACTAGCAATACTAGTAGTAGTAGTGGTAGCAGCAACAACATAGTAATAGTAGTAGAAGTAGTAGAAGTAGTAGTAGTAATAGTAGTAGTCATAGTAGTAGCGGTAGTTGTAGTAGTAGTAGTTGGAGTAGAAGTAGTACTAGTAATAAGAGTAGTTGTAGTTGTAATAGAAGTAGTAGTATTAGTAGTACTATTAGTAGTTGAAGTAATATAAGTTGTAGTAGTAGTTGCAATAGTTGTAGAAGTATTGGTAGCAGTAGGAGTAGTAGAACTGGTAGTAGTAGTAGTAATAGTAGTAGTTGTAGTAGCAGTCGTAGTAGTAGTAGTTGTAGTAGTAGTTGTTGTAGTATTAGCAGTAGGAGTAGTAATAGTAGTCATAGTATTTGTAGTAGTAGTAGTAGTAGTAGTACTACTACTACTACTACTACTAGTAAAAGTAGTTGTTGTAATTGTAGTGGTACGAGTAGCAGAAGTAGTACTACTAGTAGTAGTTATTATAAAAGTAGGAGTTGGTGTAGTAGTAGTTGTAGATGCAGAAGTAGTAGTAGTAGTAGTTGTTATAGTAGTAGTAGTAGTAGGAGTAGTAGTAGTTGTTGTTCTTGTAGAAGTTGTAATAGTAGTTTTTGTACTAGTAGTATTAGTACAAGTAATAGTAGTTAACGTAGTTGTTGAAGTGGTAGTAGTTGTTGTTGTTGTAGTAGTAGAAGCAACAACAGCAGCAGTAGTAATTGTAGTAGTGTAGCAGTTGTTGCAATAGCAGTAGTAGTAGCAGCAGTAGTAGTAGTTGTAGCAGAAGTAATAATTGTAGTAGTACTAAATGTAGTAGAAGTAGTCATAGAAGTGGTAGTCATAGTAGTAGTAGTAGTAGTTGTTGTTGTTATTGTTGTTGTAGTAGTAGTAGTAGTCGTAATAGTAGTAGTAATAGTGATAATAGTAGTAGTAGTAGTAGTAGTAGTAATGGTAATAGCAGTAGTAGTAGCAACAACAACAATAGTTGTAGCAACAATAGTTGCAGCAGTAGCAGTAGTAATAGTAGCGATAGTGGTAATAATAGTTGTAGTGGTTGTTGTTGTACTAGTAGATGTAGGAGTAGGGAGTAGTAGTGGTAGTGGTAATAGTATAGGTAGTAGTAGTAGGAGTAGGAGCAGTAGTAGTATTAATGGTAGGGGTAGGAGTAGTAGTTGGGAGTAGTTGGAGTAGGAATAGTGGTAATAGTAGTAGTAGTAGTAGTAGTAGTAGTAGTAGTAGTAGTAGTAGTAGTAGGACCATTAGTAGTTGTAGTAGTAGTAGCTGTAGCAGTAGCAGGAGTAGTATTTGGAGGAGGAGGAGTAGTAGGATTAGTAGTAGTAGTAGTAGGAGTAGTAGTAGGAGTAGTAGTAATAGTAGTAGGAGTAGGTGTAGTAGTAGTAGTAGGAGTAAGACGAGGTGTAGTTGTCGGAGTAGCAGCTGCAGTTACAATACTAGTTGTAGGAGGAGGAGGAGGGGTTGTAGTAGGAGTAGTAATAGTTGGCGTAGTGGCTGCAGTAGTTGCAGCTGGACTAGCAGTAGCAGTAGCAGCAGTAGTAACCGTCATACTTTTTGTTATTGTAGTAGTAGTAGTTCTTGTAGTAATAGTAGTACTAGTAGGTGTAGTAGTAGTCAGAGTAGTAGTAGGAGTAGTAGCAGTAGCAGTTATATTAGTAGTAGTATTAGTCATAGTAGCAGCAGTAGAAGCAGTAGTAGTAGCAGTTGTGCAAGTAGTAGTATTAGCGGTTGTAATTTTAGTAGTTGTAGTATTCTTTATAGTAGTAGGAGTAGTTGTTGTTGTAGTAGTAGTAATAGTTGTACTTGTAATAGGAGTAATAGTGGGAGTAGGAGTAGTAGCATAAGTAGCAGTAGTAGTATTAGTAGTTGTAGCAGTACTATGGGTACTATCGTTGCAATTGCTACAACTGCTGTGACTATTACTACTACCCCTGCTGCTGCTGCGACCACTACTACTGCTACTACCAACACAACTAGTATAAGAACGACTACCACTAGTTCTACTAGTGCTACTGCTACTACTACTACTATCACAACTACCGCTATTACCACTACTACTAAACCTGCTACTACAACTATTGCTACTATTGCTTCTGCTTCTACTACTACTGTTACTACTACTACTACTACTACTATAACTACTACTACAACTACAACTACTACAACCATTACTAGTACTAAAACTATGACAACTACAATAACTTCTTCAACTATTCTAGGAGCAACAACAAAAACTGCCACTACACTGCTAGTATTTGTATTACTACTTCTCCTAGTAGTTGTACTACTACTACTATTACTTCTTTGTCTACAACTGCCGCTGTAACTACTACTACAGCTACTACTATTGCTACCACTACAGATTCTACTACTACTACTACAACTGCTCCTACTGCAACCGCCACTACTGCTACCACTACTCTACTGCAACTAGTACTACTACTACAACAACAACTATTGCTTCTACTGCTGCTCTACTGCTGCTACTATTATGGCTACAACTGCTACTGCTACAACAACAACTACTACCAAAACAACTATTACTCCTACTACAGCTACTACTACTACCACTCATGCTACTACAACTACTAATGCTACTAATAGTATACCAACTACTATTGCTACTGTTGCTACTACTGTTACCTCTAGTACTACTACAATTACTATTGCTACTTCTGCTACTACTATTACTACTAAAACTGCTACTGCTGCTATTGCTACTTCTACTGCTGGAACTATTACTATGATTGATACTACTACTACTCCTACTATTACTATTACTACTACTACTATTACTACTACTCTTACTACTGCTGCTACTACTAATACTACTGCTACTACTACTATTACCGCAACTACTACTTGTAGTACTATTACTACAACTATTACTACTATGACTACTGCAATTACTACTACTGCTACTACTACCACTACGACTACCACTACTACTACAATTACTACTTCTGCTACAACTACTACAGCTAATACTACAACTACCAGTATAACTACAACTACAACTACTATTGCTACTTTTCCAACAACAACTACAACTATTACTACAACAGCTACTTCTACTTTCACTACTTAATTGACTACTACTGCTACTATAACTACTACTGCTACTACTGCTACTACTACTAATATTACAACCACAACAAGTACTACTGCTACGATTGCTTCTTCTACTACTACTACTACTTCGCTCACTACTACTACTACTACTACTACTACTACTACTAACGCTACTACTAGTGCTATTGCTACTACTACAACTAGTACTTCAACTATTACTGCTAATACTGCTACTCTTGCCACTAATACTACTACTACTATTACTACTTCTACTGCTACTACAGCTACTACTGCTACTACTACTACTACAACTATTACTACCACTTTTATTACTGTTACAACTACTACTGCTACTGCTACTTGCATCTCCACAATTACTAATAATATAATACTACTATGACTATTGCTACTGCTACAACTCTATTTCTCCTACTACTTCTACTATAGCTATTATTACGACGACTACCACTTCTACTACTGCTAGTACTGTTGCAACTACTACTACGACGATACTTCTCATACAACTATGACTTTTGCTATTACTACTACAACTAATACTACTACTACTGTTGCTACTATCACTACTACTGGTACCACTGTGGCTACTGTGATTGCTGCCACTGCTAGTGCTACTACTACTGCTACTACAGCTACAACTGCTACTACTACTATAGCTACCACTATTACTACTTCTAATGCTATTACGGTAACTGCTACAGCTACTACTACCACTTCTACTACTGCTACTACTGCAACTACTTTTGCTACTACTAATGCAGCTACAACTACTGCTACTACTCTTGCCACTACCAATACAACTACTACAACTACTATTATCATGACTACAACTACTACTATTACTACTACCACTGCTGCTTCTATTGCTACGATTGTTGCTACTACTAATACTAGTTCCACTACAACGGCCACTTCTGCTACCACTACTATGACTGCTGCTACTACTACTATTGCTGCTAATATTACAACAACAACAACAACAACTCCAACTACTATTGCTCCCGCTACTACAACAACTATAGCAACAATAACTACTACTACTACTGCTGCTGCTGCTACTACTACTACAACAATAACTACTGTTGCTACTGCTACTACAACTACTACTGCTCTGGCTACTTCCACTACTATTACTAGCACTACTACTACTTCTACTATGGCAACTATTGCTGCTACTACAACTGCTGCTACTACTACTATTACTAATACTGCTATTACTACTGCTGCTACTAATAGTACTACTTCTACAACTACTTCTACTACTACTACTACTACTATTACAACTAGTACTACTACTTTGCCTACAACTACAACAACAACTACTACTAATGTTGCAGCTACTACTATCACTAGTACAACCACTACTACTACCACTACAACTACTACTTCTAGTACTACTGCTACTACAACTGCTATTGCTACTCCAACTACTTTTCATACTGCTACTACAATTACTACTTTTACTACTTCTGCTACTGCAACAAACAGTACTATTACTAGTACTACTACTACTGCTGCTGCTTCAACTTTTGCTGCTACTACTACTACTACAACTACTACTACTATTACTAATACTACTACTCCTGCTGCAACTACTAATACTACTACTACTACTAATAATACTATTAATGTTGTTGTTGCTCCTACCACTTCTGCTACTACTACTATTACTACTTCTACTACTGTTAATACTATAACTACCACTACTAGTACGATAACTACTACTTCTGCTACAACGGATGCCATTAATAGTAATACTACTACTATTCCTACTAGTACCACAATTACTGCTTCTGCTACTACTATTGCTTCTTATATTGCTACTATTTCTATTAGTGCCACTGCTGCTACAACAACAATAACTACTATAGTTGCTACTATTGCTACAACAACTACTACTACGATAACTGCTACTGCTGCTACAGGGGCTACTACTACTGCCATTACTGCTACTACTGCTACTAGTACTGCTATTACTACTGTTCCTACTATTACTACTACTACGACTACTGCTACAACTACTGCTTCTATTTCTACTAATACTTCTACTACTACTAATACTACTACTCCATCAAAAACTAGTACCATTGCTACTACTACCATTGTTGCTATAACTATTACTACTACTTCCCCTACTTCTACTACTTCTGCAACTACTACTGCTACTGCTACTACTTCTTCTACAACAACAACAACTACTACTACTACTATAACTACTACAACTACTACAACACCACCACCACCAACAACAATGACAACAACTACTACTACTACAACAATGACGACAACAACTACTAGTACTACTGCTACTAGTACTACTAGTACTACTACTACTACCACCAATTCTACTACTAGCACTACTACTTCTACTCCCCCAGAGCTACTACTACAAATACAACTACTAATGCTTCTCCTCCTCCTCCTACAACTACAACTACCACTGCAAATACTACTATTGTTGTTGCTACTGCTTCTACCGCTGCTATTGCTACCACTTCTACTATAACTACTACAACTATTACTATTACTACAACTAGTACTACAACTACTGGTACCTCTACTACTACTACTACTACTATAGCTACTACGACAAAAGCACTATGACTATTGCTTTTGCACTACTACTTCTATTACCACTACTAATGCTACTACAAGTATTGCTACTTTTGCTACAACTACTACTATTACTAACTACTGCTACTACTGCTACTACTACTACCTATACTACTAGTCCAACAAGTACTACCGCTACAACTACTACATTTCGTACTGCTACTACTAATACTACTAAGGCTACAACTATGACTACTATTGCTGCTACTACTACTACTACTTCTGTTACAACAACTATTGATACTAATATTTCTACTACTATTACAACTACTGCTACTGCTACTACTACTACAATAATTATTACTACTTCTCGTATTACCACTAGTTCAGCTACTACTACTACTTCTACAGTAATGTACTATTACTACTGCTATAACTACCACTACTACTTGTACTACTGCTACTACTACTTCTGCTACTGCTACTACGGGTACAACTATTACTGCTACTACTACTTCTACAACTATTTTCTACTCCTACAGCAAATAATACTACTGGCACTCCCACCACAACTACTACTACTGCTGCTGCTACTACCGCTGCCACCACTGCTATAGTTACTACTGCTACTACTACTCCAATTAGTACTATTACTGCAACTATTGCTGCTAATATACTATTACTACTACTACTCCAAGTCCTACTACTATTACTACCATTACTACTATGATTATTACAACTACTTCAACTACTGATACTACTACTTGCACTTATACTAGAACTACTGCTACTATTGCTACTACTAATGTTGATGCTACTGCTACTACTATTACTACAGCTACTGATGCAACCATTATTTCTACTACTACTGCTACAACTACTAATATGACTACTAGTAGGACTACGAGTATTACTACTACTTCTAATACAACTACAATAACTTCTATTACAATAACAACTACTACTAGCGCTATAACTACTGCTACTACTACTGTTACTCCTATTACTACTGCTACTACGGCTAAAACTACTACTACTACTAATACCACTACTACTATTAAAAATACTACTGCTACTTCTACTACTGCTACTACTGCTGCTCCAATGACTACTATTACTACAACTAATGGTGATGCTGCTCCTACTGGAAATGCTACTACTATTACTATCACTACTACTACTTCTACTGCTACAACTTCTGCTTCTACTACTACTGCTGCTACTACCACTACGACTACTACCACTAACTACTACTACTAATTCTACTAGCTACTACTACCATAACTACTACTACTAACTACTACTACTACTCCATCTACTATCGCTACTACTACTACTACTACTACTACTACTACTACTACTACAACTACTATGGCTACCACTACTACTACTGCTGCAACTATTACTCCTACTACTACAACAATTGATGCTACTACGGCACCTACTATTACCTCTGTTACGATAGCTATTACGACCACTACTACTACAAATACTGCAAGTACCATTGCAACTTCTACTACAATAGAAACTAATACTACTACTACTAGTGCTACTATTACTACTACTGCTAATACTTCTAGTACTACTACTGCTGCTGCTGCTGCTACTACTACAGTTGCTACTATTGCTGCTTGTACTACTACCAAAACTCCAACTACTACTATTACTACTACAACTACTATTAGTTTTGTTACTACTACTATTGCTAGAACTACCACTTCTCATACTACTACTAATACTGCTACTTCTGCTACTTTTGCTACAACTGCTACTACTATTACAATTATTGCTACTACTACTACACCTACTACTACTTCTATTACCACTTCTACTACTACTCCTTCTTATACTACTACTACTAGTGTTGCTACTGCTACTACTCCAACCACTACTAGTACTACTACTACAACAACTACTACTTATTCAACTACTACTACTACTAATACTAATACTTTTACTATTGCTACTAGTGCAAGAACTGTTACTATGGGTATTGTTGGTGCTACTGCTACGACTACATCAACCTCTCCGGCTAGTTCAACTACTACTTTGACTACTACTACAACTATGACTACAACTAGCACTACTACTGCTAGTATTACAAATATAACTACCACTACAAGTAGAATTGCTACCACTTCTGCTATTACTAGTTGCACTACTATTGCAACTATTGCTACTACTACAGCTAGTTATGATACTACTCCCACTACTACCATTGCTGCTGCTACTATCGCTACTACTACTACTACATCTATAACTACCAAAACTACTACTGCTGCTACTATTGCTACTATAGCTACTGCTACTACTATGACTACTATTACAATGAATACTACTACTACCGCTAGAACTGCTACTACAACTAGTACTCTTACTATTACTACTATTACTGCTATTGCAACTACTACTACTACTACTACTACTATTACTACTACTAATAGTTATTGTTGTTGTTGTTGTTGTTGTTGTTATTGTTGTAGTAGTAGTAGTTGCAATAGTAGTAGTAGTCATAGTAGTACTAGCAGTAGCAGTAGCTGTAAAGGTAATAGTAGTAGCTGTAGGAGCAGTAGTAGCAGGTGAAGTAATATGAGTAGTAGTGGAATTTGTGATGATAGTTGAAGTAGTAGTAGTAGTAGTTTTATTAGTAGTAGAATTTGTAGTAGTAGTTGTTGTAGGAGCAGTAGTAGTAGCAATACCAGTAGTAGCAACAAAGTTGCCAACAGTAATAGTAGTAGTATTAGCAAGAATAGTAGTAGTAGTAGTAGTAGCAATAGTAGTAGCAATAGTTGTACTACTACATGTAGTAGTGGTGGTGGTAGCTGTAATAGTAGCAATAACAGTAGTAGTAAAAGTAGTAGTCGTAGCGGTGGTACTAGTAATAGTAACAGCAGCAGTAGTAGTAAAAGTAGTAGTGGTAGGAGGAGTAGTAGTTGTAGTTATACTAGCAATAGCGGTAGGTGTAGTATTAGCAGTACTTGTTGTAGTAGCAATATTAGAAATAGTAGTAGTAGCAGTAGAAGTTATGGTAGCAGCAGTAGTAGCAGCAGTAACAGTAGCAGCAGTAGCAGTAGTAGTTAAAGTAGTCGTAGTAGCAGTAGTTGCCATTAAAGTTGTAGTAGTTGTTGCAGTTGAAGTAGCATAAGTAGTTGAAGTTGTAGTAGTAGAAGCAATAGTACCACCAATTGTAGTAGGATCAGTAGTGGCATTAGTAGTAGTAACAATAGGAGTAGTAGTTGTCGTAGTAGCAGTCATAGTGTTAGTTGGAAAGGTAGCAGTGGTAGCAGTAGCAGCAATAGTTGTAGTAGTAGTTGTAATAGTCGTAGCAGCAAGATTAATAGTAGTAGTACTTCTTCTAATAGTAGTAGAAGTAGTTGGAGTTGTAGTAGTAGTAGCAGTTGTACTAGTAGGTGGAGAAATAGTAGAAATAGCGGTAGCTATTGTAATAGTAGCAGTAGTAGCAGTAGTAATAGTAGCGATAGTTGCGGTAGTAGTTGCTGCAATAATAGTAGTAGTAGTAGCAATAGTAGTAGAAGTAGTACTAGTAGTATGAAAAGTTGTGGTAGTAGTAGTACCAGTAGTAGTGGTAGTCGCAGTAGTTGGTCAAGGAGGAGCAGTGGTAGCGACAGCAACAGCAGCAACAGTAGAAGTGGTAGTAGGAGTAGTGGCAATGGTAGTAGTATTATTTGTAGTAGTAGTTGTTGTTGTAGTAATGCTGGTAATAGTAGTGGTTGCTGTAGAAATAGTAGCAGTTGTTATTGTAGAAGTTGCAGAAGTAGCAAAAGTGGCAATACTAGTAGTAGAAATAGTTGTTGTAGTAGTAGTAATAGCAGTAGTAGTTGGAGTAGTAGTAGCAGAAGTAGTAGTAGTAGTGACAAAAGTATAAGTAGTTGAGGTAGTAGCAACAGCAGCAGCAACAGTAGTATTAGTGGTAGTAGTGGCACTACCAGTAGTAGTAGCAGTAGTTGTAGTAGTAGTGGTAGATGCAGGAGAAGCAGCAGTAGGAGTAGCAGTAGCTATAGTAGTAGGAGTAATAGTTGCTGTGGTAGTAGTAGTAATCGAAGTAGCAGTGGCAACAGTAGCAATAGTAGTAGTAGCAGTTATTGTAGGAGTAGCTGCAGTAGTTGTACTAGCATTTGTAATAGCAGGATTAGTAGTAGTAGCTCTCAAAGTAGCAGTGGCAACAGTAACACTAGTAGTAGTTGTTGTTGTAGGAGTAGCTGCAGTAGTTGTACTAGCATTTGTAATAGTAGGATTAGTAGTAGTAGCAGTAGCATCCATAGTTGTAGTTGGAGTAGCAGAAGTAGTAGGTGTAGCAGAAGTAGTAGTAGTACAACTAGTAGTAATAGTAATAGTAGTAGTAGTAGAAGTAGTAGTAGTTGTTGTTGTAGAAGTAGTAGTAGTAGAAGAAGAAATAGTCGTAATAGTTGTAGTAGTAGTGGTAGTATTAGTACTAGCTTTAGTTGTTGTTGTTATTATAGTAGTAGTAGAAGTAGTTGTAATTGTTGTTGTTGTAGTAGTAGTGGTGGTATTAGTAGTAGTAGTAGCAGCAATAGAAGCGGTTGCAACAGCACCAATAGTAGTAATGGCAGTAGTAGTAGTTGTTGTAGTAGCAACAATAGTAGTAGTAGCTTTTGTTTTTGTAGTGGTAGTGGCATTCGCAGTTGAAGTAGTAGTAGTAGAAGTAAAAGTATGGGTAATACTAGTGATTGTAGTAATAGTTGTAGGAGCAGTAATAGTAGTAATAAGAATAGTAGTATTTTTTGTAGTAGAAGTATCAGTAGGAGTAGTTGTTGTTGTTGCAGTAGTAATAGTATTAGTTGTCCGAGTAGTAGAAGTAGATGTAGTAGTAGGTAGGAGTAGTAGTAGGAATAGTAGTGTTGAAATTATGGTAGTAGGAGTAGTAGTTGTAGTAGTAGTAGTAGTTGTTGTTGTTGTTGTAGTCGTAATTGGAGTAGTAGTTGCTGGAGTAGTAGTAGTAATAGGAGTTGGGGTAGTAGTACAAGTAGCAGTAGTAGTAGTGGTGGGAGTGGAAGTAGTAGTAGTAGGAGTCGAAGCAGGAATAGCTATAGTAGTAGTAGTAGTAGCAGTAGTAGGAGTAGTAGTAGTAGTAGCAGTAGTAGTAGTCGCAACAGTAGTAGTAGTTGTTGTGGTAATTCTACTAGTAGTTGTAGTAGCAGTAGTAGTAGCAGAAGGAATTGTAGTAGTAGTAATAGTACTAGTAGGTGTAGTAGTTGTAGTGGTACTAATAGTAGTTGTTTTGGTAGTAGCAGTACTTGTGTTGTTGTGGTAATAGTAGTAGTAGTGGTGGTAATGAAAGTGGTATTAATAGTAGCAGTAGCAGTAGCGGAAGGAGTTGTAGCTGTAGTAGCAGCAGCAGTAGTAGTAGTAACAGTACTAGTAGGTGTAGTAGTTGTAGTAGTAGTAATAGTTATTCTTGTAGTAGTAGCAGTAGTAGTGGGAGTGATAGTTGAAGTCGTAGTAGTAGTAAAAATATTAGTAATAGTAGTAGTTGTTGTTGTAGTAGTAGTCGTAGAAATAGCTGTAGCAGCAGTATTAGTAATTTAGCACTAGTAGTTGTAGTAGAGTCATACGAGTTGGAGTTGGAATAGTAGTAGTAGTAGTTGTAGTAGTAGGAGGAGGAGTAGTAGTAGTAGTAATGGTAGGAGTAGTAGTAATAGTAATAGTAGTAGTAGTAGGAGTAGTAGTTATAGAAGTAATTGTAATTGTATGAGTATTAGTAGTTGAAGCAGTAGAGTAGTAGTATTTTTCATAGTAATAGTAGCAGAAGTAGTAGTAGTACTTGTGGTGGTGGTGGTAGTAGTAGTAAGACTAGTAGTAGTAGTAGTAGTAGTAGTAGTAGTAGGAGTAGGAGTAGGAGTAGCAATAGAAGTAGGAGGAGCAGCTCGAGCAGTAGCAGTTGTGGAAGTTGTAGTAGCAACTGCAACAACTGCAGGATTAGTAGCTATAGTAGGAGCAGTAGTGGTAGTAGTTGTAGCAAGAGTAGTAATAGGTGTAGAAGTAGTAATGATAGTAGCAGTAGAAGTTGTAGTAGAAGTAGGAGTAGGAGAAGTGGTAGTAGTGGTAGGTTTAGGAATAGTAGCAGTAGCACAAGTAGGAGTAGGAGTAGTGGTATTAATTCTACTGCTGCTGCTTCTACTACTGCTCCTATTGCTACTACTACTGCTACTAGAACCATTGCTATAGCTTCTACTACTACTACTATTGCAACTGTTACTGTTACTACTTCAACTACTATCGCTACTGCTGCTAATACTTCCACGGCTACTGCTTCTATTGTTGCTACTACTACTGCAACAATTGCTATTGTTGCTACTGCCGCTGATATTACTTTTACAATCGCTATTACTGCTACCACTCCTACTACTAATTCTACTTTTTCTATAATTGCTATTACTAGTGATACAACTATAGAAACTACTACTACTACTACTCCTGCAACAACAGCAAGAACAACTAATCCATCTCCTCCTATGAATATTGTTGTTATTGCAACTATAATAACAACTGCTACTACTACTATTACTGTGACTACTAGGACTACTAGGACTACTACTACTACTACTACTACTACTACTACTACTATAACTACTACAGCTACTACTCTTACTACTCCAACTATTACTACTGCTACTATTCTTGCTAATACTACTGCTACAACTACAACTTGTACTACGACTGCTACTACTGCTGCTACTACTACTACTACTACTACTACCATAGCTACTAGTATTGCGAATATTGCTGCTACTACTATTACTACCACTACTATAGCTACCATTGCTACTTCTATAACTTCTCTTACTACTACTCCTGCTACTACTAGTAGTACTACAACAACTACTACAAATACTACTACTATACTTCTGCTACTGAAAATGCTACTAAAACTAATACTACTATTACTAATACTACTACTGACACTAATAGAATTACTACTACCACTACTACTACTACGACTACTACTATTTCTGCTACTTCTCCTACTACTGCTACTACTACTGCTACAACTTCTACAATAACTATTACTACAATTGCTGCTGGTACTACTACAACTTCTACAACAACTACTACATCTACTGCTATTACTACAGCAACTACTACCGCTACTATTACTACTAGTTTTTCTATTGCTACTATTATTGTTACGACAACTACCACTACTGCTACTGCTACTGCAACTATTGCTATTTTTTCTACTGCAACTGCTATTGTCGCTACCACAATAACTACCACTAAAATTGTTGCTACTGCTATTAGTACTACTACTATTGCTACTTCTACTCCTACTACTACTTCCCTAGCACCTATTCCTACTACTACTCCGACTCCTACTACTTCTACTACTATGCTTGTACTACTACTAGTACTATTGCTACTACTAAAACTACTTTTGCAGTTATTACTACTACTTCTCCTTCAGCTATTACTATTACTACTACTACTCCTATTACCACTACTAATGCTACTACACCTACTATTACTACTACTACTACTACTGTTACTACAACTACTGCTACTGCTACTATTATTACTATTATTACTTCTACTACTACTACTACTACTACTACTAATACGGCTACTAGCACAACAGCTGCTACTACGACTACTACTACTACTATGACTACTGCTGTTGTGGCTGCTACAGCTACTACAACGCCTATTTCTACTACTAATATTGCTAATACTATTATAACAACTACTACTGCTACTTTGACTACTACTACTTCTACTAGAACAACTACTACTGCGGCAATTATTGCTTCTACTACTACTTCTACACCAACAACTACGGCCACTACTACTACTACTTTTACTACTACTGCTACTACTGCACCCACTATTTCTAGTATTACAGCAGCTACTACATTGCTGATGCTCTTGCTACTGCTGCTACTAATACAGCTACTACTTCTAACACTGCTCCTACTACAACTACTACAAATGTTGCTACTTTAATTACTGATACTGCTATTGATACTACTACTCCTACTTCTCTACTGTTACTACTACTACAACAATAACAACTGCACCTACTACTACTGCGACTACTACTACCATTGCTACTGCTACTACTACTACTACTACTAATGCTGCTGCTACTACTACTCTACTACTACTACTATTGCTCCTACTACTACTGCTACTACTGCTGCTGCTGCTACTACTATTGCTACTGCTACTACTACTACTATTGCTACTCCTCCTCCTCCTCGTCCTACTACTACTACTATTACTACCACTACTGCTACTGCTGCTATTACTCTTGCTACAACTACAACTACTACTTCTTCAACTGCTACTACTACTACTACTACTACGACTACTACAGCTGCTACTATAAGAACCAGTGCTACTGCTACAACTTTTGTTGCTATTACTACTACTGCTTCTACTACTAGTACTACTATCACTACTACTGCTACTACCACTACTACTACTACTATTGTGGCTACTAATACTATTACTACTACTCCTAGGAAAGCTACTACAGTTGTTGTTGTTGCTGCGACTACTACTTCTATTGCTACTACTGTTGTTGTTGTTATTTTTGCTACCACTACTACTACTACTACGACTCCTCCTCCTCCTATTGCCACTGCTTTCGCTTCTACTGCTACTACACTACTATCGCTTCTACTAGTACTATTGCTACTACTAGTTCTACTGCTAACACAATTACTACCACAACAACTACTATTGCCACTATCGCTACAGCTACTACTACGATTGCAGCTATTGCAGCTACTAATGCTTCTACTACTACTATTACTACAACAACTACTACTGCTACTACCACTATTATTAAAGCTACTGCTATTACTAGTACTACTACTGTAACTACTACTACTAAAACTACTACTTCTCCGATAATAACAATTACTACTACTTCACCTACTTCTATTGCTGCTACTAGTATTCTTACTACTACAACTATCGCTACAGCGACTACTACTATTACCACCACCACAGCTACTATTGCTCCTATTGCTACTACAGCTACTACTACAATTGGTACTATTACTTCTATTACTACGACAACTACTACTACTTGTACTACTGATATTGCCACTACTATTGCTACTACTACTACAACTACTACTATTACTACTACTACTACTACTATAAGTACTTCTTTTGCTACTACAACTACTACTCCTAATACTACTACTGCTATTACGACAACTACTATTAATACTACTACTACTACAACTATTACTCCTGCTATTGATGCAATAACTGCAACTACAACTACTACTACTACTGCTGCTGCTGCTACTACTGTTGCCACTACTGCTACTACTACTATTGCTGCTGCGAATACTAATATTGCTTCAACTATTGCTTCTACTAATGCTACTGTTGCATCTTCTCCCCCTACTACTACTTTTGCTACCACTGCTGCAACAACTACTATTACTATTGCCAGTATTACTGCTGCTGATACAATGACTACTACTACTACTACTAATACTTCTACTTCTGCTACTATTGCGACTACTTTCACTGCTACTTCTACTACCACAACTGTTACTACTACAACTACTTCTACTACGATTACTACTATTGCTACTACTACAACTACTGCAGCTAATGCTATTGCTACTACCATCACTATAGCTTCTCCTATTACTACTTCTACTACTTCTACTACCACTACTACTACTACTACTACTACTACTACTACTCCTACTACAATACCTACTATAACTTCTGCCAATATTACTACTACAACAACTACTACTCCTGTTGCTACAGCTACTACTACTGTTGCAACTACTTCTGCTACTAAAACTCCTATTCCAACTACTAATACTACAACTACTGCCACTACTACTACTCGAGCTACTACTACTATGACAACTACTACAACTGCTACTAACGCTAATACTACTTCTACTACTACTCCTCCTGCTACTACAACTACCATTTCTACTACAAATTCTACTATTACTACTGCAACTACTAGTACTACTACTAGTACTCCTACTGCTATAGCTATTACTACTATTGCAAATACTTCTACTATAAGTACTCTTATTCCTACCACTGATTTTACTACTACTACTATTACTATTGCTACTACTACTACTACTACCACCACTGCTACTACTGCTACTACTACTAATGCTACTACTGCTACTACTACTACTACTACTACTACTACTACTAGTTCTACGACTACTACTTCTACTACTACTTCTATGACTACTACTACTGTTGTTACTCCTACTACCACTACTACTACCAGAACTACTACTTCTGTAATTATTGCTTCTACTACTACTATTACTAGCACTACTACTTTTCTGGTTACTACTACTACTACTACTGCTGCTACTATTGCGAGTACTTTTACTACTTCTATAACTACTACCTTTGTTGCTACTACTACTACTATTACTACAATAACTACTACTACTACTACTACTCCTACGACTGCTACTACAACGACAAGTACTGCAACTACTACAACTACTCCAACTACCACTACTATTACTACTACTACTACTACTTATAGTAGTACCAGCCTTGCTACTACGCTATTACCTCTACTATTGCTACTATTATGACTACTACTACTACTACTGGTACTACTATTGCCCTTGTAGCTACTGCTACTATGGCTACTACTACAACTACTCCTGCTACTACTACTTATAATACAACTACAGCTATTGCTACTACTACTACTACTATTGCTAATATTACTACTACTACTACCACCGCCACCACTACTACTACAGCAACTACAACAACTACTACTACTATAGCCTCTACTACTGCTATTAGTACTAAAACTACTAATTCTATAACAACAACTATTACTGCTACTGCTACTATTACTAGTACTACTACAACTTCTACTGCAACTTCTACTACTAGTACTAGTTCTACTCCTACTACAACTTCCACTACTATTACTATAAGTTCTACTACTACTACTATTGGGGTAGGAGTAGTAGTAGTAGTAGCTATAGTAGTTGAGGTAGGAGTTGTAGTAGTAGTAGCCGTAGTAGCTATCGCAGTAGTAGTAGTAGTAGTCATATTAGGAGTAGCAGAAGCAATATTAGTTGTAGTTCTGGTAGTAGCTATAGTAGCAATAGTACTTGTAATAGTAGTATTAGTAGTAGTAGTAGGAGGAGTAGTTAGGGTAGTAGTAATAGTGAAAGTAGTAGAAGTAGTAGTACTAGTAGTATTAGAAGTTGTATTAGTAGTAGTGATAGCAGTTGTAGTAGTACTACTACTAGTAGCAGCAGCAGTAGCAGTAGTAGTAGTTATAGTAGTAGTCATAGTTGTCGTAGTAGTAGTAGTAATAGCAGCAGCAGCAGCAATAGTAGTAGTAGTAGCAGTAGTAGTAGTAGTAAAACTAGTAGTAGAAGTAGCAGCAACGTTAGTAGGAGTAGCAACGTTAGTAGAAGTATTAGTAGTAGTAGTTGTAGTAGTAGCAGGAATAGTTACAAAAGTAGCACTTGGTGTAGCTGTATTTGTAGTAGTGGTAGTCGTAATGGTAGTAGTAGTCATGGTTGTAGTAGCAGTAATAGTATAGAAAGTAGTAGCAATAGTAGTTGTAGTAGTAGTAGTAGTCACAATCACAGCAATAGTACTATTAGCAAAAGTAGGAGATGTGGTATAGGTAGTAGTATAGGTAGTAGTAGTAGTAGTAGTTGTAGCAGTGGTAAGAGTAGTAGAAGTAGTAGTAGCATCAGTGGTTGTAGTAGTAGCAGCTATAGTGGTAGTCACAATAGTAGTAGTTATTATTGTAATAGTAGCAGAACTAACAATAGTTGTGGTAGTAGTAGTTGTATTAGTAACAGCAGTAGTAGGAGCATTTGTAGTAGTAGTAGTCGTAGTAGTGGTAGTAATTGTCATAGTAGTAGCAGCGATAGTAGTAATAGTAGCAGTAGTAGCAGTAGTAGTAGCTATAGTTGTAGTAGAAGCAGTAGTAGTAGTAGAGTTGGAGCAGCTGTAGCTGTATTAAGAGTAGAAGTAGTAATGGTACTATCAGTTGTAGTATCGGTGGTACTTGTTGTAGTCATAATAGTATAGCAGTAGCAGTAGCAGTAGTAGTAGTTGTTGTACAAGTAGTCGTAGTAGTGGTAGAAGTAGTAGCAGTCGTAGGAGCAGTAGCAGCTTTAGTAGTGGTAGGAGTAGTACTAGTAGAAGTTGTAGTACTAGGAGCAAAGTAGCTGTAGTAGTACTAGCAGTAGTAGTAGTAGCAAAAGTAGTAGTCGTAGTAGTAGCTACACAGTAATAGCAGTAGTCGTAGCAATAGCAATAGGACTAGCAGTAGTAGTAGCAACAGTAACAATAGTACTAGTAGTAGTAGTAGTAGTTGGAATAGCGATAGTAGTTGTAGTAGTAGTACTAGTAGTAGTAGTAGCAAAAGTAGTAGCAGTAGCAACAATAGTAGTAGTAGTAGCAACAATTGTAGCAGTAATAGTAGGAGTAGTAGTAGAAGTAGAAGCAGTAGTATCGATAGTAGTAGCCGCAGCAGCAGCAGCAGCAGCAGTAGTAGTAGTATTGTTAGCAAAAGTAGTAGTAATTATAGTAGTAGTATTATTATTAGTAGTAGTAGTAGTCGTAGTAGAAGTTGTAGCAACAGTAGCAGAGATAATAGCAGTAGTAGTAGTAGCAGTAGCAGTTGTAGTACTGGTAGTACTAGCAGAAGTAGCGGCCATAGTAGTGGTAGTAGCAGTAGTATCAGTCATAGTTGTAGTAGCAGTAATAGTGGAAGTTGCGATAGTAGTAGTTGTAGTAGTAGAAGCGTCATTAGTGGTAGTAGTTGCAGTAGCTGTAGTAGTATGAGAAGTAGAGTAAGAGTAGCAGTAGTAATAGTAGAAATCGCAATAAAAGTTGTTGTAGTAATAGTAGTACTAGCGGTAGCAGTAGTTGCAGTAGTTGTAACTATTGCAGTATTAGTTGTTGTTTGAGCAGCAATAGTAGTATAGTAGCTCTAGTAGCAATCAAATTAGTAGTTCTAATAGTAGTATTAGTAGTAGCAATAGAAGTCGTGGTCGTAGTAGTTGCTATTCTAGTAGTCATGGTAGTAGTTGGAGTAGTAGTAGTTGTTGTTGTTGTTGTTGTTGTAGAAGCAGTAGTAGTTGCAGAAGTAGTAGAAGTAGGGAAAGAAGTAGTTATAGTTGTAGTAGCAGTAGTAGTAGTAACAATGATAGTAGTGGTAGAAGGGGTAGTAGTATCCGTAGTAACAAAAGTAGTAGTTGCAGTAGTAGTAGTAGTAGCAGAAGTAGTAGCGGTAGTAATTATAGTAGTACTATTAGCAGCAACAGTAGTTGTAGTTGTAGTAGTAGGAGTGCTAGCGGTAGTGGCAGTAGTAGTAGACGTAGTAGCATCAACAGTAGTAGTAGAAGTAGTAATAGTAGTAGCAGTAGCAATAGGGGTGGTGCTAGTTGTACTAGTAGTAGTGTTAGTAATAGTAGTATCCTTTGTAGCAGTAGTAGTCGCTATCATATTGGTAGTGATAGTTGTAGAAGCAGTAGTAGTGTTAGTAACAATGGTAGTAGTTTTAGTAGTAGTAGCAGTAGTTGCATTAGTGGTAGTAAGAGTCGTACTAATAGTATTAGTAGTAGTAGAAGCAGCAATAGTAGTAGTATTAGTACTGATAGTAGTAGTTGTAGTACCAATAGTAGTAGTTGTAGTAGTAGCTGTAGCTATAGTAGTAGTAGTCGTAGCTGTTGTAATACCGCAAGCAATAGTAGCAGCAGTGGTAGTAGTACTCATAGTTGTAGTAGTAGTATTAGCAGCAGCCGCAGTAGCTGTATTACCAGCACTAGTATTAGTAGTAGTAGTAACCACAATAGTAGTAGCAGTAGTAGTAGCAAGAGTAGTAGTAGTTTCATTGGTAGTAGCAGTAGCAGCAATAGTAGTAGTAGTAGTGACAGCTATAGTAGTAGTAGGAGTAGTAGTAGTTGCAGTAGCAGTAGTCCTAGTAGTAACTGCAAGAGTATTAGTAATAGTAGCAGTAGTAGTGGTATTAGCTGAAGTAGTAGTAGTTGTGGTAGGAGTGGAAGTAGCAGTAGTAGTAGTATTAGTATTAGTAGTAGTCAGAGTAGAAGTTGTAGCAGCAGAAGAAGTTGTAGTAGTAGCATGAACAACAGTAGTAGTAGTAGTAATAGTTGAAGCAGTGGTCGCAACAATAGTAGTCCTAGTAGTGGTAGTAATAGCAGCTGTAGAAGCTATAGTAACAGTAGTAGTAGTAGTCGTAGCTATAGTAGTAGTAGCCGTAGCTGAAAAAATAGCAATAATAATAGAAGCAAAAGCAGTAGTAACAGTAGTAGTAAAAGCAGCAGTAGCAGTAGCAGTAGTACCAATAGTAATAAAAGTAGCAGTTGTAGTTGTAGTAGTAGTAGGAGAAGCAATAGTAGTAGTAGCAGCGGCAGTTATCGTAGTAGGCATAGTAGCAGTTGTAGTAATAGCGGTAGCCATAGTAATAGTAGCAGTAGTAGTAGCAGTAATTGTAGTAGTTGTAGTTGTTGTTGTTGTTGTAGTAGTAGTAGCAACAGCAGTAGCAGTAGGAGCAGCAGCAGTAGCAGCAGTAGTAGCAGCAGCAGTAGTAGTAGTTGTTGTTGTAGTAGTAGCACTTGTCGTAGTTGTAGGAGTAGTTCTAGTAGAAGTGGTATTAGTAGCAGAAATTACAGTTGTTGTAGTAGTAGTAGTAAGATTAGTACCCATAGTAGTAGTTGTATTCAAAGTACTATTAGTAGGAGTAGGTGCAGGGGTAGAAGTAGTAGCAGTAGTAGCAAAAATAGTAGTACCAGTAGTAGTAATAATAATAGTAGTAGTTGTTGTAGTAGCAGCAACATTAGTAGTAGTAGTTGTTGTTGTTCTAGTAGTATTAGTAGTAGAAGTATTAGGAGGAGGAGGAGGAGGAGGAGGAGTAGTAGTAGTAGTAGTATTAGCAGTAGTTGTGTTACTAGTAGTGGTAGTTGTAGTAATAGTAGTAGTAGTAGTAGTAGCAATAGTAGTAGTATTAGTAGTAGTTGTGGTACTACAAGTAGTAGTAGTGGTAGTAGCAACTGTTGTGCCTGTAGTAGTAGTAGGCGTAGTAGTAGTAGTAGTAGTAATTTTAGTTGTAGTAGTAGAAGTAGTAGTAGTTGTATTAGTAGCAGCAGCAGCAGTAGTAATTTCAGTTGTAGGAGTAGTAGTAGTAATAGTTGGTGTAGCAGTAGTAGTTGGAGTAGGGGTAGCAGTAGTAGTCAGAGTAGTAGTCATAGAAGTAGTTGGGTCATCCGCAATCATAGTCGTAATAGCAGTTGTAGTAGTAGTAGTCGCTGTAGTAGTAGTAGCAGGTGTAGCAGGTGTAGTAGTAGTAGTACTAATAGTAGTAGTAGTAGTCGTGGTGGTGGTGGTGGTTGTAGTAGTAGTTGTTGTTGTAGTAGTAGTAGCAATATTGGTAGTAGTAGTGGAAGAAGTAGTAATAGTAGTTATAGTGGAAATTGTAGTTGTAGTAGTCATTGTAGTAGTAGTCGTAGTAGTAGTAGTAATAGTAGTAGGAGTGGTAGCAGTAGTAGTAGTAATAGTAGTAGGAGTAGTAGAGTAGTAGTGGTAGCTATAGTAGTTGGGGTAGGAGTTGTAGTAGTAGTAGCCGTAGTAGCTATAGCTGTAGTAGTAGTAGTAGTCATATTAGGAGTAGCAGAAGCAATAGGAGTTGTAGTTCTGGTAGTAGCTATAGTAGCAATAATACTTGTAATAGTAGTATTAGTAGTAGTAGTAGGAGGAGTCGTTAGGGTAGTAGTAATAGTGAAAGTAGTAGAAATAGTAGTACTAGTAGTATTAGAAGTTGTATTAGTAGTAGTGATAGCAGTTGTAGTAGTACTACTACTAGTAGCAGCAGCAGTGGTAGTAGTAGTAGTTATAGTAGTAGTCATAGTTGTCGTAGTAGCAGTAGTAATAGCAGCAGCAGCAATAGTAGTAGTAATAGAAGTAGTAGTAGTAAAACTAGTAGTAGTAGTAGCAGCAGCGTTAGTAGGAGCAGCAACGTTAGTAGAAGTATTAGTAGTAGTAGTTGTAGTAGTAGCAGCAGTAGTTACAAAAGTAGCACTTGGTGTAGCTGTATTTGTAGTAGTGGTAGTCGTAATGGTAGTAGTAGTCATGGTTGTAGTAGCAGTAGTAGTATATAAAGTAGTAGCAATAGTAGTTGTAGTAGTAGTAGTAGTCACAATCACAGCAATAGTACTATTAGCAAAAGTAGGAGATGTGGTATAGGTAGTAGCATAGGTAGTAGTAGTAGTAGTAGTTGTAGCAGTGGTAAGCGTAGTAGAAGTAGTAGTCCTGGTAGTAATAGTAGTAGTAGTTGTAGTTATAGTAGTAATAGTAGTAGTAGTAGCAGAAATAGTAGTAGCATCAGTGGTAGTAGTAGTAGCAGCTATAGTGGTAGTCACAATAGTAGTAGTCATTATTGTAATAGTAGCAGAACTAACAATAGTTGTGATAGTAGTAGTTGTATTAGTAACAGCAGTAGTAGGAGCATTTGTAGTAGTAGTAGTCATAGTAGTGGTAGTAATTGTCATAGTAGTAGCAGCGATAGTAGTAATAGTAGCAGTAGTAGCAGTAGTAGTAGCCATAGTTGTAGTAGAAGCAGCAGTAGTAGTAGAGTTGGAGCAGCTGTAGCTGTATTAAGAGTAGAAGTAGTAATGGTACTATCAGTTGTAGTATCAGTGGTACTTGTTGTAGTCATAATAGTATAGCAGTAGCAGTAGCAGTAGTAGTAGTTGTTGTACAAGTAGTCGTAGTAGTGGTAGAAGTAGTAGCAGTCGTAGGAGCAGTAGCAGCTTTAGTAGTGGTAGGAGTAGTACTAGTAGAAGTTGTAGTACTAGGAGCAAAGTAGCTGTAGTAGTACTAGCAGTAGCAGTAGTAGCAAAAGTAGTAGTCGTAGTAGTAGCTACAGCAGTAATAGCAGTAGTTGTAGCAATAGCAATAGGACTAGCAGTAGTAGTAGCAACAGTAACAATAGTACTAGCAGTAGTAGTAGTAGTTGGAATAGCGATAGTAGTTGTAGTAGTAGTACTAGTAGTAGTAGTAGCAGTAATAATAATAGCAGTAGCAGCAGTAGTAGCAGTAGCAACAATAGTAGTAGTAGTAGCAACAACTGTAGCAGTAATAGTAGGAGTAGTAGTAGAATTAGAAGCAGTAGTATCGATAGTAGTAGCCGCAGCAGCAGCAGCAGTAGTAGTAGTAGTAGTATTGTTAGCAAAAGTAGTTGTAATTATAGTAGTAGTATTATTATTAGTAGTAGTAGTAGTCGTAGTAGAAGTTGTAGCAGCAGTAGCAGAGATAATAGCAGTAGTAGTAGTTGTTGTAGTAGAAGTAATAGTTGCAGTAGTAGTAGTAGCAGTAGCAGTCGTAGTAGTGGTAGTACTAGCAGAAGTAGCAGCCATAGTAGTGGTAGTTGCAGTAGTATATGTCATAGTTGTAGTAGCAGTAATAGTGGAATTTGTCGATAGTAGGTAGGTCTAGTAGTATAAGCTTCATTTAGTGGTAGTAGGTTGAAGTAGCTGTAGTAGTATGAGAAGTAGAGTAGAGGAGGTAGCAGTAGTAATAGTAGAAAGCCGCAATAAAAGTGGTTGTAGTGTTGTATACTAGCGTAGCAGTAGTTGCAGTAGTTGTAACTATTGCAGTATTAGTTGTTGTTTGAGCAGCAATAGTAGTATAGTAGCTCTAGTAGCAATCAAATTAGTAGTTCTAATAGTAGTATTAGTAGTAGCAATAGAAGTCGTGGTCGTAGTAGTTGCTATTCTAGTAGTCATGGTAGTAGTTGGAGTAGTAGTAGTAGTAGTTGTTGTTGTTGTAGAAGCAGTAGTAGTGACAGAAGTAGTAGAAGTAGGGAAAGAAGTAGTTATAGTTGTAGTAGCAGTAGTAGTAGTAACAATGATAGTAGTGGTAGAAGGGGTAGTAGTATGAGTAGTAACAAAAGTAGTAGTTGCAGTAGCAGTAGTAGTAGTAGAAGTAGTAGCGGTAGTAATTATAGTAGTACTATTAGCAGCAACAGTAGTTGTAGTTGTAGTAGTAGTAGTGCTAGCAGTAGTGGCAGTAGTAGTAGACGTAGTAGCAGCAACAATAGTAGTAGTAGTAATAGTAGTAGCAGTAGTAATAGTGGTGGTACTAGTTGTACTAGTAGTAGTGTTAGTAGTAGTAGTATCCTTTGTAGCAGTAGTAGTAGCTATCATATTGGTAGTGGTAGTTGTAGAAGCAGTAGTAGTGTTAGTAACAATGGTAGTAGTTTTAGTAGTAGTAGCAGTAGCAGCATTAGTCGTAGTAAGAGTCGTACTAATAGTATTAGTAGTAGTAGAAGCATCAATAGTAGTAGTATTAGTACTAATAGTAGTAGTTGTAGTACTAATAGTAGTAGTAGCTGTAGTAGTAGCTGTAGCTATAGTAGTAGTAGTCGTAGCAGTTTCAATACCACAAGAAATAGTAGCAGCAGTGGTAGTAGTACTCATAGTTGTAGTAGTAGTATTAGCAGCAGCCGCATTAGCTGTATTACCAGCACTAGTATTAGTAGTAGTAGTAACCACAATAGTAGTAGCAGTAGTAGTAGCAAGAGTAGTAGTAGTTTCAATGGTAGTAGCAGTAGCAGCAATAGTAGTAGTAGTAGTGACAGCTATAGTAGTAGTAGGAGTAGTAGTAGTTGCAGTAGCAGTAGTCCTAGTAGTAACTGCAGGAGTATTAGTAATAGTAGTAGTAGTGGTATTAGCTGTAGTAGTAGTAGTTGTGGTAGGAGTGGAAGTAGCAGTAGTAGTAGTATTAGTATTAGTAGTAGTCAGAGTAGAAGTTGTAGCAGCAGAAGAAGTTGTAGTAGTAGCATGAACAACAGTAGTAGTAGTAGTAGTAGTAGTAAAAGTTGAAGCAGTGGTCGCAACAATAGTAGTCGTAGTAGTGGTAGTAATAGCAGCAGTAGAAGTTATAGTAACAGTAGTAGTAGTAGTCGTAGCTCTAATAGTAGTAGCCGTAGCAGCAAAAATAGCAATAATAATAGAAGCAGAAGCAGTAGTAACAGTAGTAGTAAAAGCAGCAGTAGCAGTAGCAGTAGTACCAATCGTAATAAAAGTAGCAGTTGTAGTTGTAGTAGTAGTAGGAGAAGCAATAGTAGTAGTAGCAGCGGCAGTTATCGTAGTAGGCATAGTAGCAGTTTTAGTAATAGCGGTAGCCATAGTAATAGTAGCAGTAGTAGTAGCAGTAATTGTAGTAGTTGTAGTAGTAGTTGTTGTTGTAGTAGTAGTTGTAGTAGGAGTAGCAGTAGTAGCAGCAGCAGCAGTAGTAGTTGTTGTTGTAGTTGTAGGAGTAGTACTAGTAGAAGTGGTATTAGTAGCAGAAATTACAGTTGTAGTAGTAGTAGTAGTAAGATTAGTACCCATAGTAGTAGTTGTAGTCAAATTACTATTAGTAGGAGTAGGTGCAGGGTTAGAAGTAGTAGCAGTAGTAGCAAAAATAGTAGTACCAGTAGTAGTAAAAATAATAGTAGTAGTTGTTGTAGTAGCAGCAACATTAGTAGTAGTAGTAGTTGTTGTTCTAGTACTATTAGTAGTAGAAGTATTAGGAGGAGGAGGAGGAGGAGTAGTAGTAGTAGTAGTATTAGCAGTAGTTGTGTTACTAGTAGTGGTAGTTGTAGTAATAGTCGTAGTAGTAGTAGTAGCAATAGTAGTAGTATTAGTAGTAGTTGTGGTACTACTAGTGGTAGTAGTGGTAGTAGCAACTGTTGTGCCAGTAGTAGTAGTAGGCGTAGTAGTAGTAGTAGTAGTAATTTTAGTAGTAGTAGTAGTAGTAGTTGTTGTTGTAGTAGTAGCAGCAGCAGCAGTAGTAATTTCAGTTGTAGGAGTAGTAGTAGTAATAGTTGGTGGAGCAGTAGTAGTTGGAGTAGGGGTAGCAGTAGTAGTCAGAGTAGTAGTCATAGAAGTAGTTGTGTCATCAGCAATCATAGTAGTAATAGCAGTTGTAGTAGTAGTAGTCGCTGTAGTAGTAGCAGGTGTAGCAGGTGTAGTAGTAGTAGTACTAATAGTAGTAGTAGGCGTGGTGGTGGTGGTGGTGGTAGTTGTTGTTGTAGTAGTAGTAGTAGCAATATTGGTAGTAGTAGTGGTAGAAGTAGTAATAGTAGTTATAGTGGAAGTTGTAGTAGTAGTAGTCATTGTACTAGTAGTCGTAGTAGTAGTAGTCATTGTACTAGTAGTCGTAGTAGTAGTAGTAATAGTAGTAGGAGTGGTAGCAGTAGTAGTAGTAGTAGTAGTGGGAGTAGTAGAGTAGTAGTAATAGCAGCAGCAGCAGCAGCAGTAGTAGCAGTAACAGTAGCAGTAGCAATATTGGCAGTAGTAGTGTTAGTTGAAGTTGTAGTAGAAGTAGTAGTAGTGTTAGTTGAAGTTGTAGTAGAAGTAGTAGTAGTAGTAGTAGTAGTAGTTGTAGTAGTAGTAGTAGTACTACTACTCAGAATAGGAATAGGAGTTGGAGTAGTCGTCGTAGTAGTAGTAGTCGTAGTATTAGTAGTAGTTTAGTACTAGTAGTAGCAGCAGTAGAAGTAGTAGTACTAATAGTATTAGTAGTAGTAGCAGTTGTAGCGGTAGGAGTAACAGCTGCAGTTGTATTATAGCAAAAGTTGTCATTGGGGGTTAGTAGCAGAAGTTAGAGTAGTAGTAGTATTAGTAGTAGTTAAAGGAGTAGTAGGAGTTGTAGGAGTAGTTGTAATAGTAGTAGCAGTAGTAGTAGCAGAAGTAGTAGTTGTAGTAGCAGTAGAAGTACTACTAGCAATAGTAGTAGTAATCGTAGCAGCAAATGTAGTAGTGGTTGTAGCAGTAGTCGTAGCAGTAGTAGCAGCAGCGGCAGCAATAGTTGTAGTAATAATAGTACCAGCAGTAGTAGTACTATAGTAATAGTAGTAGTAGTAGTGGTACCAATAGTTGTAGTATAGTAGTGGCAGTAGTGGTAGTAGTGGCACTAGTGGTAGCAGTAGCAGCTGGAGTAGTAATAGTTCTAGTTGTTGTCGTAGTAGTAGCAGTAGTAGTAGTGGTGGTGGTTGTAGTAGCAGAAATAGTTGTAATGGTAGCAACAGTAGTAGTAGTAGAAGTAGCAGTTCTAGTGGTAGTAGTAATAGTAGTAGTAGTTGTAGTAGTAGTGGTAGCGATAGTAGTAGCAGTAGTATTAGGAGTAGGAGTAGGAGTAGTTATAGTAGTAGTACTAGTAGCAACAATAGTTGTTGTAGCAGTAATTGCAATAGTAGGAGGAGTAGTAGTAGTCGTAGTTGTACTAGCAGTATTAGCAGCAGTAGCAGTAGTAGCAATAGTCGCTGTTGCAGCAATTGTAGCAAGTAGCAGTAGAGGTTGTTATAGTAGCAGCACTAATAGTAGTAGTTGTTGTATCGGCCGTAGTAGCAGTACTAGTAGTAGTAGTAGTAGTACAATTAGCGGTAGTAGCAGTAGTAGTAGTTGTAGTAATAGTAGTAGCAGTAGAATGATACATAGCAATGATAGTTGTAGTAGCAGTAATAGTTGTAGCAGTTGTAGTAGTATTAGTAGTATTAGCAGTAGCTATAGCAGCAATAGAAGTAGTAGTAGTAGCAGTAGTAAAAGTAGTAGATGAAGTTATAGCTGAAATTGTTATAGTAGTAGTAATACTAGTAGCAGCAGCAGTAATAGTATTAGTAGTAATAGCAAAAGTGGTAGTGCAGTAGTAGCAGCAATTTTAGTATTTGTAGTAGTAGTAGTAGTTGAAGTAGTTGTAGTAATCGTAGTAGTAGTAGAAGAAGCAGTAGTCGTAGTAGTACCAGTAATAGGAAGTGTAGTATTAGCAGAAGTTGTTGCAGTGAAATTGGTAGAAGTAGTAGTCGTAGTACTATAAGTAGTAGTAGTAGCAGAAGTAGCAGCAGCAGTATTAGTAGAAGTAGTAGCAGTCTAGTAGCAGTAGTAGTAGTAGCAGTTGTAGTAGTTATAGGAGAAGTAGAGTAGCAGCAGTACTAGTAGCAGCAGCGGGTACTGCAGTAGGAGTAGTAGTAGAAGAAGTAGTAGAACTAGCAGTAGTTGTTGTCATAGTAGTAGGATTAGTTGTTGTTGTTATAGGAGAAGTAGTAGTAGCTGCAGTAGTAGTAGTCGTAATAGTAGCACTAGCAGCAGCAGTCATAGCAAAAGTAGCCGTTGTGGTAGCAGTAATAATACTATCTATAGCAATAGAAGCAGTAGTAGTAATAGTTGTAGTAGAAGTAGCAGGAATAGTATTAGTAGTAGCGGTGGTGTCGTAGTAGCAGCTGCGGCAGTAGTTGTAGTTGTAGTAAGAGTGCTAGCATTAGTCGTTTTAGCAATAATAGTCACAACAGGACAAGTAGTAGTAGTAGTAGGAGGAGGAGGAGTAGTAGTAGTAGAAGTAGTAGTACATGTGCTTGCTCTAGGAGAAGTAGCAGTAGTAGTAGCAGCAGTAGTAGTCGTAGTAGCGGTAGTAGTAGTACCAGTAGTTACAATAGCAGAAGTAGTAGTAGTAGTAGAATTTTAGTAGTAGTAGTTGTAGTAGCAGTAGTAGTACTAGCAATAGTAGTTGCAAAAGTGGTAGTAGTAGTAGTAGTATTAATAGTAGTAGTATTAGTTGTTGTAGTAGTATTAGTAGCAGAAGTAGGAGTAGTAGTAGTATTAGTGGTAGGGAGGATAGTAGTAGTGGTAGTTGTTGTTGTACAAGTAGTATTAGTAGTTGTTGTACGAGTTGTAATTGTAGTAGTAGTTGTAGGAGTTGTAAGTGTAGTTGCAGTTGTAGTAGTAGTAGTTGTTGTTTTTGTAGTAGTCGTAGTAGTAGTAGCTATAGAAGTAGTATTAGCAACAGTAGTAGTGGTAGTAGTAACAGTTGTAGCAGTAGTTGTACCTGTAATAGTCACAGTCATAGTAGTACTAGTAGTAGCAGTACTAGTAGTAGTAGTAACAGTTGTAGTATTAGTAGTAGTAGGAGGAGAAGTAGTAGTAGCAATAGTAATAGTGGTAGTATTGGGAGCAGTTGTCGAAGTTGTAGTGTAGTAGTAATAGTAGTAGCAGTTGTAGTAGGAGTAGTAGTACTAGAAGCATTAGTTGTTATCGCAGTAGTAGAAGTAGTAGCAGTAGTTGTGGCATCAGAAGTAGCAGCAGTAGTACTAGTAGCAATAGTAGCAATAGTAGTAGTAGTAGTAGCTGTAGTAATTTTAGCGACAGTCCAATAGTTCCAGTAGGACTATTAACAATAGTAGTAGTTGTTGTAGTAGTAGAAGTAATAGATAGTAGTAGTAGTTGTTATGGTAGTAGTAGTTGTAGTGGCAGTTGAAGAAGTGGTAGCAGTAGTAGTAGTAGTAACCATAGTCGCATTAGTAGTAGTAGTAGCAGTCGTAGTAGTAGTAGCACCAACAATAGTAGTAGTAGAAGTAGTAATAGAACAATAAGTAGTAGTAGTAGTTGTAGTAGTTATTTTTGTTGTTGTAGTAGTAGTATTAATAGTAGTAGAACTATTAATAGTAGCAGTAGCAGCAATCGTAGCAGCGGCAGTAGTACTAGTCGGAGTAGTAGTGGCAGCGGTAGTAGTACCAGTGGTAAGAATAGTAGGAGAAGTAGTAGTAGTAAAAGTAGTAGGAGCAGCAGCGGTAGTAGTATTAGTAGCTGCTGTAGTAGTCCTTGTAGTAGCAGCAGTAACAATAGTAGTAGTAGCAGTTGTAGCAGCAATTATAGTAGTAGCAGTTGTAGCAGCAGCTGTAGTACTACTAGCGGTAGAAGTAGTGCCAGTGGCAACAGTTGGAGCTGTACTAGCAGTAGCAGTAGTGGTAATAGTAGTAGTAGTAGTATTAGCAGTTGTAGCAGCAGCAGCAATAGTAGTAGTTGCAGCATTAGCAATAGTAGCAGTCGTAGCAGAAGTAATAGTAATAGTAGAAGTAGTAGTAGTAATTGCAGCAACAATAGTAGTCATAGTAGTATTAGTAGTAGTTGCAGTAGTACTAGTAGCTGCAATAGTAGTGATAGTAGTAGTAGTAGTGGTAGTGGTAATAGTTGTAGTAGTAGTAAGTATAGTAGTTGTAGTAGCATTAGCTATAGTAGCAAGCAGTAGAAGTAGTATAGTAGTAGCAGTAGTTATAGTTGTAGTAGTAGCAACATTAGTAGTAATAGTCGTAGTCATCCTAGCTTTACTAGCTATAGTAATAGCAGTAGTTGTAGTGGTAGTACTAGTAGTGACAGTAGTAGATGTAGTAGTCGTAGTTGTAGCTGCAGTACTGGTAGCAGTAGTTGCTGCAATAGTGGTAGTAGGATTAGTTGTCATTGTAGTAATAGTAATATCAGTAGTAGTAGCAGTTGTATTTGGAGTTGCAAAGGTTGTAGTAGTAGTAGTAGTAGTAGCAGTAACAGTAATAGTAGTAGTAGCATTTACAATAGTTGTAGTAGTCATAGTACTAATAGCAGTAGTAGTTGAAGTAGAAGTAGTGGCAGAAGTTGAAGTAGAAGTAGCAGTAGTAGCAGCAGTAGTCGAAGTAGTTTCAGTAGAAGCAATAGCAGTTGTTGAGGTAGAAGTAGTAGTAGTTGTAGTTGTAGTAGAAGTGGCAGTAGTAGCAAAAGTAGCTGTAGTTATAGTAGTTGTTGTTGTTGTAGTAGTAGTAGAAGTAGTAGTAGAAGTGGTAGTAGTAGTAGCAATTGCAGTCGTGCCATCCGTAGTAGTGGTAGAAGTAATAATAAAAGTCATAGTAGTAGTAGTAGTAGTAGTAGTATTAGCATCAATAGTTGCCATAAAAGTTTTAGTAGTAGTAGTAGTAATTGTAGGAGCAACAGTAGTAGTAGTAGGAGTAACAACAGTGGTAGTTGTAGTAGAAGTAGTAGTAGCAGCAGCAGTAGTAGTGGTAATAGATGTAGGAGCAGTAGTAGTAGTAGTAGTATTAATAGTAGGAGCAGCAGTAGTAGGAGGAGTAACAATAGTGGTAGTAGTAGTAGAAGTAGTAGTAGTAGCTATAGTCGTTGGAGTATCACAAGTAGCAGGAGGGGTTGTTGTTGTAGTAGTTGTAGGAGTAGTAGTTGCAATAGCTAGAGTCGCAGTAGTAGTGGTAGCAGTAGTAGAAGTAGCAGGAGCTAGAGTAGTAGTTCTAGTATTAGCAGTAGCTATGGGAGTGCTAGTAGCAATAGTAGTTGTAGCTGGTGCAATATTAGCAGATGTAGTAGTTGCAGCAATCATACTAGTTGTAGCAGTAGTAGTAGTAGTAGTAGGAGTAGCAATTATTGTCGTAGGAGCAGTAACGATAGTAATAGGAGTAGCAATTGCAGTAGTGGTAGCTAAAGTAGTAGTAGTCATAGCAGTAACAGGAGAATCATTACTAAAAATAACAGTAGTTATGGTTGTAGTAGTAGCATAAGTACTAGTAGTAGTAGTTGCCAAGGTGGTAGCAGTAATTGCAGCTGGACTAGTAGTAGCAAAAGCAGTAACAATAGTAGTAGTAGTAGTAGTAACAGCAACAGTAGAAATTGTAGTAGTAGCAGTAGCATTAGTAGTAGGAGTAGTAGTAGTGGTATTATTAGTAGCAGCAATAGTCATAGTACCATTTGCAGAAGGAGCAATAGTAGTAGTTGTAGCAGTAGTATAAGTAGTAGTACTACTAGTAGTAGTGGTAGTATTAGTAGTAGCACTAGTTGTAGTAGCAGTAGTCGTAATAGTAGGCGAAATCGCAGTAGTAGTAGCAGCAGCAGCAGCCGCAGTGCTAGTAGTAGTAGTAGTAGTATTATTAGTTATAAAAGTAGCAGTAGCAGAAATAGTAGTAGTAATAATAGTAGCAGCAATAGTAGTAGTAGTAGTCGTAGGAGTAGTAGCAGTAGTAGTAGTAGGAGGAGTAATAGTAGTAGTTGTTGTAGTAGCAGTAGTACCAGTAGTAGAGATAATAGCAGTAGTAGCAGTGGTAGCAGCAGTAGGAGCAGTAGTAGTAGTAGCTTCAGTAGTTGGGGTACTAGTAGTAGTAGTAGTAGTAGCTTCAGTAGTTGGGGTACTACTAGTAGTAGTTGTTGTAGCAGTAGTAGAAACAATAGTAGTATTAGTTGTAGAAGAAGCAGTTATATTATTATTATTATTAGTAGTAGTAGTAGTAACAGCAGCAGTAGTAGAAGCAATAGTAGTATTAGCTGTAGCAGAAGTAGTTGCAGTAGTAATAGTAATAGTACTTGTAGTAGTAATAACAGTAGCAAGAGTAGTTGTATTTATAGTAGTAGTAGCAGTAGTAGAAGTAGTAGTAGTTCTAGTAGTAGTAATAGTAGGAGAAGAAGTCATAGTAGTTGCAGTAGCAGTAGCAGTATTAGTTTTGATAGTAGTGGTAGTAGTTATTGTGGTAGAAGTAGCAATAGTTTTACAGTAGTTGTAGAAGTAGTAGCAGTAACAGTAGTTGTTATAGTAGTCATAGTGGTCGTAGTACTAGTGGTATTAGTAGTAGTACCAGTAGTAGTAGTAGTAGTAATAGTAGTAGTAGTAGTAGTAGTAGTAGTAGTACCATAGTGGCAGTAGTAGTAGTAGGAGTAGCTGTAGTGGAAGTAGAAATAGCGGAAGTACCAGTAAGAGTAGTAGCAGAAGTAGTAATACTACAAGTAGTAGTAGTAGGAGTAGCAGCTGTAGTAGTAGTAGTAGTGGTAGTAGCAATAGCAGTAGTGGCAGTAGTAGTAGTAGCAAAAATAGTAATAGTAGTAGT